>JAEQBH010002544.1:0-70574 GCA_016808115.1 Tetrastigma voinierianum | reverse complement strand
AATCTTCTCCTTCTATTTTTGCCTCATAAGTTACTCCAGTCGCTTAAGTTGCACTTGTTTCTAATCTCAAATCGCTTCCGAATCGCTCTTCCACCCTCTTTTCCAATTTCTTTCTTCGTCAGTCTTTTCTTTATGCTCTGGCTGCTACTCATTTCCCTCGTTACTCCCTGTAAATTAACCGCCATACGCTCTTTGATTTTTTCGTATCACGCCAGTGGAAAGCATCTTCGCTGTGTCTCTTTCTCGCAAGGTCGGCCAATCTACCCAACTCAGGCTTCAAATTCTCATAGTTGATGTGTTTGTCTAAAAAATATGAGTGTTGGATTTAAAAGCTTCCAACTCAGCAAGTTTCTGTTCATGGAGGTTTAGCAGCCTTTTGTTATCCCCCATAAACTACAAAGATCCGCTCTCAGTCAACCTCTTCTCCCGACCCGATATTCTATTTCTCATTTTCTCCCCGTCATCGGGGCCGCCACTGAACCCAGGGTGGTCATACCCTCTGGCTGAGATTTCGCCTGTCTCTGGCCCCCCGTGATGCTCCTCCACCATATGAGTGCCCTCATGGTTCCTTAGTGCCAATTATAATGTGTAGGCAAGTCGATTAGGGCTCAAGGGATGTCTTCTTGCTCATTCACGACTCGCTTCCCCAACTTGATGTGAGATCTTCGGCTGTCCCTCAACACTTCTTCTTATCCCATTCTTTCCATCGCTTCCAATTTTACGAAAGTAGAGTGTGGCTTTTCTCCCGTTTATCCATCATGTGCATTATGAGTGTATCCGGTTTTGCTTCCATGGTAGTCATCTATTTAGCTTCAATGACCCCACTCCTCTGCTTACCGTTGCCCCCGGTTAAAGGGGGCTTTCATCTTCATTCGCTAGTCCGCTATCAAACCCCCATCTTTCCTCTCACGCCTCCCATAACACAGCGCCACGGAGCATACCCTTAGAAGTATCATTCGCAGAGTGACAATATCCATTCAGGTCTTTAGGATCATCTATGTCCTCGCATGTGACATCTCTTCTCAAAGCAGCTCTTTGTACCTTTCCAAAGATATAAGCTTCATCCTCCCCTTATCGAACACCATGATTTCCCCTTCTTCTTCGACGCGAGGGACGGGGGAAAATCCGCTCAGGTATGTTCTTCCACAAGCTCTTCCCACATGTAGAATAACCGAGCCATATGGTGTACGTATTCATACCCATATGGTTGCAATATCTCTCTTAAGGAAAAGGGGAAGAGTGTGGCTTTATCACCTATGGTCTCACACCTCGCTTCGTTTTAACTATGTTTTGCCATCCCGAGGAATCCGCCATGTCAATAGATTACCCTCTGGGATGATCAGTAAACTTATTTTACCGAATCGAGCAGGCGATCATGGTCGTTTCAGCTCAAAGCCGCAGCCTCTACGCAGGTGTCAGTTCCACCATTAGTATTCTCCTCGATAGCCCGTAAATCCTCCATTGTATTCGTGATTGAGGCCTCTTCTTCGCCGCCGTTGCTCAACCGCCCGATTAGTTCTTTCATCCGCCATGTTGCTTGCCGCCTCCTCGGGCTTACTTTCCCTTAAGCTCCTCGCTGTTCTTCCACTCCGTAATTCACAAGAAACGCATATGACTGCCTGTGCATTAATTAACCCTCCCGAATGAGACATATTGAGATAAATTGGAAACAAAGGGTATCGACATCATATATCCTTTGCTTTCTAAAAGATCAAGAATTAGCTGTACCACCGTTATCAAAACCTGCTTGTGCATTTCTTTTATAAAAATACGTAAAAATGTCCAAATTATAATTTCCTCTCTTTCATAGAATAAGCCACTGATTCAAATCCTTTCATAATCACTGCATCCAGCGTCTACAAAATCCTAGTATATATTTATCCAGGAAAATATGTATCAAACCACCACTTAACAATTATATGCAAGAGCCTTACAATTTTCCTCAAGATTCATGCTGGTTACTAATGTCGAGGTATGCGAGAGACTATATACTAGACTCTCACTGCTGTTTTTTTTTTTTCCACAATGGTGGCCTAAGTCTTATCACTGAATCAAATATCATATACAAAAATACAAATAAACTACCAACGGAGCGGTGTGTCCATCAAAATCTATACACATACATCAGTCCTATTTATATATTCAAAACTGTATTTTTACATTTACAAATCGTAGAGCGAAACCTATGGCTGTAGTGAACTCCTGGCCAGCAGAAGCCGTCTGCATAGTGCGGAAGTTTTCTGACGTCTTCCTGTGACCTACATGAATTAAACCCACCGCGCAAGCTTTACGCCATGGGAACATTCAGAATCTCATAATCGGGTGCCACATGTTTATACTAATCATAATAAACATATAACAAGAATATGTTATTAGAATCTTCATGAATTCATAGCAACACATTTTACATTACAAGATAATTATCCTTGTAATAAACTTTCTTATGCTTCGTCTGCATCTCTGCGATACGATCGAACTTATACTTATATAGAAAACTTATACTTACTCGTATCTTTACACTTACACAAAACTTATTCTTATTCGTCTCCCATATAGGACACATATTTATACTTATCTCCCACAGAGGGACACATACTTGCATACTTATCTCCGTAGAACACATACTGCTCATATGGGATTTCTCGTATGTGGTGCCGAACCTTACATATACTTAGACTGAGGTATTTATCCACATACTCATAATACTCTATCTATCTTATGCTTCGTTCTCGTGTCTCACGGTAGACACATACTTCTCAGAGCTTGTATCGCATCACGTGATCCATCTCTCCTATCTTATACAGACTACCTGAGCATATCCTTGTTTTGCTGATCTTATTCTATTATGCAGCTTGCCTTGTATTTCTCGGATCTTATAATTTATTATGGATCTTGCTACTTGTACATAAGCGTATTCTCGTATTTCCTCGGATCTTATACTATTCAAATGCGACCTTATACTTGTATTGTTTGATCTTATACTTGTATTACGGAAATTATGCTTGTATTCGGATCTTATTCTTTTGTATTTCCGGATCTGCGTCTTGTATTACTTATACTAAGTACCGTAGGTACTACGAGATATTTTACTTGTACAAAAGTACTGTGTAGTATTACAAAACAGATAAGAGGAAAATCTTAGTGTACTGGCGAACTTATACTTTATACAAGAGGTACCCAGAGGTGCACTTCTTAATAAGAACGATATACATTTCTTTATTCTTATTCTTATTCACCCTTTATCATATAAATGGTCGACTACCTGCACTGAATCATAAGAAATGGAGTAGACACAAAGATATTGGGTACCCGTGGCGTGCCAATACAAGACCGAGGTGTCGTGGAAGACAAAAGCAGGAGTGCCGAAGCACCGACAGAGGCGCGGCGCACTTCAATCGAGAGTAATCAAGTACTAAACAGAGAGTACCGGGGGCAATTAATCGAGAATACCGATGTACTAATGTGTCGAAAGGAGCGCCGCATCGCCGTCGCACTAATCGCAGCATCGCACTCATACGTGCCCGCCCACGCAATGCAGGTGCCAGCGTCATCTCACTACTGATCTCGGGTAGTCCTACAATTATGAGTTGCCCGCAACTTATTATCCCATAATAAAGCATTCTGGCCACATTATGCTCTACGATATACCGTCTTCACATATCTCAGTTCCACATGTTTCAAATTCATTTTCATGTTTCATACCACATTCATGTTCATGAACACGTCTATACATATCGTATTTCCTATATTTTTTATCATGCATGCATTTACTCATTCATATATATTCATATATGCCTATCATTTGCGCATGCGCATTCATTCCTTGCTTTGTCAATATCTTTACTTCTCATTCTATCGCTCTAGCATTTACGCATTTCTATCAAGTGTGTTCCCAAAGATTCCATCTATTCATTTAGGTATGTTATCATATATTCATATCATAATCTTATATCTAAGTATCATGTCATCTACTGTAACATCTTATATCTCGGGGTTAAATTATATCTTCATGTACTTTATCGACTATCATATCTTATGACATATACCCATAGCATTTCTATACTTCAGGATGCTTACTTGTACTTTATTATACCGTCCTGGCTCCCAGGAAAGGCCGTAACGTAGACCTTCCTTGATACCTGTAGAGGTACTTGTCTTATCTATGCCCTTTGGCGATATCAAATTCACATATATTGTTATTTCTCGTTCCATATCTACATCCTTTTCTACCATGTATTCAATTAACTTTAACCAAGCGATTAATATACTTGGTACAAACAAGATCCAATTTTTCGCATTAAGAGCACCAAATGCCATTAAATGGTATTAAGGAAAATAGATTCTAAACTCAACTTAGCCTTCCGCTGTATACCGTTAATACTCCATAATGGAGTCCTAACGGCGAGTTATACTGTTGTGTCAGAATAAAAATCAAGAAGACTGTAGTAAACAGAAGAATGTACCACTGCGCCTTTGTCATTTTCGGGGGTCTTAACTTCATATTTGACACTGGTTCTCAGACTTTCTGAAGCCAAAAAGCATGGTTCTTTTCAACTGAAATCACCCAAATTTGAGCACCGAAACTCAAGATATGTCCTAAACAACTCCGGACTACTCTATGTTCAAAACCGAACTAAATTAGCTTCAACATGTAAAATTTCACTTTCGAGTGAATTTCGCAACAGGTCCGAATTTGAAGATACCTATTTCGTGGATATTTGTTTTCCTCAAGTCACGAACTATCAATCGTCAATGATAAGAACATCATTACGCTAAAACATTACATCGGGGTCCAAAATATGATTGGGTACCGATAATTTGTAATTTTAGACGGGCACATTCATCAAAGGATTGTAACACCTTTATGGTAGCTGCATCACCGAAATTCTGTAAATGGGGTGGTTTTTCTCCTTTTCCAGATATTTTCCACCCACACCACAAGAACCTGAATAATCAATACACACTTCAAAACCACTCCATATTTGTCTTCAGAACTCTATTCTACTCAAATCATCTTTCAATACATATCTTTCTTCAAAATCTTAATGAATTACTCCCAAAACATCCCCTCATACGTCATAACCCATACACAAACTAAGATTGGGTTAGGTTTGTTCTAAACTCAAATCCTCATTACTTTTGCAATTAACCATGAATCCAAACCTCAAAATGGAGGATCCCATACTTTTGATTCCACATAAGAATTCATTCTGTGGTTAGGTTTCTTACAACCCACAACCCATGCAACATGTATCCATACAAGAAACGTTAATACATACTCAATGTTAGAGTTCCATACCGCTTCCTCCTTTCTTCTCTCTCTTCTTTCTTCCTCTTCCTCTTCTTCTTTCTCCCTTCTCTCTTTCTCTGATGCTGCCCTCAAAAAATGAGAGACCAATTAATCTTATATCCCATCTTGAGTTAAGGCCATGTTTAAGCCTGTAATTTTTAAATTCTTTTCATTTTCGTATTTGTGTCCCTTCCATTCTTTCTAATTTCTATCTCCATCTTTTCTCAAATTCCATAATTTGGCATAAACTTATCATTTATGCCTCTTATGTCCCTCAAATGTTAAATGACTAATTTAACCTTTGCTCTCGTATAAATTTCCGGGTCTATCGTTTTATTTCTGAAAATTCTCATTTTAACTTTATTATACCCAAACATGTCCTAAAACCCAGGTATATTTCGGTGTTACAGTATGCCAAAGTTGAATAGTGTTGTTTGAAATGAATAAACTCCATTTTATGTTTTGAATTATTAATGGGTTTAGTCTACGACACTCAAAGTAAGATGGGTCATACAAGCAAGAAAAAACTGATGTCCAGATATCACGCTCACATAAAGATTACAGAATGTTTGGAATCAACTACCTCAACTACTCAAGATCCACACTTATTTAAACTCCTTTACGTTTGAAAACTCGAATTAAAGACAAGATAATCCATATTATATATTCATATCTAATTAAAATAAAATTTAAATTGAATCCATCAAATAAATTGGATCAACTTATCTTGTTAAATGAACACCAAATAAAATTCGTTGTGAATAGTCAATTTTCTCGCATTTTAATTCATCGATTCTTTTTTATCCCGATTGATATGGATTTGTCAAAGATCCTATTAATGTGTACTGATTTATTATTCACTAATTAGAGGTCCCTTTCTTTCAAAGCAAGAAAGGGATCTTTAATTAGTTACTACTCTTGTATTCAAAACATTCTTTATAAGATCAAGGTATTTTCTAACACTACACCCATATCTTAAGATCAGCACAGATTTCTTGGTGATCCCAAAGCTTCAAAAAACAACAGAAAAACTCTACTGTAAAATGGTCAGATGACTCCGTCCTTTAGATCCGATGGATTTTCCTTTCCTTTATTTCATACGCAACATGTGGTCAAGATCTATCCAATGTGACATGGTAGAAATCTCCGATGAGTTAAATTGATAAATACCCTTCAAGTCCAACTATATGAATCGAAATCACTTAAAATGAACCTTTGAGCTCCTTTATTCTTAATGATAGTCCAAGTAATAATATAAATTACAAAGCGAATGTTCCAGCTTCAATCCACATCTCCTGTGTCACCGTATGGCTTGAAAACGTGGTTAAAAAGGTGTCAACTTCCTTGAGAGTAGATGGTATTTTCCTGGTAGACGCATCAATACTACTTGGGAAACAACCCAATCTCAAAATGCTAAATAACTGACACCCCTCAAATGAGAATGTACATGTGGTAGGTGCCCCTGGTCACAACCCTAACATCACAGTCCGGGAACATACAAACCAGACGCTCTGCTTATCTCTTTAATTTTTTTTTCGTGTTATTGTAAGTTTTTCTCTTTTCAAAAACAAAGGCACCCGTAATCCCCCGACTGCACTGAAGATCCTCAACCTGAGCCCTGTAGCTTAGTTCGGTCATCAAATTATCTTTATCAAAACATTTTCTTTAAGTTATTTCTCTTAGTTTCGATTCAAGGAAGCATTTTTCAGAATGAAAAGCCTACAAAATATTTATACTCATGCATAATATCATAGCATATTTTGGTTACTTAAAATGATATACAAACAAAACGCTTTAGAGCTCCCACTATTTGCCCACAAAACATCCCATGAACTGTGCCAGAATGATATGCACTATGGTGTGGCATACACTGAGCACGCCGTAGCTTCTCTGCTTTGCGATGACTCCAAGGTCACGAGATCTTGTCTTCCCTTCCCCGTCACTCCAAAACCCGCATGGGATGAAAACTGGCACGCCAAGATTTTCATGCCATGGCCTGATACAGCCTACTAATATCTCATCACCTGGCATGCACAAAGATTTAAACCACGCATTATGCATCAACATATACCAAGGATATCTATTTCCTCACGCTTTTCACTTTACAAACCATTGTCGATATCAATGTTACATTTCACGCCCCAAAATAATTCATTTGGTGGCTAATCAATTCCCAAGACGCTGGCTATTCAAAATCCTACACTGGCCAATGTTAGTTATTTCACTTAACATTCACCTCCAGATTGACCGATTCCGTTTAATTCAACCCCCGCCCTTGATATCATCTCTAAGATGTGTCAACATTTAACACCTCTGCCCACCATGATCGGATACTCGCACCCTACATGTGGCATCAATGAAATGTCACGCCATCATGATCGCGATGCTTATTTGCAATCTCTAAGTGGGACAAAGGCCGACAATTTCGGTGCCGTGATTTACGCCGATCGCATCCCGCCAGCGATCTGATTCGAGATATATCATTCAGCTTCACAATTCCGACCGTTGATGAACCCACCCACATTCACTTTTCATTCGACGCCAAATATATAGCACATTTCAAACTCCATATTCATTTTATTTCATTAAGATTTGATTCTCGTTTGATGAATCCCGCCCCTTATCGTCATTCATACCTACCGGCTTTCAAATATCACACAATCTCCCATATTCACTTTCAGATATCCCTTTCAAAAGATATACTCAATCTATGTGCTTAATTCATATACTATTCATGACTATCACAGTTACCGGTAATCTACCAAAAATACTTAAACAGAACAGAGTCTATAACAAACCGGTCGCTTTCAAATCTAGCTCTTCGATCTCGTCCTGTGTTCAGCGATCATCACCCGTCCCTCAGTCAATAAATAACATTCATGCCACTCTTTAGTGGATAAACAATTGTTAAAACAATCTTAGCACCACAAATTATTTCTTGTTGAACACTGGGTTAAGACACTCAGCCCGCCTAAAGATTTAATTCGCCAGGTGAGTTTCGAAGCTTCGCGAGGTGCCATGAGGTACTAAGGCGCTTTTTCACTTAGTTCTGACCTATTTGAACCCCCACACCGCTTCAGTATCCTTTAAACAATCTGGCAGTGAAACATGAGACTTAATCTGTGCAAAATATGCAATGGGATCAACAGTTAAACACTTTGCCTAAGACAAATGACCATCTACATGCATAAAAAAGTTACCCACCGCACAACCCGTATCAGATATTTTGACCGTATTCTACAAAGCTACCCACAGATCCCTATACCGTACACCCACTGCTTTTGCTCATAAATTTTCAGGGATTTCCATTTTTCTCTATTTTTCTTTCCACAAATCTTTCTCTCCACCCGGGTCCTATATCAAATCCACCATGGAATCCTTCAAAACAACTCCAAAAGTGGTTTAGAATCAATGCGAAAACTCTTTCTCTCGTTGTATTTTTCCCCAAAATCCAAATCAAAATATATAGGGTTTTGATTTTTCACTTAACCCCTCAAATCTCTTCAGATGTCAATAGCTCACTCTTCTTAGAGCAAGAAAATGGAAGCAAAGCCAACCCAAGCCAATTCCTCCTTGCAAACTTAGACTTTCTTCCTTTTCTTTCTCCCATCTCCTTCTCCAAAAACGTAGATTTGCTCTTCAAATGAGCCATAAGACCATTTTTGGTCTTGCAATCAACTGGCGGTGCGCCATGCTCGCCTTACACCCTCTTTCTCATTTCCCATTTTTGTCTTTAAGTCACTTAATTCTCATAAGGCTGCTCGGCCACCAAACAGAACCCACTCTTCCATTTTGGGCATTCAAACTTTTTTATTTCACTTTCCTCCTTATCATTTTATCATTTATTTCCTTCTATTATATTTAAGCTATCATTTGACCTCCTAGGTCCTCATTACTCACAATTTCACATTTTCCTTTTTCACTAGTTTATTTCTCGGCTCGTCATTTCCTTCAATTTAGCATATATAATATTCAATCATATGTCACTCTTTTCAATTTATATTTTACACTTCTATCAATTTATCAAATTACACTTAAAACTCACAAGTTTATTTAATTCATACCTGTAATATAGGCAAATTTATTATAAAAATTTATTGGCGTTATACATCAATCAACAAATCAAAATTCAAATTGGTGAAGTTCTCCACCTAAGTAGAAAAGATCAGAATCTAACACAGTCCATTCTTACTGGAAGCTTCTGCTTCAATTGTTGGGACCGTTAAACACAATGGAGTGGCTTATTTAAGAACATCCATTGTAACAATAATTCATCAGAAGGAGATGAATTCCAAAATTATCTGAACTTACAATTCCATCGCCAATTGGAAGATAAGAGAATGAAAATTAAATCCAACTTCTAAGATTCTGTGTCAGACACAGTTCGTAACTTAAAAGAAAGAAAAGAAAAGAAAAAGGAAAGTCTATTCTTAAAATATACAAATAGTCTTCCTAATCCTCCCGCATAAATTCGGTTTTAAATAGTTACTTTATCAAACTGTACTACCGGCAATCCTTTCGTAATCGCCCGATTCCATGGCTTCATGTGATTTCTCAAAACAAATGATTCCAGCTTTCCGTTTTAACATCGCGATCGCAGAACGTCGCGGACATGAAATCCCGGTCCGGTGGCGGTCAAGCCCATCGCGGACTCCTGGAAGAAACTAGCTCGTACAATGTTCTTCACTTTGTTCTGCAACGTGAGTCAATCTCGATGTTTTCTGCTGGCACTGTTTCTCTGCCAGACATTTGATGAAAGGTTTCACATAGAATTCTTGTTGTGACCAGTTAGTTGTCAGCAGAGAACTCCTGCCGCACCCCCTTTCTTTGTTCAGCAGACCACAGGTCACAACCACACCCGATGCTCCGAACCGTGCCTTTCTCACGCATCGCAGATTTATGTGTCGCGACCTTGATTCATACATGTCACATCATTTCATTGTCAGCCTCTTTAATTTAGTCACGCCTTTCTTTTTAGGGTTGCGACATCATTCCATTGTCTTGAGCCAAAGGTGTCGCGACCAAATTTGTCGGTCTCATTTGTTTTCTTATCACGACGCGGGAGAATAGGTCGCGACTAAGTAGTTTCACCACTCAATTCTGTTCGGACTCAAAAGATGTCACACACCATTCTTCCCATCCAACACAACCTCATTTCCTTGTCTCAAACATCACATAATTTTCTATTTCGCCATCACCCTGATTGTCTCCCTTTATTTAAATATATGTCGCGACTTCACCCCATGTCGCGACATCATTTCGCTTGCCATACAACTATGCTGATCTTTGTTGCAACCATCAAGCTCGACCCTTATCAAATTTCAGGTCGCACCGCCATCTTGGCTTTCTACCACTTGTCTTAATTCTCACATGTCGTGATGCCACATCATTGTCAACACCGACTGGTCTCCTTTCATGTTGTAACTTAAATTGTTTATATAGCTCATTATCTCGCGACATGGATTGCCAGTCACACTCATTCGCTTTTCCTTTGTCAAATCTATGTCACCACTGAAAGCGATGCCACACATCATTTCCCCATCCGTCTAGTCCTCATTTTTGCGTACCACAATGCATTTCCTATCAATCAAACTTCTTTTTCCTCGTCAGCGACCTAGAAAGTGTGTCAGGATCGAATCCGGGCATTCTTCTCATTTCAGAGACTCGTCCTAGTTGCTTAAATGTAGCTGATACAAAACACTCTGCTCGAACTCCTCATTAGAGCTCCAATCCTATATTTTCGTCGTGAACCTTAAAATCGGCAGACCTTGTAAGCTTAACTGACAGCCATTCATAGCTCACCAATTATCCTCCGCTTAACTGCAGTTGTGCTTCCTTCCAAAAGTCAATGATCTCGAAACAGTAAAGCACATTAAACTCCTTTCCTTTTAGAGTTTTCCCTTTTCCTGTCTCGCGAATCCCCTCTTTGTCACAAATGTACTTTCATTCACTATGTATGACTTCCGTCGCAATCCTCGTACTGTCCGACCCTCACCCTTGCATTAGTCAACCGCTTTCACTGATCCTCGCTGAATTTTCATCATGCTATAAATTTGTAAATATAAATTTTAAAATAAATATATTTCTCAGATAAAAACAAGCAATGCAGCACGTAATGTACTAGAAAATTAATTGCACCAACGAAGTTGAACATTCATATCATCCAATCCAAAGTAAGCACAACATGTAAGCAAAACATAGATAGACTTACTTAGTCCATAAATCGTTCTGGTTTTCCAAACAGCCCTGAGATCAAACCATCCGGCATGGATCATCAAGGACACCCCCTAATTTCAGCACCTTCCATTGATTCACAAATGCACCATTTTCACTAATAACCCAAACCACTCGCTACTTTTAAACAAGGCTTATCATCCGAAAGCAGGAGAAGACCCCCACCTCCTGGTTAAGTTTCATCTGAAACTACAATCCCTATTCACGCTGAGCCCTTGCGCAAATCAACTTTCCAATCTTGCCCGCCGGGATTTAGTTGTGCCGATCACATAACTGTGGTATAAGTTTAGATTTCCTCACTCAAAAAAGTTTCACTCTCCCCTTTTTTTTTTTTCTCTCTCCCTCCTTTCTCCCTCCCCCAACCGATTTGGTCAAGTCATCAAGAGATTGTATCTCCTCTCACTCGCCAATATAATGCCACACCCTGGGTAGTCTACCGGATTTCCCTTATCACCATCCGAGTACTGATCTACCCAATCATAATGCCACATGTCTTCGTTGTCCCACCGGAGCCCTTGTTTGGATCCATTTGACATCGTGGATTTACCTGAGCCACTCAACACACGCCAAGTGTCCTTGGTATTACCCTCTGCCGCCGGTAAAACGCAGAAATTCCTGACCATTTTACCAACTAAATTACTTAGCCTAGATTTCAGCGGTATTTACTTTCAACGATTTAAACCGTTTTATCATCCAATCTAATTCTTCTTTTCTCGATTTTCCACCAAAATTACCGCTTTTACCATTTTCTTAAAAATTGAATACCTTCGAGTTTTACATTTATGCCACGCCATTCTTGCCCAACCGCTTCTGCCTAATTAACAACCGCGGGAATCCCGCAATTTTTCATTCTCAATCATCGGCAGATAGTTTTTAAACATCGCTAAAAACACTTAAAGTGTTTTTTAATTATAGAAAACACTTTAAAAGCATATAAGTCTATCCCTACTCAAACACACGGACCTATTACATGAAGAATGTGTATTATAATTAACTTTATGAAATTTGCTTTTATCCAAACACATGAATTTATATCGTTTTAATTCTGGCAAAATCTATTTCCACAGGCCAGAATGAGGATGTTTCCCAACTAAAAAAAAAACAGAAAACGAAAAGTTTATTTTTCAAAATCGTTACCAAAACAATTGTTTTTTTTTTAGTGTAAAAAAACACTTTAAGAAGTTCCTCACATCCAAGTTCTAAATTTCATAAATTTGATTTTTTTAATTTTCTTTCATGAAATAAATATTTTATAAAATATCATAAATTTTGGTAGGTTTGAAAATACTTGATTCAGAGTGAATCTCTTTTAAATAATAATTTTATTTTACATCATATATTGAATTGGCATATAAATTTATAATTTTAAAAATAGAAACTGACATGTTCTAAAATATTTCAAAAAACATTAAAAATAACACAATAAAATTAGGCTAGTTTGGTAGTGTTCTTATAAGTGTTTCTATATGTTAAAACAATTTTAGTGTTTATAGGAAAAAAAAGGTGTTTGATAATATTTTTGTCAAATACTTTTAAAGTTCGAAAACACTATAGAGTGTTTTTTGAGAAGCATTAGAGATGTTTTTTTAAAACACTTTAAAAGTTTTTTTGATATTCTGAAGTACCTATTTGGTTTTATCCTTAAATATTCATTTATTTTCCTCTTTAAAATATCTATTTATTTTATTTAAAATCTGGATAATATGATATGCGTTTTTAAAATTTTAAATAATTAAAACATTTTTTGTAAAATTTCCATAATCATACAGATATTATTATATAAAAATTTTTATTTTAAATTTTTTATTAGTACAAAATTTTTGTATTAATGTTATTAATTAATTCAAAAGTATTTTTGCAATATTTTTTATGATCATATAAATAATTATTTTTTGAAAATAATTATTTGTGACTTGGGATGTATTTTTTTTTTTAAACAGTTTAAATGTTTTTTATTATTCCTCAAACATCACTTATTTATTCAACGTCTTTATTTTTCCTTAACATTATAGTTGACACATGGTTGAACTGCTTGACCTGCCTCACTTTAAATTCGACCACATTGAATAGAAAATTAATGCCCAATAAAGTTTGTTAATATACTTAATCTATTCTCGGGTCATCTATGTGTTAGTCCTTTGACAGTCCTGATTTATCCAAATTTTTATTTAATTTTTAAGAATTCACTTAGAATGGTAGATTTTCAAGAAATTCATTTATAAAATTTGATATTTTTAGTTTCTTTTTTTGTAGCATAGGGGTTTTAAATAATTATTACTATAATATAAGGATTAATATACAAAGTTTAATATTGTTTTAATCATTTGTTTCTTTTAATTCTTTAAATGTATATTTTAATATAATTTATATGATAATTTAATATTTAAAAATATTGTGCTAAAAATTTACGTAAATGCATTTGAATTAAATAATTATAATTTTAATATTGAATATATTTTTATTTACCATTAATCCATTTAATATTACAATTTCATTTTTTATTTATCTTTTAAATTTATCTAACTATATATGTTTTTTTTTATAAAAATGAAGTTGTACTAGTTTATAAATTAAATTAAATTTGACAACTAAATTTTCATTTAGTATATTTTAAATAAGTTTATTACTTAATTAGTGTTAATAACAGCCAATGTTATTTTTCAAATAATTAACAAAAATTCATACACTAATTTATTTTATAATAATATGATTATATCTTTAGCAAGATGATGTTTTCAAATAAATAAAGATATTTCATTATTATAATGGTTGAGATGCATTTGAAAAATATTGACATAAAAACATCATTAATGAAATTTATATTGTTAACATTCTAAATTAATTAAAAGATGATGATAACTGAACCACATCATCAATGTGGAATCAGATGTTATTATTGGATATAACGAGGATGATGATGAAGATGAAGATTAGAGGCAATGAGATTTCATTTGATACTTTGGAGTTGCTTTTTTCATATATGTTATTAAGTTGTTATTTTATTGTTTGGTACTACATTAGCTAGTTAGTTGGTACTTTAGTTATAACAATGATCTAGCATTATTTATTTATTTAAGTTTATTTACTATTATTATATTGTTTAGACTCAATCATTTTATATATTAATTATCATTATATGTTTGTATATTATTTGTGGAACTCGAGAAAATCCTAATTTTCGAAAAATGGTAAAATGTTAATTTTAGTAAAGATCAGACTTTTCTAGATCCTGAGGACGAAACAGATCAATCGTCGGACCGGTTATGAATCTAGCCACCACGGGCCGACCCTCATTTAATTCCGAGACAGCTCACTCAGACGTTTTCGAAACATAGAATGTGAGACACTCAAAGACATTGAATGATCACAAGATGCCACGTGTCCTGCATAATAATCAAATTGAGCTCATGTGGGGCCCATGTGGACATGTGGCATCTCCTAATTGGAGAAAATCAAAAGCCGTGAGTTGATAAATGGGACAAGAACCAAATAAGCCAATGACATCAGACACAGGGGTAAATGAGGGGGATGGGGTGAGATACATCTCTTCTCCATTTTATCTGAATCCTAAGAATGGGAGTAAGTGAGAACAGATTTTGGAAAAAGAGGTTCTTACAAGAGAGAAAGTCCAACTTTCTTAGAATTCTCTTTGTGACCGAACCTGGTCGATCCCACTGCAGGCAGCCAAAGTTACAAGCTCCCACGCACAGGCTGGCCGCAGAGGTACTTCCGCCAAAGTTGAGTTTTGACAACCTGGGTGAGGACAAGCCTCAGAACCGAAAATTCAATTTTCCTCGAAAAATGGTAAATGTAATTCCGTCAAAATCAAAATTTTTCAGATTCGACGATTTAAACTACTCAATCAATAAAACGTCTTCTCGTGAAAATCTAAATACCATCACGACTCGCCTGACCTAAGATACCGAAATTCTCACGCCGAGAACGTCGCGTAAACCGCCATGAAGATTACGCGCTGACGCGACAAAACAATTTCACTACACGTGATCACGCGACATACGTCGCACGACGGCCATGTAGATAACGACACCGCTTGGGACAAAGTTCACGCATCAAAATCCAAAACTTAAGGACAAGATGAGAATTAATGGAAAAGGTTAAATGAGTATAAGACAAAAAGTGAATAGTTTTCTTCTCCAAAAGAAAGCAAAAAATCAGCAAAATGGTGGCCGGATTCAAATTCTGCAGGCAGTAGTCGCTTTGGCCTCTCTAGATTTCCCCGTCGCCTCGCAATCCCGTCGCTCGTTGCCACAGCGCTAAAAAATGCTCTACGCGCCGGTGGCCACGCTGCATATCGATTGGGTGGAGTCTTACAACTCCAAAGAGGTAGGGATATTTTCCTACGAAAATGTCTTTCAAAGCAAGAGCCATGTAGAATTGCGAGTGATATTCTCGGCGCTGATTTAACTGTAATTTCGTCTCAAACATTCAACCGAAAGCGGAGAAAATCTCTGATCAGGGCCGCACGTAGTTGGTCAACCTCGGTAAGTCACACCTGCTCACTGACAAGCACGATTTTGCTATTGGCTGGAGCGATTCGTGAATTGTTTATTTTGTAATTAGCCTGGTGAGCTTAATTTTTGGTGTTATTGATGTGAATTTAATAAACATAAATTGTGGCGAATTAATTTATGTTAATATATACATGTTTTTATATATTAGCATGTGAGTTGTCGACCAGATAACGATTCCATACAGACTCAAGACCAATATTGTGAGAGAGTGCATGACATGAAAGAAAATAAAAGTTTAAAAATGTTTATGCAAAGGAATTTTGATGGAAAGATTTCTTGAGACGTGTTGGGATTGTCCAAATAATTCACGTCGAGGGCCCATGAATTACTGGAGGTTATCCAACGATTCAATTTCTGAGGGTTGTCCAATATATTTACCGAAACTCAATAAAGAATCCTTCTTTCAAGAACAAAAGCTTTTATTTTGAAAAACTCATATTTTTTCATATTCTTTCAGATGCAGAGGAAATAAAGGAGATTTCTCTATATTACTAAGCCAGGTAATGAGACATTCAAGTAGACTCATAATTTGCTTCGAGTGTGATTGTTTAAGTCACATGTGTACTTATGTGGGAGTAACCCACGTGCAGGGAATTATCATCACCGCCGCTCACCCCTGCCGAGGATCACTATTTCAGTAATGGGAAAAAGAAGAGGACGACGCCTCACTAGAGCTACGCTTTTACAAGTTTGATTGTGCTTCTGTATTCATTTCTTGTATGGGCACATGTATTAGAAATTGTTATTTTTAATATATGTTTGAATTTAAGAGTGACATTAACTCGAATCTCATGTAATATAGTTTGTCAGATATACTTGCAGTATCGACGCATGGGCCTGCCGTGCCATTTTACTCGCATGTGAACCCCCGATGTGGCCGTCAGAAATTGTTTGAACATGTTGTATTTTGGTGCAAGAGCCCCGTACAAAGCTGAGACTCCCGCCCGATTTTCATGTAGAGTGGTGTTTCCGTTACCCGACATCCACGAATATTCCGCTGGTCGACGGTTGTCAACGACACCCTGGATTAAAGTGCCACACTCCTACTTGATTTAATCCTTTAAGAGCCATTAAAATGGTTTAGATGATATATCGTGAGGGGCCAGCTTGATCAACTTTCGAAATCAAATCGAATCATGGAAATTGGGAGATGCTTTCGACATCCACGGACTTTGTGTGGTCAGGTTATGACCATGGCACAAATTGGCGGTTCGGTGCGCTCGGCCGAATGACATCGGATTTTTGCCTCCACAAAGTGGAACCGTGATGTTAAGTGAGAGGCCGCCTACCTACCCACTCGCACCTGATTCCGGGGACTGTTAAAAATAAATGCTTGTTTGTCGACCGAAAATGGTCATGTGTGTCGTAAGCAAAATCTGCTGTTATGAAGACAGAATGGTTCGTGGAGTGTGATGGAAAGAAATTGTTAATGACAAAATTTAGCGCACACGGTTTTTCTTAAATTTCATATAAAATATACCCTTCGTGTGAAAGCCATTGAAATTAAATTGATTGTTGATTAGCCCATGTGAATAATTTAAGCAAAGGTCGAGTAATGAATAAATAATACGACGTTGTGAGTTAAAATTTGGTTAGTATATGTATGATTTATATATTAACATGAATTGTTTAAACACATAATGCATTCATATGCACGGCACCCTATAACGATAGGTGCGAGCGCATTTACATGAAAGAAAATAAAATAAACGGGTTACAAAGGAATTTGTACTAAGATATTTTCCTGATAATTCTGGAGCTGGAAATTGTCCAACAATTAACGTCAGAGGAGCACATGAATTGTTTCTGAGAGTTATCGAACAAATTCGCCGTGGGTTTGTCTAATATATTTTAACAAACTCCTGGGAGGTGCTTTCAGAATTGTTTTGAAAATGCAAGCTTCTCACATTCGGGCTTAGACATGCGTGAGGGAGTCACAGGAGTCACCGAAGGCTCAGGAAGTGGAAAGTGGTGAGTCGCATTCTCAACCATATCATTTCGTGCACAAGTGGACTGCTCCTCGAAGACTACCATCATTGCAGATCGCTTGAAAAGAAAGCCGATATGTGGCTTTGATATGTATCTTTGTAAAATGATAGTAAGTTCCTAAATCTTAATATATGTTTTGTATTAGGCGTAATTAACTCTCGAACTATTGTGGCCATAGTTGATGTATTTTGGTGAGTATGACGCAGAAAGGCCAATGTGGCCATATTTTAATTACGAGTGAGACACAGCCCATGTTTACAAGTTGTCAACTGACCCCTGATTAAGCGCTACATTATTTCTTTTTCTTTTTATTCAAGCACGATGCAATTTATAAAATTAATTTTAGCATTTTTTCAGCATACTCGCGAACCCGCATGAGTTGGTCGAAACTAAAATAGAAATTGACCAACACAAATTGCTGTCATGCCTCACGGCGTCGGAATGTAAGCCACAATCAAGCACAGCTTCGCTGTTAGATTTAATAAAGAATGCTTAACCTGGATATTAATAGATCATAATCACCCTTAAAACTCCAAAATATTTCCTTGTAAATATTTTATAATGTATATATATAATTATATTTTAGTTTTATTAATAAGAAATGTTTGAAAGTGTTATGTTTATCTTCATTAGAAACTGTAAAATACTTATAACAAAATAATTTCTTTGTGTTTTGTATTTAATACAAATATTTTTATATGTTTATTCATTAATTCACTTATGTAAGTATTTTCAATTTTTTTATAATCATAAAATAATAGATTTAGGTTTTATTAATATAACTTTAAGTACGTATTTTTAAATATTTATGTAATAATTTATTTATTTATTATGATATCATATTTTTATAATTAAATATTAAATTTTATTTTTGGTAATTTTAATAATATAAAAGTGTTTTTATAACATGTTGCAAAAAGCTTTTGTAAAATCACTTTTTTTTTTATTCCTATAAAACCGTTTATGATAGAAAACGTTTTTGTTAAAAGCCCTATTACAATAAGCGGTGCCAAACCCACCATAAGTCAAGTGTATTTGATTAATTATCTTAACTTATTATTTATTTAAAAATAATTTAAATTTTAAAACACTTTGACTTAAAATCAAGCTAACTTGTGAGTTGCTTCAAATTAATGGCTTAACTTACGTTAAGGGTAGTATGCAAAGGGTCTCACCAATAAATATTTGAGACATTATATAATTTTTTTTAAATATTTGAATTATTTAAAATTTTGCAAAGTATATATATATTAATCTTGATTTTTAAATAAAATAGATGTTTTATGAAAATAGATATTTAAAAATAATAGGAATTTTAATAATACCTTAAAATCCTTGAAAGTATTTTAAAAATAAAACTCTCAATTATTTCCTAAAAAAAACATTTGAATTGTTTTTTTTTTAACTTACAAAAGCACATTTGAAAATATTACAAAACCTTCTTTTTGTCCTAAAAACCTCACAGTTTTGAAAAACCTGGCCTGACCGATCGGTAACCACAACCAAACATGCCGGGTTCACTCCACGCAAAACCTGCACACTTAATCAACAACCATTAACCGACACGGTGGGCAAATCGTGACCGCATCAGTATTATTAACAATCCAGCGACGGTTCTGCTAATTATTATTTTCGTTAAACGACGCCCTTTTGCTAAAGCAAAGTCAGGTGAACTGTGTTAAAAATTCAACTGCAACACTAACCCGTGATTCAATCAACACAGAGGAAAGCCATGGAAAGCAACCACTCTACCAACGTAATTATTTTAGACGTTAACAAAAAGCTCATATACATTGCCAAATTAAGATATATTTATATACAAAGCTTTCTTCCATTTGAAAATGTTTTTTATATTTAAACATTATATTATATTAAAATAAATTTAAAAATACTTTATTTATAGCAAAGTAATAAATAATACTTTAAAATTATTAATTATATATTTTTAAAAATTTAAATAAAATATAACAATATATTTATTCATTAGTCAGAACAACCATCGATTCAAACGTCTGTTTTTGATCGAGACTCCATCACAATCCACAATTTTTTCTTGCTCACACTGATCCTGCTAAACATTAGCAAACATTTGCAAAAGTGTTTTTAAATTGGTTAAACACTTAAAAAAATATGTAGAAGTCCATCCCTACTCAAACACATGGACCTATTGCATGAAGAATGTATTATACTGACTTCATTAAATTGTTTCTTTATCCAAATGATACATGATTTATATCGTTTTTAATTGCAATGTGATGAGTCCTAACTTAAAAACAGAAACAAAGTTTCACAGCAATGAGTTTGTTCATTCCTTTTTTTAATCTTAAACACTTTTTTAAGAAGTTCTCAAAGATCTGAAGTCTTTAAATTTATACCGATTTTTAAATTCTTCTTTCATTAATAAATATTTATAAATATCATAAATTTGGTATTTGAAAATATTCTCTGAACTGAAAGAACTTTCTTTAAATAATAATTCTCATTTTATGAATGTCATATATAGCATTGAACACTTTTATAATTTTATAATTTTAAATAGAAACTATAGATGTCTCAAAATATTTAAAATATTAAATAACAATATAAATTTTAGGCTAGTTTAGTACTTTATGTGAGAGCCATGTCTTAAAACACTTCTTTAAGGTTTATATAGGACAAAAGATGTTTGATAATATTTTATTAATACTTGAAGTTTTAAAAAACACTGAGTGTTTTTTGAGAGTTTATAGAGGTGTTTTTTTCTTTAAAAACACTTTTTTGATATCTTAGAAAAATAATGTGCAACTCTTAAAGATCATTTCATTTTTCCTTGAAAACTATATGATTTTATTAAAGTGAATCAGATACACTTTTAAAAAAATTTTAAATATCTAAACATTTTAAAAATTTCTAATAATCAGAGTACAGATATATTATTTCAGATAGAAAATGAATTACTTTTAAATTTTTATTAGTTGTAAATTTTTGTATTAACGTTATTATTTCAATTCAACACTGCAATAATTTTATATAATCATATAAACAATTCATTTTGTTGTAAACAATATTTGTGACTTGATGCTCTTTAAAAACACTTTTAAATGTGTTTTCTTTGATACTCCTCAAAATACCTTAGTTCTATTTATCTCAACGCCTTCAAGTATATATTTTTCCTTATCATTATAGCGCAGACATGTTATTCTGAATTTGGTACAAACCTGACTTTAGTCTGTGAATTTTCAAGTACGGCAATGGTGAAAATTTAATCGCTCGACAGGTGCTCCTTAATATACTCAATCCTGCTAAATCATTTTGCCTACGTAGTTTTGACCAATTAGTCCCAGATTACCGAACACTATTTTCAATTTTAAGATCAATTTAAGATCAGATTTTCAAGATCATCTATAAAATTATAGACTTTTACATCTTTTGCGAAAGTAAAAGTTCTTGTATCAATTATTAATACACAAGGGTTATCAATATATTAAAGTTTTTGTTTAATCCATGGTCAATTTCTCAAATGTGTATATTTTTAATATAATTTTTATAAGTGATAATGAATATTTAAAATATTGTAAGAAAATTTTACAAAAATGCATTTGAATTAAATAAATATACTTTAATATTGAAATATATTTTTATTTATCTCATTATTCCATTTTAAATATTTATAATTTCATTTTTATTATCTTTAAAATTTAATGATCCATATATGTTTCTTTTTTTTTTATAAATGAATTTGTACTAGTTTATAATTCAATTATTTTAATAAACAAAATTAATATGATATTTTAAACAATTATTAATTAGTGTTATTAATAAATGAAATAATGTTATTTAAAATAATTAACAAAAATCATACACAATTTTTTTCTTCTGTTAACATGATTATATCTTTTACTCAAGATGGCTCTTCAAAAACAAATAGTATATTTCATTATTATTAATTATTGTATTGTATTTTGAAAAACATATTTATGATTACAAACATAAAATGAAATTATATTGCTAAATATCTCTAAATTAATTAATATGATGATAACTCAACCACATTATCGAGATATACATATTTCTAATGCAGAATCACAATGCATATTACCTGATATAACTAAGATAATGTTTACGAAAATTATGATATAGATTCTCCAGAATACTACTGAGTTGCTTTTCGGTGATATATGTTATTATGTTCATTCACTTAAATACTATTGATTAGTTAGTTTTAAGATTTGTTATAACAATGTTCTGTGCAGCATTATTTATTTATTAGTTTCATTACTTCATTATTATATCGTTGACTCAATCATTTCATATATTAAGTAATATTATATATTTCTCCTTGTATATTATTTATTTTTATTTGAAGAATGATGAATTAGAAATTAATTTTTTTATAGTTTTTTAAGTGTTTTAGTCAAGAACTCTGATAGGTTGGTTGAAACTAGCTGTATTGTAAAATTTGATTAAATTAGCTCAAATTGTTTTCGCTCACGTACCGAATGAGCAAGTAGAAAATGTGAACCCCCGGTACCAGGACCTTTGAAAATTCGCAAATCAGAATTTTGGTCAAACGAATTTCAAATCTCAGCGCCATAACACTGCACCCATCAATGGCCTCGCAACTAACATCGTCGATTTCATTAATTTGAGATTTCGTCGAATTCAGACTTTTTCTCGGAAAGAAAAGCCGTATCGCGGATACTGGCGATGATTTTTGCTTACCACGCGCATGTCAGCGCAGAACGGTCAAGCCGAGCTCAAGTGTAGCCCCATGCGTATGAGCAAAAAGCGACATCTCCTAATCGAGGAAAACCAAAATGAGGCTTTAGTCTGACAAGAATCCAAACAAAACAATCATCGACGGCTCTTGATGACAAGAACGAAGGTAATAAAACAAGATTTCCATTACTGAACCTGCATGGTAGAGAGGAGGTGATTTGAAAAACAGGTTTCGAGAAGAGTGCAATCTTTCAGATTTCATTTTGACCATTTGTCAGATCTGCAAGAAGTGTTGAGTTCAATGCAGATGAAGGCCACAAAGCACCAGCCAGAGTCACAATCCCGGGAGTGGGTCTTATCCTCATTCCTGCTATTTTTCTTTCTTCTCGCTTAAGAGCCTCGTGAATGGTTTAGAGATATGCTTCGGAAGTCGTGAATGACCGTTTGGCCAGATCTTCCAAAACTTCAGACCAATTGTTGGTAATATTGAACTGCTTTAATAAATTCCACTGATCAAGCTATTGTGGGTGGTTCCCGTGTTATAATTATTAAATAAATTATGGTTTGGGAAGTTGTTAGGTCCGAAATGCCGACGATTGGGTCTGCTAAAGTGGAACCGATGTTTGGTGAGAGAGCGTCACCTTGACACTCCCCACCCTGTCAAAAAGCAATGGCCCAAGATCGCTTGATTGGACCGAAACTGCTCACGGTACACAAAGAAAATATCGTCAATCGGTTTACCAAATGCCAAAAAGAAATTGTTAATGGCTGAAAATTAACAAAAGCACACGATGTCACAATTGCCATGAAATATAATCAGCATAACCCATTAATTTGGATTTTGGCATAGCCCATGAGCTATTCGATGTTATTTGTGACGCCTAAACCTCAACCGCGACAACTCGTCAATTCGGATCACGTGGATGTCGGGGAATCGCCAACACCACTCGATAAAATCGCAGTCTCCTTTCAGACAAATCAACATCACATAAACCATGGCTGGGCATAGCTGTGTGTATCCGTGCGCAAAACTGTCTCCAACAGGCTCAATACGCCACACAGGCTCCATATACAATTAAAACAAAGAGTGCCCTCAGGACGAGCCACCCCAAGAACCCATGTCCCAACATCAACATCGAGTGAAGGTTACATATAAAAGCAAGCCACTCGGGGCCCATGCAACAATTTCACTAATATACATCAACTATATACCATGGGCCTTAAGAGTAATACTGACTCTTATACAACATATATTAAAAGTTTAAAACATTCGAATACATGTATCCAACTAACATAAGCCAAGCAACCTGGCCAAAATCGCCTCTCTAAGATGAAATCATTTCTAACACTCCCTCGCAGAGACTAAAAAAATATTCCCGACAAATGAGCCATCTAAGAAGGCAATCACCCTAAATGAAGTTACTTCCCCACCTAAGTCATATGCATGGACGCCCATTTAAACACATATCTGCGAAACAGATCCTACTTGAATGTCTAAATGCCCATTCCAGCCGCCGCTGGTCTCATCACTCCTCTACACTCTCGTCTGCCACGACGCGAGAAAACATCATTTTCAAAACAAAACACGTTGTTCTTGAAAATACACCAACAGATTCGTAAAGATGAGATCACCTCCCGGCAGGCGTAACGTGTCGGGAGAACTTCCAAACAATCCTCATCCTAAATGGATCTCCGTTGGGACCGCCTCCCAACCCCATTCTCCGAAAAATCATCCTTTGAAATTCTTTTCGCAACCATGTTCGCTTTTCTTCAAAACTCATGTCATGCACAATGTTTGACACCTTAACTTCTAGTTAGCCCCTTGCATAGAGTGGAAATGGCTATGTTATCATTTCAACACACCATATATATAATTTATTGCAATATAGAGAGTAAAACATGTACAGGCCAACATAATCAATCCACACACACATGTCATGTAAATTCATTAATCCATTTCTCTAAAATTAGCTCATATTGGTTAATTTACAACAATACGAGCAATTCAATTCGCACTACTCAATCATACATATTTTCTCACAAAAATATTTTATGGAACGACTATTCAATATGTGAAATAGTAAACCATCGGTTACTGCTCACAAATCCAAGCACTCCAATCATTTTGCTCACTTTAGAACCCGACTCTCATGGCTTCGCTTCCTACTCATACATATCGTAAATGATGATTTATTGTATAACCACACCAAAATGTCACAAACATTTCGTGTGTGTAATCGTCATTTAACCGTCCAAAAAGGCTCAATAATTTTGTAAAGACCCGAAATTTCCTACCTTTTGGAAAAAGAGCAAAATTGACCGGGTCAAAAACTGGGGTCTGGTCTTTCGATTCCTTATTATAAACGGATTTTCACCGTTGGAATCGCCTCAGAAAATCTAGCTATGGTGGGAGACCACGACCATTCGACCTGCCCAAGACATCAGCTCAAACAGACCGCTTTTCAAGGCATCACGTTCAGTCAGAAAACTACATCTTCCGTTTTCCGATTTTATTTAAACTACAGATAAATATAAAATTATGCCATAAGTGGCATGCTGAGATAAATTACATAAAATTAATGGGCTTTCCGGATAATACTAAATGCTCGCAAGTCCAAACCTTATTAATGATGGGCATTATTAGATTTGTTTTAATGATAATAGGACAATTGATTAAATAGTTGTCTTCCTTCAAAAGCCACAAAAATTGAAGAACTCCAAGAGTTTGTGTGAGGATTAGTGCAGACATATACTGGAAGTTTTTTTAGAGAGAGAGTATGAAACTCTCCTTCTAAGATCTCCACAAAACCCACCATCGAAATTCTTCGAGCAAGAAGGAAAGCCGTCGCACGCGACGAGACCCGCCACGTGGTTCGTTTTATAGGAGTTTTCAATAAACTCCCAGAGGTAGATGACTTTATCCCCCCAGTTCTACACCCTATTTAAGTGTTTTGTAATGTTTCCATGGTTCGAGGCTTTGAACGACGTTTCATTCTGGTTCCAAATCTCGAATCGAGGAGTGGAAATTTTGAAATCCCATCTGACAATCCCTGATCGCTTCTCACTGACTGTTTTCGGTTGCTATTTTGGTGCATTTATGCTATAAAATGATGCTTTCATGTGTATACAGCTCTGAACGGCTATCGATTTCTCGTGTTCAAGGCAACCGACGTAGAAGCCGAAGCCGTGAACAAGAAACCCCGAGGGTTTTACCGTTCATGCGTAATAGTGACACGAAATCAAAATTTTGTGAAATTGTGTCAATGGAAAATTCGTTGAATTGCTTCGTGTTTGATAAATTAGCCCACGTGAGCTAATTTTTTGCCGTGAATGGATTGTGAAACATAATGGCATGTTTGTGTGATTTAAATTATGAATATATGCATGATTATATATTTCAGCCATATATAATCGTAGAATGGAATTGGTATCATGTGTCTGATATGCAATCGGGGCACCTCAGAACAATGTGAGTAGAGTGCACAATTGTACTGAACAGCTGGGTATACAGGTAGTCCATGTATAAAATATCAATCGTCTGAGTCTTTTCCAATTGATATATCTCTCCTAGAGGTAGTCCACTAAATATAATCATCGGAGTCGATCCAATATTTACATCGGAGGGTTGTCCACAATTAAAAACAAATATCTTTGTTGAAAACAAGTTTTCTCATACATGGCTTAGGCAAGTGTAAGGGAGTCGGTGAGGACTGGCATGAGTTGATTAATTGGGGACATTCAAGTGGTGATCATGTACAAAAATGTACGTTCGCCAAATGTCACATGTTGTCCTCCCCTCCATGCCACGCGTGCTACATTTTAGCATTGCATATGCATTTAGGTGGAGAGTAGCCCATTTAGGGTGATTTCACTACTGAGCATTAGCTCACCTTGTCGAGGTAACATATTTTCACAGTGAGTGTACTGTAGACGCTCACTATGTAGGCCTAGTCAAGAAGCTCACAGCATTATCAGCTTATGTATTCATTTATTAGAATTTATAATTTTAATATGTGTTGTATAAGAGTAAACTTTCCTCACTCTTGAAACTATTGGATATAGTTGGTTTACATTGATGATGAGTATTGTAAAGTATGGGCCTAAAGAGGCCGTTCTTTTACTCATATATGTATCTCTGAAGTCGATTGTGATGTGTGTTGTATTTCGTAAGAGAGCTCCCGTACAGTGCGTGAGACCCCCGCTCTATTTTCGAGAGGTTGCTCCGTCATCCGACATTCACGAGTGTTTCCACGTTGACAGTAGTCATGGACCCCCGATTTAGGGCGTCACAAAATTACACTTTGCCCCAAGTTTCTTTGAACCGATCAAATGGCCGTTCAAGGCCTCAAACCAACTCAATCATCAACAAAACACTTAAACAAAGTGTAACGTTAAGTAGGATAAAACCCCTACCTCATGGAGTTTGTCAAAACTCCGCTAGAACCGTGTCCACGCCGCTGTTTCATTTCAGAAAACGACTTTCCTTCTTGTCCAAGAATCCAATCCATCTAATTTAAATCTGCAGGTCCCTTACTTCTACTAAAATCAAATTAGCCTTCATGCCCATCAAGCATCTCCCTCTTAGCACACCGCATCGCTTTTGCCCTATGCTGCCCGTTTTGGCCTTTTCCATTTGAGAAGGTCACTATTCTTGTCCCATTCATTAAGTAATAGTTCAACAATGCCATCCATGTCCCTAAAAGCTTGATTTTGACTTACCCAACGGCATCATGCCATGTGTTCACGTGGCCCCACTCGAGCTCAACTTCACAACCGGCATTTGACACGCAGAACACCGTGTGCCACTCAACGGTCGCTCGGGTCCCATCCCGCTCACGCTTGCTTCCTCGGTGCAACCGCGCAAATCTCGACTTTCTTAATCGAACATGTCCACTTCTGTGCTAGATTTCCGACATTCCAAATCCAGAAATCCCGCCACATCCCGAGATCTAAAAAATTTCGCATTTTTAATAAATGACTATTTTGCCATTTTTCCTAAAAATTCGAATTTTCTCCCGTCTTACATTCTCCCTCTTAAAAAGAATTTCATTCCGAAATTCCACACACACACGCATCTCAACCACGCGTGATACGTATCCTCACCCAACCTAAGACCTATCCAATAAAAACCAAATAAATTTATTAAAATTTATTTTCATTTATTTTCTTTTCCAGCTTCTTAATCAGAAACTAAAAATTGTTTTCAACACATCTATGTGCTAATCAATACACACAATCGCACAACATTCCTAACACATAACAATTCATCAAATCATATGACATCACACATAAACATGCATGTAATGTTCTAGAACCCGTCCCCGATTTCTAGGTAATCACATTACCTAAACTCTAACATCGAGCCACACCAAGTGGTGATGTTCTTACACCTGCACAACTCCTGCCTTGACCCAACCTCAAGCCCTAGGGTTATCGTATAATCTAATCCCCACAACACTGCCTCCCAGTATTTATAAACTCCCAGGCTCCGATACCATGTCGTAGTCGGCATCACAAAGACTACAATTTCTCTATAACTACACCCACCGAGCTCCCAAGCGTAATCGCTTACTCCTTACTCGATACTAAAAGCTCTCAGACGCCTCTAAAATCATGCCCGCTTGCCAAACCCGGCTAACTCATGGAGGTTTCAAGGCAAGGATGCCGTGTAACCCGACACCACTCACGAAAATCGAAAGCACAGTCTCCTTTGTACTGGAGTTTCTACCTAAATACAAAACTCCGTCTCTAAACAGCTTCAATATGGCCACATAGTGGCCCATATACAATTAAATGAGCAAAATCTCCTTCGTGACGGAGCTCTTACCACAAGAATCCACCTCCGCCCCAATGATCAACATCGTAGAGACACATGAGTAAAAAACGCCACTCGGGGCTCCATACAACAATACTCATCAATATACATCAACTATATACCAGTGTTTCAAGAGTTAATAATTACATTTATACAACATATATTAAAAGTTTAAAAAACATTCTAATACATTTATCCAACTAACATCAAGCTTACAAACGGCTTCAAAATCCGCTCTAAGATGAACCGTCTCGTAACACCTTTCTATACCTAAAAATGTACCTCGACAGTGAGTTACTTTCCCAAGAGCGAATCACCCTAAATGTGGCATTTCCCACCTCCCAAGTGCATATGCACGCCTGTATTCTAAACACACACTCAAGTAAATTGCGGATTCTACTTGGAATGTCTAAATGCTCTGCTCCCATATCATAGTCATCACCGACTTCACACTCGCCTAAGCTTACGTATGAAAACATCATTTTCAAACAAAACAGGTTGTTCTTTTGAAAATACACTACCGAGATCTCTAAAGATGACTACCCTCCGGTTTAATGTGTTGAAGAACTTCCCGAAACAGTCATGGTCCTCATCCGAAATGATCTGTTAGACTGTCTCCCAACCCCATTCTTCGGAAAATCATCATGTGAAATTCCTTTCGCAATCATGTTCGTTTTTCAGAAAACTCATGTTATGCACACACACCTAACCTCCTTAGGTTACCCCGGCAGATATAAAATGCATTACGTCATTTCAATGACACTCTATATAACGCATGCTAATATATAAAATATGTATATACTAACATAATCAATCCACACACACATGTCATGCAAATTCACAATCCATTTCTCCAAAATTAGCTCACATGGGCTAATTTACAAACACGAGCAATTCAATTTGAATTACTCAATCATACATATTTTCTCACAAAATATTTTATGAACACTATTCATGCGGCAACGTTGAACCCTCGTTACTGCTCACGCTCAAGCACTTCAATCATCTGGCTCACTTTGTGAACCCACTTCATGGTCATTTCTACTCATACACATCAAAAAACATGATTTATTGCATAAATCGTAACACTCTGGAATGCCAGTAATACCTGCGACCATCACGGACGCCCGAAAACGCTCAACACTTTTCACATTTTTGCCTAAGCTTTGGAACCGATCAAATGGTCGCTCGCCTCAAACCAACTGCTAATCATCTAACAAAAACACTTAAATGCAAAGTATAACGCCGGGCAGATAAAACTCTCTACCGACGGAGTTTGTCGAAACTCCAAAGAACCGCGTCCACGCTTGCCGCTTCTCGCCGCTGCAGCAGTAATCACTCTTCCTTCGCTCCCAAGAACCCCGGACCCGGCCGACCAATGTAACCTGCAGCAGGTTCCTTACTCTCTCAATTAAATCACCATTTTCATGCTCCACGCATTCCCTTTAGCACACCGCATTTTTGCCGCTGCTCGCTTTGGCCTTTCCATTTGAGAAGGTCACCATTCCCTTTGTCCCATTCATTAAGAATTTGGGGTTAATACCATCCACGCCCGCGCATCGGATTTCGACTTTCGCACCAATGCAGATTACGCCACGCTTGCTCACGCGCCTCCTGCCGCAGCGAAAGAGCGCAGCGGGAATCTTGCAGCCGCTAACTTCAGATCATCGCTGAACTGTGCTGACACGTGGCATCATTAATCAGGCCACTCAAAATGCGCCATAAAGTGTCCCCGCTGACGCCAGCTTTCTCAAAAACGCTGCAAATTCGACACTTCTTCTAATTGGACGTAAAAATCGCACGTGGGTAGCCTATATTTTACGGTATCATTCCAATGGTGGAACTGTTCATTATCCGAGATCTATAAAAATTTCGGAGCCTTACTAAAATGACCATTTGTCCTTTTCCCGGTAAAATTGAATTCTTTCTGCTCCACATTATTGCATGAATTGAATGACATGATGTATGTGAGGTAAATTTATGCTGGTATATGTACATTTATATATTAACATGCAGAATTATGTTTCGAAAATGGCAAATGCATTCCATATACAATCGACAGTCTTAATGTTAGGTGAGTGTATGACATGAAAAAACGAGTTAAAAACGAAATTGGTCAGAGTGCCGAATTCTTCGTAAGATTTTCCGCAAGTACTGTTTCTATATTGTCCAACAGCTTCATCTAAGGCACCACAGATTGTTTCGTAGGATTACCCAAATTAGCCCGCTTCTGAGAGGGTTGTCTTTCTTCCAATATATTTACCTAATCCCAGAGTGCACGCGCTTTCGAGAATGAAAAACTTTTGTTTTGAAAACGTGTTTTTCTCACACTCGCAGCTTGTGATGCGGCGGAGTCTTATGGCCTTGTAAATGGGAGTGGTGAGTCACATTCTCATCTATCATGCAGACATTCATGGATCATGTATTTGCTTCTTGAATGTGTTTATGTTAAATCATTGCATGTACTTAGGTGGGGAGAGTAACCCATTAGATAATTATAATTAATTAGCATTGTTCACCCCGTCGATAATCATTATTTCGTACAGGAGTAAATGGGAAGACTTTACCACTAGAGGTCAGTTTGAGAAGAAAGCCTGATTACTGGTTGTATATACTTCCAAACATGTATTAGTCTAAATTTTAATATATGTTTGTGCTAAGAGTGATGTAATAAACTCTTGAACTATTGCAATATAGTTGGATGTATTTTGATGAGTATGATGTAGGCCTGGGTGACATTTTTACTACGTATGGGCCCCATGACACGAGACATGTGTTTTTCAGCGGCCGACGAATACAACTGACACCCGAATTTGGGGCGCACAGAAATGTGGCTGGGCCGGTCTGCTTACCCGCTCTACTTGGGGTAACATCTATTTATATTATTTAAAAAATCGATAATATCATATACTTTTAAAATTCAAAAATAATATTTTTATAATTATATATATAGTTATTTTAGGTTTTTATTAATATAAATGTTTATGTATGTTTATTCATTGGTTCAAATCTCTTTTATAATTGTAAAATAATTATTTTAAAGTTTTTTTATTACACAAATATTTATATATGTTTATTCATTAATTCACTCATTTATAAATATTTTCAATTTTTTTATAATCATAAAAATAGTAGATTTTAGGGTTTTATTATAACTTTTTATACGTATTTAAATATTTATGTAATAATTTATTTATCTATTATGATACTCATATTTTTGGTAATTTAATATTAAATTTCATTTTGTAATTTTAATAAATATAAAAGACATTTTATAACATGCAGAAAAAGCTTTTGTAAAAATCATATTTTTGGATTCTATGGCAAAAACGTTACATAGAAAAACTTTGGCCAAAAGCGATATTACAAGAAGCAGTGTCAAACCCACCATAAGTCAAGTGTATTTGATTAATTATCTTAATTTATTATTTATTTTAAAATAATTTAAATTTTAAAACATTTTGACTTAAAATAAAGCTAACTTGTGAGTTGTTTGGAATTAATAGCGGAACTTAATTACATTAAGGGCAGATTGCAAAAATTTGCACTAATAAAATAATATTTGTATGATTGTAGAATTTTTTAAATATTTGAATTATGTAAAAATTTTAAAAGTATATCATATTTATCCGGATTTTTAAATAAAAATATAGTTTTAAGGAAAATAGATATTTAAGAATAAACAAATAGAATTTAATAATACTCCAAAAAACTTTTGAAAGTGTTTTATAAAAATACACTTGATTGTTTTTTTTTTTTTAACTTTTAAAAGGACTTGAAATATTACAAATTCCTTTTTGGTCCTAAACACGGTAAGTGTTTTTAATTATAGAAACACTTCTAAAAGCATAGAAATTTATCACTACTTCTTAAACATGCACGGACTCATTGCATGAAGATTGTATTATAATTAACTTATCAAATTGTTTCTAACTAAACACACATGGGATTTTACATTTTGCTTCTAATTTTAAGTAAATCTGTTTCATTATATTAGAAGGAATGAGGGTGAGTCCTCTAATTTAAAAACAGAAAACTGAAAATAAAAAAAGGAAACGAAAAGTTATCTAGTTGTCTACTTCAAAAGGCAAAAACAACCCTTCTATTTTCCCGTAATCCTAATAGGAACGAAACTTACACAAAAGTCTATAAATACACTTTTTACCCACACGGCCTTTTCCATTCATTGTTTTCTCTTTCCTCTGCAAGCTTTGTTTCTTTCATCGATTCATAGTGATCATGGGGGTGGTTTCATGGGTCCAAAAAGGCGGCGGCGGAGTGGCGGTGGCGTTTATGCCCGAAAAAGCTCACCCGGTCTGTTTTGATAGTTGCGTTTTGGGTGCCATGGAGTTTAATCTTTGGTTACGATATCGGAATTTCTGGTGAGTTTTATGAATACATGTGTATTTGATTGTTTTATAGTGCCTATATTTCATACAATATACATGCATGCGAATGTATAATAAATTGATATGCGGCAATTTTTGCAGGCGGAGTGACTTCCATGCCGACATTCTTGAAAGCTCTTTTTCCTTCAGCTTACAGGAAGGAGGAATCGGATAAGTCACCGAATCAGTACTGTAAATTGACAGTCAGGATACTAACGCTATTCACGTCGTCGCTCATTTGGCGGCTCTGGCGTCTTCCCTGGTAGCCCTGTACGCCACCAGATTTGGTCGCAGGATATCCATGTTGGTCGGCGGTATTTGGTTTTCATGGTTGGCGCCATTCTTAATGCCTCCGCCGTCAATATTTTCATGCTTATTTTTGACGTATCTTGCCTCATTTGGCTGGTCCGCCCAGGTAACTTAATTATTTCTTCCCTTCCAAACACTATTAAAAATCAAATATTATTTCAAGATTGGAGTGAGGTGGCCATTAGAAAAAAAAAAACTCTAACAATATCTTAGATTAATTAATTGCTTTTTTTTATTAGTAATTGATCAAAATTTACTTGAATTGTATACAGTCGGTGCCAATCTACGTATCCGAAATGGCCCATACAAACACATAGCTCTCAACAACGTCTTTCAGTTGTCAATCACCATCGGCATTTTGATATGAACATAGTTAACTACTTCACTGCCAAGATCGAGGGCGGTTGGGGATGGCGGGTTAGTTTGGGCGCGCCGTGCTCCGCCATCTTCATCTCCCACGCCAGCATGGATCTTCCCAACACCCCCAATTCCATGATCGCAGGCGGGCGAGCTTCCAAACAAGCCAGAGACATGCTCCGGCGCATGGCGGGCGTCAGCGACGGCGAGATCGAGCCGAGTACAACGATCTGTTGGCTGTGCGAAGCTTCAAAACAAGTGCCAACGATCATGGAAAACCTTCAGTCTCCAGAGAACAGGTAAAGCCGCTGGGAAATATTGGTAATGTCCGTACCATTCCGGCATTGCAGCAGCTCACCGGCATCAACGTCGCCGTTGTTCATGCTCCCTGTGCTTCCAATCATTGGTTTGGGAACAACGCGCCCAAACTTCCTCTCCTCCTCTCCTCCCTCCTCCTCAAGTTCTCGCCAGCAGTTACCGGCTTTATCAACGTCGTAGCAACATCTTCGTGGCTGTGTCTGGGTACCATACAAATGGGGAAGGAGAAAGCTTTTATAGAGTGGCGAACCAAATGTTCATATTCCAGGTAATTAAACATATGTAAAATTGTTCATCGTTTTTTTTCCACTTTTGTTACTTCGTAAATTTCATCTCTTATATAGGCAATAAGAAAATAAAAGGGAATTCTATGGCGGTTTGGTTTCTGTTTTTGTTTTTTAATACGGTTCTGGTTCCGGAGAATAGGTCATTTTTAAAAAACATACCCAACACCATTTTGATATTCTTTGATTATTCTTTGAATTTTGTTTATGTGTTTTTTATGTTTTTCAAAACAAAAACAAAAAATTATGTTCTCCTAGCTAGTTCTTGAGAACAAAAAACAGTTTAAAAAAAAAAAACCCAAACAAGATCCTATTGCTTCTCAAAAGGAGTGAAAAGGTGGTTATTAATTCATGGACAAAACCTAAAATATAAAATATAGGTAGCGCTCAAATTTGAGTAAAACCCAAAAATAAAATAAAATCCATAATATCATGTAGGGCAAAACTTTTTTAGATTGAGATGTTAAAATTGGGATTATCCAACTCTAACATCATCGATAATGTTTATGTAGGTTGCAGTAGCGGTCCTCATAGCACTAAAATTCGGAACATCGGGGAAAGTGACTTAATCGCTGCAGAATGATCATCTCTTTGCCAAGTGACACAGATTTCAGATCCACGCCTCCGCCAAAGTGGTCATGGTCCTCTCTAGGGATGGTTGGTTCCACGCCAAATTTTCCCACTGAGATCCGACCAACGCTTCAAAGATACCGCCAAGCAATATGTTTTTCAATTTCTGAGTTGTCAAGTCTTCCCTCACCATAAGCCATGGGGTCGAAATATGATCACTCATATTCTTCCTCAAAGATTCTAGCGGCCATTACGACGCTCTTCTTCATCTACTTCTTCCTCCCCGCATCAAAGCGGATTCCAATCGGAGCATTTGCGCGGCTTCTCGAAGAGACATTGGTATCGGAAAAGAGATTCATCCCCTCGACCAATTAAGCCATTCTGAGAAACTCCGTCTGGGCATCGCTATTTACTCATTGTACCTATTGCTATCTATACATTATTTTCTTTTCAAATAGGAAGATCACGCCCATAATTAAATACTGTCTATGTTATTATTATCATTTCGCACTGAATTTATATTATTCAATTTAACCTTATAAAAGCTATTGCATGTCAATGTACTACCATAAGTAGTAATATTACCATCAAGTAATTATTTTTAAAAGAAGCTTTTAAACACGTGAAATCTAATTCTTTGTATGATTTAGATATATAATTATTTATATTTGAATGATACCATTCCTTTCATTTTTTCTTGTTTCCAGCTGTATTTTTTGGTGTTTTTAGATTTTTTTTTTTTTTTGTTTTTAAGCATAGAAGATTGGATTTAATATTACTTGAAGCATAGTTTATATTTCCTAAATTAATACTCATGTGATGAGAATGTTTATGGGATGCTTGAAAAAATATGTTAAATCAATTTGAAACCCAACATAGCTATAAAAGTTTATTCTTTTCTGCTTCAACAACTAGGATTCTACCAAGCCCAACTTCGTATTAGCCATCATCCACCAAAGGAAGAAAAACAAGGAATGAAAATAATAGAGCTTCACTGTGGAATCAATATGTCCCCATGGCCCTTTCTTAATTTAATTACTTCTCCATGTATTTTCGCTTTAATTGCTTTGAATCATATAAATCATAAACTTACTTGTTTATTTTCTTTAACGATTTAATAAGCTTTAATCTTAACATGCATCAGATCAAAGCTAAATAACATCGATTCAATCACGCTGCCTCTTCACACTTTACTCAGAGGCCGGATTGGTACTCGTGATTTTGTTCTAATTCTCTCCTAAACCCCATTCAGTTTACAAAATAAATATGAAAGTAAGCTTAGAGGACGAAACAACAAACAGTGCACAGTACTCCTTAAATAATTCAATTATGGTAGAGAGTGGGAATATTTAAATTCAATGGTGGCTTCAGTTCTTACTTGACAATCTTAACTTTTTTTACTTCTATTTACTTTGTAATACATTTTTGTAGTACTCTATTTTTGAATTCGAAAATGAAATCTCTCATAAACCCTTTTATCATTTGAGTCAAGCCTCAAGAATCTTGCCTCAATCTCTGAAGCCGATTAGGATCATATACGCATGAAGGCAGATAAATAATCTTCCTCTTTCGATTTTAAGGTTTGATAGTTTGGTAACGTTTTGATTGATGATTTTGGGTTATGGTAAATCGTGATGGAATTGAATTCAGTTAACCTCGTTTAATAAATATTATTTTTGTAGCCAACCCGCACAAACCCAAATTTGACCCGAATTCACTGCTAATTATATCATTTGTCTCTTAAATTTTCATGAGTTATTCTCTCAAAATTAGTAGATTAACTTAATTGTAATATTAAATGAGATTATTAATCGTATTATGTTTGTTCTGAGTCATATCAATCCAATTAATAATTCATCAGATGCTGAATATATTTTTGTAACATAATAATTATTCATGTCGTGTTCGGGTTGATTTCAATGTTAATGAATAGTTATAGTTTGACATAACGTAAACACAAACCATTAACACAAAGTCCTAGCCTAATCCAAACCTCGATATGGGCTCAACTTAAATTAAACATGGTTTGATCATAATACTCAAATTGAACTGTAATTAAATATTCAGGTTAGGTTGGGAGTTGAGACGGATCAACCCATGCATAAAAGTCGTCCCCACGCATTATTGATGGTTATGGACGAAGGAATAATTCTCCTCACCTTCTTCCATTCCCTCTGAATTTTCAACCAAATGAATTTTATTATTTCAACGACATAATAGTTAAAGATTCCAATTTTGTTATCCTCCATCCACATCACCCTGCTGATCTGCTTCGTAGAAAAAATTGGTTTTCCCCAAGGCCAAGTTAAGGAGAAACATGGTTGTTGGTGAAGCATATGGCTTAAAAGAGTATATGAACCTTGTTAATTAATTCCAAATGTTTGTTGGTGAAACAAACGTCGATAAAACGATAATAAACTAAACATCGATAAACAGACGACAAAATATAAAATAAAATAAAACATAAATATTTGTAGAATAACTCACTTTATTAAGCAAAAAACGAAAAAAAAATTTCCATACGGCATTTCTAACTAATAATGATAAAAATCATGTTCCCAGATGAAAATAAGCCATAAAAGAAAAGATGAGAAAAGACAGCTAGAGATTTTGCCTTATACTTTACTGTTTAGGATATTATGTATGCTCTATTTAGTAGATGTAAGCAAAAATTTTACGTTTTCTCTATTCAAACTTCTTCGAAGTCAGCGAAAACACATTTGGCACGGTAATCCACAAAAACAAATTTTCAAACAAAAACTAATTCACTATTATTTTTCAACATTTTATATACTTTAATCGTGAAAAGTTCACATACAGTGCTCATTTAATTAAATTCGAAAACACTGGATTTAGTCGATCGGGATAAAACGAAACACTGGATTGTATGATTTTTCTTCTTTTCTTCCATATTTCGCCTTCCACTTCGATTTTCTTTCATCGCGCCATAAACACAATATCATGTAATAAGAATACGTGATTTTAAACACATTTTCATCAAGCTTATTAATCTCATTTCGCCAGAAACTGCTTTACAAAACTGATTTTCTTATTCTCCTTTGGCCGAACCAAATTCAAAGATATTTAAACGTATTTTCCTCAAAAACGAAAAACTAAATATTAACGCATTTAAATTCTTCATATTCTCAATTTTCGATATATTAAAAAATTTTCGTGAACTAAATCACAAGGCCATAAACACTCTTTCAGACGTAGAACCTAATTCATACCATAATAATAATTAAAAAAAAAAAACTCATTGTTATTCCCATGGATATAGGTTCAGTACCAAACCAATTAAATCTGTTTATTATCTTTTTCTTCCTCTTTGTTTTTCTTCATTTTCATTATTACGAGTGCACGAATCACACACCACCGCGGGAAAGGCCTTGTCAGACTCCACCAAGTCCGGAGTCCACGCTGCTTATTTATCACGTGAGTCACAATCGAAACTGTCAGCATTGAACTGATAAAGTGGGAAAACGACTTTCTTCATAGAGTCTTAGTTGGTTCATTTTCATATTCGTTGCAAAATCAATAATTCATGGTCTACAATAATGAACAAAGCATTGTTCCAGGAAGCCCCCACGTTTTTTACCTCTCACCATTTATAACTTCATTCCAGAAATGTTGTTTTCTTTATAAAATGCCCACTTTTAAAAATATTCATGTACACGTATAAAACATAAGGTGCTGGCTTTTTCTCTCTAAAAATGAAACATGATGAAGGTTGGATTTAAGGAGTTTTGGATTGATAATTAATGATTATATTCTTTATTCTAATTTATTTTAATATTTTGATATATTAAAAATCTTTAAGCTTCTGTCGCTTAAATTATTAATTTATAAACATCTCATTTTATAAATATCCTTGAATTAAAAAAAAATTATATTTATATATCCTTATTCCATTCTTAAAGACCCATATGTTTTTATTAGCTTGTTACTCAAGCTTTAAGTAAAACATTCATATTTCTAAATATTATTTCATAATTCTTAATAAATCAGATTATCATTATTAATTCCTAAAGTTAAGTCTGATATCCGCACCAACTCATATCAGATACTTTTCACTCGAATTCTCTGCAGATCAGAAATGTTATTTTCCAAGTATGACGATTCTCAATAAAAACACTAATGATAAATATCAAAACCTAATAAAAGAGCTAAAATCCAAAAATTAATATCACTCTAGAACTTCTTGTGATGTGGGGGATCTATCTAGGTTTTTATTTGTAAGTAATTTTGATTTTCTTATTAACTTGTTTGTTTTTTATATTTTTAAATAAAGATTTTTAGTAAATTAAGAAAAACAATTTACTTTTGTCTGAAACAATTTGCTTTGATCCCACTCAATAAACCCTTTTGTGTGCATTCATGTCAAGCTTCAGGAAACTATTTTCACATTCACATCTCCCCTACCTCCACAACACCTGGGTGATAGACAAAGACTATGCCCCTCCTATCTCATTCCCTGCGACTCCACCATTGAGCTCATCCGACCGTCACTTCATCTCCATAAATCCTCCGCTGAAGCCACCCAATTGTCGAGCGTCCTCGGTCGACCTTGCCAACTTTGTATCCACAATCCCACTCCACTCATTTCCAATGACTCGCTCCATCACTAGTCCATTGTCCGATACCTCCCCACCCCTCACCTAGATCCGACCCTTACCAATCCCCTCCCCCACTAAACCTTCATCCCATGCAACCCGTGCTCTAAAAATGTCATCAATTGGGCAACCCAACCCGAGATATGATCTCACCACCATACTTCCTTCTCGAACCCATTATCGCTCTCGAATCCTCCAAGACTGGCGGGTTCGGAAGCATGTGAAGAATATGATGCTTCCTCATCCCGAACGCTACTTGCTTTCGTTTCTCAAATGCGGCGTATCATATAGCAGGCAACAATGCAATACTGCTTTCGCATCAAACAAAATCCCACTTGCCCCATCAGAAAGATAGCCTTTCTTTCGCCTGGCGCCAAAGGCCACCGCAACGTATTGATCACACGCAGACTTTCGTCCTCGTGATATAGTATCTCTATCACCGTCCGTATCGTTTCAAGACAGACCCATCGCACTCTCGCCACCCTGACGTAAAATACTGTCTCTTTCTCAACGGGCATCTCACTGAGAGAGCCCGCTATATTGGCCACCACAGTGGCATGCACATCAGCCGATTATCCGCACCATGTCCGGCTGCTTACACTGGTGTTGTTGATGGCTCAAACAAGCTCCCCAAGCTTGGTACCATGAGCTCCACACTTTCTTTCTCTCTCTCTCGGCTTTGTTACATCCAGTGTAAACTCGTTTCTCTTTGTTTATTCCCATGTTAATGCACTTCTCTACTTCCCCCGGCCCATGTTGATGATTGATTACCACCTGGAGTAACCCTCACTGGTCGACATCATTATTCCAACTTAACTCTAAATTCTCCCCTGGCGCTATCATCTTACTGCGGCCGGTGTTTCGGCCATCTATTGTGCTTACTTTTCCGAACAAAAGTATGTTGATCTCCTCGAAAGAAACATAACATGCTATTCCAAACTTGTCTCAACACCGCCACCGTAGGTACTTCTTTGATCGCTTCATGATGGACCTCCGCGCTTAGTCAATGCCACCTCGACGCATCATCGGGCGGTCGCGCCTTTAACATCTCCAAATGACTCGACCTAGGATATTTTCCTCTCCTTTGTCAGTGGAATAAACTCTCCCGCTTTACGCACGCTAAGTCATCGAACCAATACGGTGAGCGGTCAAACGTCTACTTTGTTATCTTAAGGGCATGAGATCCCTCGGTATACGGCTTGTTGCAAACACTTCTCAAACATTGCATGGTTTCTCTAATCACGACGTCAGATAATCAATGATCGTACCTCCAAAGTGCGTTTTTCTTATATTTCAGCGCTAATCCAATCCGGCCGCGGAGTTCCACAAAGCAACACACCATTAAGCTCGCTCTTCCACCGGTGGCCGCCAGATCGCCGCGCGGCCGCGGTTGTCGCTACCGAACCCTGCAAATGGTGAAATCGCCGGGCCGCCGGAACTTTGTCCCAATGCAAATTCCACGCTACCTTATTCTCATACAACTCGTGTCACTATCTTTCCTCTCTAATCCTCGCTCTTCACTCGTACCGAAACACCTTACCGATTATAATTCTCTTATTCGTGACCTTTGCTCATCGCATGAATGCGTGTCGCCATGTCTCCTCGTTGGTGATCACAGCTTGTTTGACGCTCTTTACCAAATCTCTATCTCTGCCTCACCTATTTTTTACGTGAATACAGATTAAAGGGTTATTTCTCAAACATTGCCCATCTTGAGGGGACAGTTATTGATATATATTTAGATTCATTTTATTGTTCATGTTTTTACCTTTTGTCTTTGTATTAGTATATTTATATATCTCCACCTCTCAATAATAATCAAATCTCTTTCTCATAATAAATAGTACTCAAAACTAAACGTCAATAAAAACAAACAATAAACCAAACATCGATAAACCGATAACAAAAAAAAAAAAAAAAATCCTAAATATCACACAACTAATTTTATTGCCAGTTAAAACGTTTAAAAATATTCATAATAATTTTGGGCCAAGAATAACAAAAAAATCATCTGGTATAACTGGTAAAAATGTTACAAAAAAATATATTAGAGAAAAAAAGACAGCTGATTGCCTTATAATTTTATCATATTTAGGATATAAACATTCTTCGTATGTAATCCTAATTCATACACACACACACAATAAAAAAATAAAAATAAAAACTCATTGTTATTCCTATGGATATAGGCTCATTACCAAACCAATTAAATCTGTTTATTATCTTTCTTCTTCCTCTTGTTTTTCTCTTCTTTTCATTATTACGAGCACTATGAATCATACCACACCAATTCTATGGGAAAATTTCCTTTGTCAGACCCACCTCAAGTCCGAGTCCACGCTGCATTTCATCACGAGAATACAATCGAAACTGTCTTAGTTGGTTGGTTCTATTTTCATATTCGTGGGACATTCTTCATGTAGTCCAGCTGGTTCTATTTTTCATATCTGTCAAACTCAATAAATTCATGGTCTACACACGAACAAAGCATTGTTCCAGGAAGCCCTTTGTTTTTTCCTCTCACCATTTATAACTCACTTCAGAAAAGTTGTTTTCTTATAAAATACCCACTTTTAAAGATTATTCATGTACACTTACAATGATAAGTCCTATTTTTCTCTTAAAATGTGTCATTTTTTAATATTTTGATATATTTAAAAATATTCTGTAAGTTTTTGCTGTTAAATTATTAATTTATAAATATCTAATTTTATAAATATCCCCTTGAATTAAAAAACAAAAAATTATACTTATATATCCTTATTCCATTTTAAAGATCCATATGTTTTTATTGTATCGTTACCTGCTTATAAACAATTGTCATTTAAGTATAATTCTTCATAATTTCTTACGGTGATCGTATATTATTATTCACTTCTAAAGAAGCTCCTGGATATCCACGACAACCACACTCCGGGTACAACACTTTCTCACTCGATTCTCTTTACAAGACCAGATAATCATTGGCTAAACATCGATTCTCACAAAACACAAAACGAAGTGTAAATACCAAAACCTAATAAAAGAGCTCAAATCCAAAAATTAATACCAATTCTAGGACTTCTGATGTGGGGATCTACTAGGTTTTTATTTGTGAGTAATTCTGAAAAAATAAAAAAATTACTTTAACATATATATACTTCAAATTAAGAAAAATTTATGTATTATATTTTTAATGAGTTCAAATTTGTTTTAATATTTATTCAAATTCTATAAACCAAAATTGGTTATAAAATTTTATTGTTTTCCATGAAATTGAATGTCTAAAAAATCGGAACAATTTATCCAACCGTGAACCAATAACAAAATTGATCCGATTTTTTTTTTGAAGAAAAAACACATATATGCCTGTTTTGATGTATTTGCAATAAAGCAACGTCGTCTCAAAACTCAATTTGTAAATTATTGTTATTAAGATATTAAACTATTGATTAGTTAATATTAATAAAAATATCTGAATTATAAAAATTATTATTCATATGATTATAAAAAATATTTTACAAAATATTTGAATTAATTAATAAATGCGTGCAAAAATTTATATTAATAAAACTTAAAATAATTATTTTGGGCAATTTTTTTATGATTATATAATTTTTTTTAATATTTGCACAAATATTTTAATTATTTGGATTTTTAAAAGTATATGATATTATCCAGATTTTTTAAATAAAATAAATAAATATTTTAAGGAAAATAAAATAGACATTTAAGGATAAAAATAGGTATTTTAGAAATATTGTGGAATATGAAAGTGTTTTAAAAGTGACCTCTCATGTGCTTCTCAAAAACATCATTTAAGCATTTCTTTGAACTTTCAAATGGGTTTTGAAATACATCAGAAGCTTTAATAAACCAGGACCTAACTCATATAAAGTTCTCCCTTCACCATCTATGCCAATGTTGGATTTAAAAAAAGAATTTACATGTGTTTTTAAAATTTATTTGTTTTATTTTAAATTTTTCACACAACGAAACAAATTCCTAAATCAACATTTACTACTTAATATAAAAATTTATTAATATTGAAAATAATTAGAAACCAAAATTTTGTTCAATTGCTAAAAGATCATGAAACTCACACATATTAAAAATCCATTTACCACTCCCTCTTATTTGTCTCTGTAACTTATTTTCTTTAAACAAAAGAGCGATGGCTGTATTCTCAATTCAAATTACCTATCTCGGTTTTTTTTTCATTTTCTTACTTAATAAATCTGTTGGTTCTACTTTAAAATTTCTGTAGGCTATTGCTTTCGTTATCGACGTTTCTTTATCATCAATTACTAAGGTGACGCTATCCAAGGCTGCCGACGATGTGTAGCATGATTGATCTCGAAAATATGTATATTAAAGAAATGGAGTTACATATATTATAATCACTATTTTATTAAATTTATAAAAGTTTTATAATGAATTTATTATACTATTAACCCTGATAAATATATTTTAATTGAATAAATGATATTATTTTTAATAAAATAATAATTTACAAATGAAGAGTTGAAGTATCATATTATTATTAAAAGTTTTGTACCACCTAATTTAGTTAGGAGCACACATATTTTTTTATTTTTAATTAGAGTTAACTAATTCAATTTATAATATTTTTAACAAAATGATAACTAGATTAAAATGATAAAATAGCTCATTTCTTTGATTTTTAAAACAATTATCAACATGTTTATTTCCATAAACTATCAAAACTTCAAAGTTTTTTTTTTTAACTCAAAAAATACCAGTATAATCACCATTTTTTCGTTGAAAAGGACAGGACGGTTTTTGTATAACTAATAATTAATTTCAAAACTGAAGAAGAAAAAAAGTAAAGGCGTGCCATGTAAAATTCATTACGGCCACACATTCCGGTGTAGGATAAGAATAAGTACAGAAGTGAAATCCCACGTGTAAATGAAGTCAACATACCCCCCGTAGACTATAAACCATCTTGGCTTTTTCTTTATCTTGCTTTCATCTCTTTTCTTCCTTCAATACCTCCGCCGTTACTGAAGACAGGCCGTCCGCCGCCACATGGATAGGGGAGAGGATGATGACAGTGAGCAATCATCCGGAGTGCCGGACTCGATTCGATTTCATAACCTGTGTATGTTTGCCGCCATGGAGAGGCTTGATGTTTGGAGATGATATTGGTATCTCAGGCAGAATCACAACACTTTTGGTATTATATAAATATTAATTCTTTTAATTTTATCGAAATGTTTTAAAATTGTGAGAGTCGAATCAATCCTGATTTTGTAGTTTTTTTTGTCTATATGGGTGTTTTGTCACATCAAATAGGGAAATTTTCTTATCAGCATAAGTGATAACATTGGTGTTAAATTTATGGAGAAAATTTTTTTACAGTTCACTAAAAAGAAGACTGATTGTTATTAATCTCCAAAATCTGATTTCGTAAATATCAAAATGTATGAAAGAAGCCGACCTCATTTTGACCCTAACTAAAAATGTCATAAAATTTAGCTTCTATACAGAAAATAACCATCAACATTATTACTATAATCTTTGAGTCATAAAACCCTTAGATCGAAATGTGCTAATATCTACGTGATTGAGTTTTGGTATTTTGTGATGTGTTATGTGGAATAAAATCAAGTGCAGGCGGAGTAACCTCTGTTTATGCCAGATTTCTTGAAGAAGCTCTCCGGCCATATACCGGAGTAGCTACGTTAGACAATTCTAGTAATCGTACTGCAAAATTCAACAGTCATACTTTAAATCTTATCTCACGTCCCTGTATTTTGGCGGCGCTGGCCTCATCATTGATCACCCAGTGTCGGCTGCCACCAGAAGCACTTGGCCGGAAAATGTCTATGCTCATCGGAGTCTGGTTTTCTTGGCCGGTGTGGTTTTTAATGCTATTGCGATGTTTGATGCTCATAGTCGAAGCCACGTCTCTTGTTGGGCTCTGGGAGTTGGCTTACATTCAGGTATTTTATTTTTTTTGGCTTTTTTTACTTCTTCAGTTATTTATTTATTTTTATTTTTGATGAAAAATTTATAAATAAAAGGAAGGAAAATATATTAATGATTAAAATATCAAATCTTTATAACATACCTAACTAAATTTGAATTACCAAATATTAGATTAGTATTATACAAACTATTGTTCTATTTGCTTTAATATTAATCATAACAAAGAATATTTAAATCTTGGAAAAGTCTTTGAAGCATAAGGCGACATTTTTCATGAATTTATTAAGGGAAGTGATAAAATTTATAATTATACAAGAGTAAAAGAGTATTGATTGGTGAAGACTTGCAATAGAAAAAGATTTAGATTTCTGTCTTTATTTGTTAATATTCAAATTGTTGAAAAGGCAAAAAGTAATATTTGGTGAAGATATTTCTAGTATTTTATTTAATAATATTCAAATTAAGAAAAAGTATCGATTGCGAAGACTTAAATAAAAGATTTAGATTTACATTCTTTTATTTGTTAATATTCAAATTACTAAATTGATGACAAATATTATCTTTTAAGGAAGATAAGAGAGATTTATATATTTTATTAGTCTATCTCATAGTTAGAGTAGCACAAAGTGATCGTATGACTCAAACAACTCGAGCAAAGTGAGAAACAAGTAATGAGATAAATCACTCACTTCTTTTAAACCTTTTTACCAATATTACATGTGTATTTTCCCATATATCGTTAATTAATGTTTTATCAAAATTTTTATTTTCTTATAAGCTCCCTGTTTTCAATATAAAAATGTTTTATAAATTAATTTATGATTAAAGATAAAGTGACTAAAAAAATTATAAAATATTATTAATATTTTATGTGTAAATCATTTTGTATATATTAACTAACATAATGTAAACATGCTTTAATTGGGGATAACAATTTATAAGGGATGAATTAAAAATATTGAAAAACTAATGTCTTATTTTAAATGTAAAACAGGTACAAACGATAGTTATTTAATTTCTCTGAGATATAAATATCGCGACAAACCATTTAGACAGATTTTATATTTTATGATTTTTACTATAAAGATTTTTATTCAAAATTATGATATAGCAAGTTTTTTTAAATCTAAATTTTTCGTAACCATTTTTAAATATCATTCCTTTACCATTCGGGAACAAGCCCTGATAGAAAGTTTTTCTTTGGTCACGATGTTTTCCTCGCAGCAGCCTGACTTATTCTCAAGACAAATTTGCATTTGTCATTCTTTTTTGTATTTTTGCCTTTTTAAAAGAAATAATTATTTTAGAAGAAAATAATATGGATAATGTTATCAAAATAAAGTGAAAAATGATAAAGGGTTATAGACTTTTCACACAATAGTTTTTTAATCGAATAACCCTTATGTTTAACAAAAAAAAGTATTTTTCCAAGTGAAGTGGAAATGATCACACTGTTCAAGTTCTGTAATTCATTTGATTTTGAATCTTTTGATGATTCATGGGCGATGTCACCTACTCATTTGACTATCTCCACTGAATTTTCATAGTCATGCCACCTTATTTTATTAAGAAACAAGTCTTACAAACACCGGCGCTCTCAACACCTCAAGCCTAATTACTATCCATCACTTAGATTCTGATGAGCCAGATGAGCGACATTTCACCGCCAAGATTCACGGCGATGGGGTATGCTAGTTTGGGAAGTGAGCAGGTCCCCGCCGTCCTCCCATCGGCGGTGCTCCATTCCTTCCTGTGCTGTAACACCCGAACTCAACAGATAGAAAAGAGCCGAGCTTCCGCAGGCCAGAGAGATGCCCCGCCGTACGCGGCGTCAGCGACGATCGATCGGAAGCTGAAATTGAAGTTCAGGCGGCGCGAGCGAGCGGCAAAGCATCGAACCCTGATAACGAAGTGCGAGGAAATACAGGCCGCAGTTAGCATACGTACCATCCGGCGTTCCGCAGTCAAGCCACCGAACAATCTGGTAATGTTTATACCCAGTTGCTGTTCCGAATCGCTGGGATTGGGAGTCATGTCGCCGTCGGCGGTTGCCCTGGGCTTATTACGCCGCCGCTACCTGGCTATGTTTATGGACGATAGATGGGGGAGGAGGTTTCTTCTATGGTGAACCAAATGTGCCTTTCCAGGTCATTCTCCTCCTCTTTCCTAATCATCTTTATGACTGAGTGACTTCTTAACATCATTTATGTTGATTAAAGGGGATATATAGTATATAAGGTTATTAAACTTCCTGAAAACTTTTACCTTTATATATTCTGAACAAAATGTTTTATTTTTAAACATATATAGACTTTCTCATAAATTTTTATTTTTTGGTCCAAACTTTACCACTATACACAAGATCAAAACGACATCGCTTCATCACGCTACGCCGACAAAATGTAAGCTTTAAAGTCTGTTATTATATAAAAACAAAATTTACAAAATTTATATTTAAATTTAACTTTTATATGATGATTTAAATGATAAAACTCAAGAAAGTTACAAGGATTTTAATAATACTTTTCATTGGTTAAAAGATATATTGAAAAAGCTTAATTCTTTGAAAATTTATCCCATTCCTAACTTTTGACCGGACTATAACAAAAGTAGTTCCTTATTTTTTTGTGGAAAATAACTTCTAAGTTTTTAAAAGACCATGTAAATATATAAATGGAAAAAAGACATTTAGTCTAAAATGGATTATATTTCAAGAAAAAAACATGAGAAATGCAGTTAGATTCATAAATTTAAGTCATTGCTGTTCTTTTTAAACAAATACTTCTCTCATAGTAATTGCATGCTCCATAATTATATGACTGAAAATCTCCCATAAAGTCACAACTTAAATTTAATTACAATCCTATTAACACGAGATCAAAACACATGGAACTTAAATCAGAATTAAACTTATATCATTTATACAATTCCAGACGCCTCCCAATTATACTGATATCAACTTTGAACTTAAAAATCTCTGCCAATGAGATAAGGTAATTTACAACTCTTGATACCGTTTACATAATCACATTGATAAATTTTTTAACCTGAACTTGGAAAATATTCTAAAACAAATCTTTTGAAATTTTTAATCACCCACATTCATGCATTACTTACATCAAACATACACATCTAAATCTTGAAATTGATTCCACATTATTCATATAATTCGCACCGTCTCTGCTTAACTCGAATCTTTAAAATCTTTCACAAGTCACAACTTTTAAATTCTAACTCAAGGCATAATAATTTTAAGACACATCAAACACACACACAATCCAAATTGGGAATCGACTCCCCAATAGCAGTATAGTGGAAGATGGTTTCTCCGTGGTTTTTTCTTTTTTTTAACCTGTTTCTAAAGGATTTTTTTTCACATAATATATTGTCCTTCTGGTTGAAGTTGTTGATTTGAAGTACTGTTCTATTAAAATGGGTCACTATTATTTTGTAGTTTCCATTATTGTTGAATGATTATTAGCTTTTGGAGGAATCTATAATCTCAGAAAGTAACTCCTTTATTGGTAAATTAGTATTTATTGAAATTCAATTTATTGTTCATATCATCGTCTTTTAAACAAAGCTGTAGGAAGATAAAAATGATTTTACTGATATACGTGAGAAATACGATCGAAACCCCTTATACTTATAATAATGTGGTGGTATAAGATTAGTTACACTAGGTTGAGTTTTTTTCATGAATTGATCAGCTCATCTTAACTAAGGTAAAGATGTAGATTTCACTAGCAGCTCTTACCGCAATTCAACATGGAGCAAGATGGCGTGAGCCAATTCCTCACCGGTACTACTCCATGAAGTCAGCAGTGCGATAGCGCCTGTGCGGATACGTCTCTGGTTTTGCGCTGGTCATGGACCTTCGGGGATACTGCTCCCAGCTGCGAAATCTTCCCTAGATCCGATCGACGGCGTAAAGTTCAGCGGTTTCCGGGTCAACATGCGCTGTTTGCTGCTTATCATCGCAGAGTTCTTCTCAGCATGCTTTGCGGCCTTAAGTACGGGAATCTTCATTTCCTGTTTTCGTGGCGCCGTTACGATGCACTCGCCCACGCCTTCTCTGCCGTGGAGACGAAGAAATATCTCTTGATTTGAGAATATGACGCGGTGTGGAAAGCATTATGTAATTGAGAAGGTTCATGCCGGAGCAAGATAATTGTTTCAGATTTTTATTTTTCAAATAATGAGCTGCCTTGGATGCCCGCTACTTCCTGAAGGTGTCCAAAGTAGTTAGTAGAAATGGAAAATCTGCAAAAATCAAAGATGAGGTCCCTCCCACTACATTTCTTCAAATTTATTTAATTTATTTATGAGGTTATTATGTTCCTAAATAAATTCATTTATCCGTACATCAATTTCCTCTTGGCACGCTTGTTTGTTTGTTTGTTTTTACTTTCTAATTTATATAAATATGAACTAAAAAAAAAGTAGATTGTATCATTTGTATTTATTTGTTTTTCATATATGAGAGTATATATAAAATCAAACTCCAGTCTTTATTTATATTAAGTTTTTTTTTTCGCTTATTTACTACATTATATTGTTGTAGTACATGCTCTTATGTTAACTTGAATCTTATGCACCTTCCATGCATCCATCCATCTCCCCCTTTATCATTTTGAGCTACGCTGCATGCTTTTCTATTAAGTACAAAAACAATGGAAAATCTAACATTCTTTAAAACAAAAATTATTCGACTTTTTTATATATATATTATACAAAAGATATTTAACTAATTATTCATCATGCCTTTCCAACCAAAATAAAGGTTTGAAACAAGATGAATGATATGGATTAAAAAGAATGAAAGTCTCTCCTTTGCTTATTCAATAACTTATTAATTTTGTGTCCGCTTGATTCATAATTAACTATTAATAAACTATTTTATAATTACTGTATGCTTATTATCCTTTCGAATGTATCAAAATTCTCTCTAAAGTTTTTGACTCATCTTCTTTCACCTGCACTTATTAATCAATGGGTCATGTACTTCACCAAAATTCCTTTATGTATTTTATAGTTATGCAAACAGCCATGCCAACAATGTAAAGAGCTGTGGTCCCACCAATCTCTGATCATGTCTTATGCTGTTCCTTATCAGCTGGGGACATAGGGTGTCCGGTGTACCATTCCATAGTATATATGGATCATGATGGAGGAATCACATTGATCATGTTAATGTGTTATATATTCTTTTTACTTTTTGTGTGATGATTGATTAAGATAATGAGATTTATAAAATAAAAGAACAACAGTTTTTTTTTCATTTCATTAAAATAAAATAATACGATCATAAATCATATTTTTGCATTTCCATATATGTAAAAAGGATATTGCTTAATCCTCTATATTTTCAATAATTAAGTTTGGAAAAAACACAAAATAACATAATAAATATAATTATAACAAAAATCTACATAATATTATACATGTATTTCTCCTAGAAGTTTTCAATATTCCCCATCTCAATAAATCAAGAAATCACTTATGTATAAGTTTCAAGATCAAGATCAAGATAAATTGGTAACTAGAGAAAGACCAAGTTGAAGATTAGTAAATAGAGGGGGCTTGTTGTCTCTGATTCTCATAAAGTCCATGGATCATCTGCAATTTAACCTAACAAAGAAGAACTTTAAAACAAACAAAGTGGACCGGTCACTTTGTGTGGCCTGCCTGGCCTCCTCCGATGCCTGCTGGTTATGAGATCGAGCCGCTCTTCCAGCACTTTCGCTTTATTTCACATACCCTTCATTTGGCACAAGTTTCCACCTTTATAAGAAGGATCATCCTCTCCTTTATATAAGATCCACCTTTTATGGGAAGTAGTGATTGGTTCCCAAAATGGAAGTGGTAGGCTGCCGCCTCTCCTGCACTCAACCATGTTCTTTGTATTTTCGTGGTAAACTGAAAGCCCAGTCTTCCACCCCCAAAGATCGTCGATCATCCAAGGGCAGCTTTTATGAGTCGCGTGGATGATAAGTTTCAAGTTGTGCGAATCAGCCAGAACCCACTCCGGGCCGACCACTCCCGAAAGGTGGCGCTACCGACCACTCGATGTCCACAAATCGATTCAGCCCCGGGATCCATGTTCGGGCCTTGGCCACATCCGTTCTGCCTCCCGAGTGGGAGATGCCAGCCAACCCATGCAGCACTCAACGCATGCCCCTTTTTTTCCCGGGGGAGTTCCCATCTTCCCTGCTGGAAAAATACTCGTATATTTTTCATATATATAGTGTTTGTCCATGGGTTATAATATCACTTTTGAGTTTTCCATGAGTTATATAACTCCCATAAAAGGATAAGGAAAATGAGTATTTATCTCACTCAAGGTTTGAATTTTCTGATTTGCTACGATGGTTTGTCGCCATGATGATGCTAGTACTAAGCTTTAATTACTGGGTTGAACGTGATGTTGACAAAGGTTGGCCAAGAATAAAAGGAACGTCCCAGATTAAGTTAATTTACCTATGGAGAGAGACGAGTTTCATGCCCTTGGGTGAAGCCCTCGCAAATTCAGAGGGAAAGAAAGCCCTTTCACTCTATTAAAGAAACCCCATTGCTTTCCATGTTCGTAGATGAGATTCTCGTGGTTCATTTAATTTAAAGGGAGAAAGCCCTCTGATATCGAATGGAACTCTCAAGTTTCTCCAAGGTTCCTGAGATAAAGCCCTTCCTCTGCTGGGTAATCATTGATTATACCAAAGGTGGTCGAGGCTTTTTCTTTTCTAGCCTCCTCGTAGTACAGTCTTTTTTGAGACTCCTACAAAGAACGACTTTCCTCAACTTTTTCTTTCCTGCTTTTCCTTTCCCTCCAGTTCCACCCTCTCGTCTTTATTTTTCCCAAGCCCTCATTCTTTCTCGATCGCTTTTAGCCCTGATGAAGTTGGCGTGAATTTATTCCAGCTCCGCCTGACAAGCATGATCAGGCACACCGCGTGTGGTAATAAAACACTCAAATATCATCTCCAGAAATTTTATGTTTCATTCTTTATTTTGTTATGTTCGCATTAATTGTCACCAGCGTTAACAAACTTGCCAAGGGTTGCTGCATCCGGGACCGACACTAGCATGCGTTTGAAACCAGTGTTGTTACGCATGCCTAACGCTGATGTACCTCGGCACAATCGATCTCGATTTCGACCTGGCCCAACCAGTTGCTCTCCGACCTAAGCCCCTCATCCATCAAAAGGGCATGTGGCGGCGGCTGAAGCTCGAGGGGCCCAAATACCACCTTCTCACACTCTGCTCACTGTGGCTCCCAATAATAAGTGGAAGCTTCTACCCGCCGGATCTTCTAATCGCTAAAAGAGTGATGTCAGTTTGATCCATAGGCTGGGACGCCCAGCCCTGTGTGAATACAAGTGATTTTACCGCCTTCCCTTCGTAGATTCTCCCTTTCGCTTGTTTCTCTTCTACCGAGAGCTTTATTATTTTAAGCCAGCTGCGTGGTTTCGCGTGATAGTTTCTCTTATTTCTCGCGCCTGCTTCATCCTCATCATCAGTAAGCCTTTGTTTTGGTCTCAGTACGTTAGGTTCCGGGGCCACAGCTATGTTGGCAAACGAGATAGTGTTTTGGGTATAAGTCGTGAGTCAGGTTTTTCCCCGTTTGGGGTGGGTTCAGCGTGTTCTACCCCCTTTACCCGATTTGGTGGCAGCGGCATGGAATTAATTTCGCTCTATCTCGTCTATAGTTGCTTCGCTGCAAAGATGGCGGAGTAAGAAGAGACTTTTACTAGTCAAGCTTCGCAAGAGATGCATGGCCTAGATACGCCAAGCAAAGATATTCTCCTCATCTATGGAGGAGTCGAGTCATATTGCCACATTCCTCATAATGATCGATCCCGGTGCTGGGCCGGGATCTTGCTCACAATCCACTATTGATATAAAGACGATGCAAAGATATTTTTATTAGGGGAGGTACTGCAACCGGGCTTCTTTTTCTCTCGCTTCGCCTCTAATCAAGTACTCACACTTTGGGAGCCCCGCCGTTTATCCAACTAATATCAGCCGGATTCTCGACTCGAATAGGTGTGCTGGAACCTCCTTTACCAACTAGATATTTCACAAATGGGAGGTTTCTCGTTTGATGTCAGTCATGATGGAGATCGAATTTATCCCACGGGTTTCAGAGCCCCCTCTGGGCCATAAGTTGTGCCACGAGGCCTCCCACCCGCAGATAAGACTGAAAGGCAGTGGGCGGCCATCTGTTGAGAGGACTGTGGTGATGAATCCCGGCTCCCCTAACCTCCCATTCACCTTTGAACCAGGAATGTCATCTCAGTGTGTTCGAGCGTTTCGACTGAGTAATGCTATATGTCGCTCTACATATTTTCTTCTTAATAAACGCTTTACCAGAGTGTCGAGAGGTAGATTGATAACCAGGAAAAGCTACTGGAAAGGATTCATGTTGTTAGAGATATCCCAGCTGGAATGACATCACTGCTGGGGCCCTTCAACAAGAATCCACGTGAATGAGCCCAATCCCTCTCCCTTGGCACTCTTCCAAACAGTTCCTCGCCTCCTACAAAAAGCAATGGAGGGTGAGCACTACATTATTGCCTACCTTCTTACTTTAATCCAGGCGCTTGAACCCCAACACAGTCAGACTGGGCATGGCTGGAATTAGTAATCTGGGCCTAGTCCAGCAACTGAGCCTTTGCTAGAGAGGATCCCAAGGTCGAGCATCCCATGAGGCTGATAGCAGTCGGTCCCAAGTGACTTCTTTGATAAAATGGTTCACTCACCATGCTCCCTGCGACTCATGAAAGCGAAGGCAGCGTCTCAACAACCAGACCGCTGGGCACCAGGTAAAGATTTTGGTCCCCTTGTGTCTTCGATATCAGTCTCCGGGCCTCACAGTGAAGAAGAAGAAGAGGGAGGACGTAGACGGCTGACCTCATTCATAACTTAGCGCACTGTCAGAAACTGGTGCCAGCTTTTAATTTGATAATATGTTGGCCCCTCAAGGCTAAGTGGTAGTGAGGTCACTCAACACTGGTCATGGAGCCAAGAGCAAAGTATAGGTCGCAGTGGACTCAGCTGATGGGTTCGTCAACCCTGTATCGTGAAGACTCACTCATTTGTTTGTTGATTTAGAAGAGGTTCTGGGAGTCACAGAGGAAGTCTGGGAAATTCCTCGACGGAAATAAGAATGGCCATCCCAAGCCATGTCGGGTCTCGAGCCAGCAGCCGTGAGGGTCGTTGCTCCCCCCATCCGTCGGCCACATTTTATTCCTCCACAGGCCAAGCTCCCCCCGCTGAGAACAACTCCCCTGGCTCCTTCGAGCCCGCGTGAAATTATCGCACGAGGCTGATTCAACCGTGGCGATCCCCTACGCCATTTAGAGCAATCAGACTCGCCAATGCTTCAAATGCCGATCGAGGTGCAGAAAGTTGGAGAAGGGATGAAATTGCGTCGCTTCGATTCTTACCACTTCGTAAGGAAGATCTCAAGCGTGCGGGCCAAGATGGCATGTCGATACATAATCGCACCGTCCACTTACGGAGTCGTGCTTCATCATCATACAGACCGCTTCAACATCACACGAAGCCAGACCGAGATTCTAATTTTCTATTTCGCAGCGGTCACAATGACCAGAATTACGACCTACCAAGCATCAGAGTTCATGCTCTGTATCGAGGATGCGGAGAGGTTGCGCCATGCCTTAACTCCGCCATTTCACCATGTGGTGCCGAAGCCTCGTCAAGCGGGTCAAGCTCCCAAGGCTGGAGAATGAGGCTAGAGGAAACGTTGAAAGGATGGTTCGTGCCGAGATCGAGAAAGATGCTACCCATCATGATGCCTTGATGGCACGCATGGATGCCGATGCGGTGAATGATGGGGCCAGTCGAGTCCGACCGCTGGTGGTGCAAAGTGCCTCGTCAGCCGCAGAGAAGCGCCAGGGCTGAAAGTTTTAAGGCTGGACGATGAGATTAGCTCACCGACGAACGGGCCTCTTCTTTAGAACTCGACTAGTAAGGATGAAACATCTACTCATCCCACATGTGTCTCAGAGGAGAACGAGGCCTCGAGGGAGGCTTGATGTGATTTTCAATTATGGTACGGTCATCAAGCCACACATAACATTTGTGGTAGCCAACCCGTTCCAGACTCGTGATGCCTGCACGTCCAAGAGTTATCTCAAGAGTTTTTTATTATCCGATGTGCCCCCAAGCGTTGTCCCTTTACCAAGTCGTGTCCGATGTCCTTCCCGATGAAGCTACCAACGCCCGAGGGGAGGCTCCTGGTCAGGAAGGCTTAAGACGAGAGGGTGAGCATCCTTCTGCCGCCGCAATTGGGTCAGGTAAAGAACCTACTTTCTCATAATAACTAGGGAGAGTGATAGACATTGTGTTTCATGGTTGTATTTCATAGTCCCTCACGCCGCTCTATTTCTTCGCCATATTGTCACCCCATTGTTGTTTTGAAATCAAGTTCAGTTATAAAGCACATGTTATCAATAAAGAAGCATGTGATGTTTACTATCATGATGTGGGAAGTACTTTAAAACCAAGTTAATTTATCCGAAGAAATGGTGTACCGTATAAATTTCGTTTTCGCTTGATTATCAATTCCTACACAGTTCATCGACCTTGCTTCTATCGCTCTTTGCTCGGATATCTTAATGAACCAGCTGGGTACCGACCATACTGGATTGGCATGACATCAACCTTATCCGGACTTTTTAACGAACCAGCTGAGCATCAACCATACTGAGCCGGCAGAACATCAACCTTATCCGGACTTTGTAACGAACTACCGAAAGATCAACCATACCGGGCTTCAGAACAATAACCTTATCCGGACTTTGTTATGAACCAATTGGGCATCAACCATACTGGGCCGACAGGACATCAACCTTATCCGAACTTTGTAACGAATCAGCTAGGCATCAACCATACTGGGCCGACAGGACATCAACCCTATATTCCCACTTTGTTACAGAACTGGGTCGAAACATCACATCGGGCCTAGACATCTGGTGAGACCCTTCACCTTGATCACTGGAACTTCCTTCAGCTGGTCATAGATAGTTCGTTTCATCGGCTACCTCAGAGACAACTCAGACCCAAGCTTAGTTCATCGGGAAGCGATCTTCGCACCAACCGGAGCGGCAAGAGTCACTGGTACTGCAGATGCTTCCATCGGGACCAAAGACCCCAGTCCCGGGTCTCGAATCTCTGGGAGGCGAAAGGAACTCACGAGGTGATAATATCCTATGAGTGAGCTTCAATCGAAGGGTACCCAATAGGCTGGTTTAAGCAGCATTTGGCACCACTAAAGGCGCTTTATTAGAGACCCCACCCTTCGTGACCATGTACATCACTCCTTCGTGTGGAGTTCTCACTCATAGATATCCTCATTCCCATCGAGTTTTTCGCCTCAGATAAACCCGCACCTGCGCCTTTAGTCCATCGGGATATTCGTACCAATCGAAGCAGAATAGCCAGAAGTAGAGACGCCTCCCCATCGACCTTGCCCCCTGGTCCCTGGGCGTTCGAGTCTCTACGGACATAAAGAAAATGCTCTGCGGAGGAGACGATATTCCCGCACGGACCTGCCCACCGCGCGACCTGCAATGCGTTGGCTAATATGGGCCGACCCCACAAATGCCACTGGGGCAAAGACCCGTGGTCAATGGCGAAAGTGACCATTGGGCCAATGTGCGCTTTATCAGTGGAGATCAAGGACACCACTGTGTACCAAAGCCATTTCCACGAAGGCTCTCAGCTGCACTCCAGCCTGAGCCCACCCGGAAGATCTCTGGCACCAACCCGAAACATTACCAAGCCGGGCACTCAGATGCTCCCATCGACCAAAAAGCACTTGCGTCCGTTCGACCTCTGCATACGAAATGAACTCGGGGAATGAATGAGGATATCCTATGAGAGGAGCTTCTCCACCAAGCAGCACTACGAGGTGGAACACGGCGCTGGGTCTCACACCAAAAACCCCAAACCTTATTGAATGTTATAATAGTAGTTACTGAATCGATTGAGGTCTAATGATAGAAGCGAAGGACACTTGGGACCTTCCTATTAACATCGTATGGCTAAAATTTTCAAATTGTAATCCAAGGCCTCTAACGACAAGTGATTTTTCTTATTTATCCTGATGAGGTTGCAAGGATTTTTAAGAAAATTTCGCTCCTATGACTTTGAACTCGATATTTAGAAGATAATGGGAGATTTATGAATAGTGATTTTCCTGATCGAAATTTGGAGTCAAGGCTGAAATTTTTCGGAAATTGAGCCGAAAAATAATAAAGGTCTGAATAAATCATAAAGACTAACGTGAATCGAATGGGGCTAAACGGAGTCCGTTTTGATAGTCTTTTTTGTGATTCGAACGTAATTCTGCACACGCTATTGTCCTGATAACATTTTAATGATTTTAAATCCGATTTCTGAAGCGATTTCAAAAGTTCTAATCCACGAAGATTTAATAAAATATTTCATGGTCAATTTGAAGTTTGGGACCACCATAGAATATTTTTATTTAATCTAAGATAAAAGTTAAAGATAAATTTAAACTTAAAAATCGATAAAATGCAGATATTTTCTTAAGTAGAGCTAATCAAAACATTTTTAAGGGTTAAGTTAGGTTATGACCATTAGAATTGACCAATGAGGTTCATGGCTCAAATGCAATAAAATAAGTTGATTGGCAATATAAAAGAAATGGAGGACCAAATTGAAATTAGCCAAAGTTAGAATATTTAAATGGGGAGAGACAAACAAAATAATTCATTTGGTCTCTCAAAGGCGAATCTGCAAGAGAGAAGGAGAGGGGGAAGAAAAGAAAAGTAGAAATGGAGGTTGTGGTTAAGAAAAGATATGAACAGATGATGCTGATTTTCTCCTATTCAAGCCTTTCAAGATCTTCTGCTTAATCGCGAGAGAAATTAAAGAAACTCAAGAACAAGTAGAGCCATGAAAGCAGTGTCGACAAGCCCACGTTAATGTCTAAATTTTATAATGCGAAATCACTAACATTTGGCCAATTGGTTACTAATTTAATATCAATCAGAAAACACTACTAGGCAGTACACAAAATCGCCGAAAGTAGCTACAGTGTCGATATTTAATTGTCATGCATTTATGTTGAAATGGGTATAACGATCAGATTTGGGTTGTTTAAGAGCTTGTTAAAAAACTAATATAAACACATTTTGGTCAATTTGGGCAAGATCCTGGTACAGGAAATGGTCCTTGTTTCTTCTGTTTTGACCGGGCCATAGTTCTCACTTGCTATCTGCTCATTTTGATCCGATTTGAGTGATTTGGCTACCGCAAAATGCATCGCTTATAACAAAACTTGCTAAGGCGCATCGCCACCGATCCTAAGGGCTCAAATATTCACCCCAAACTAGGACCATGTGCAAGCCAAATTCCTCAAGGTTCCGCCAACATGACAGCCCGGTTATTGACGTTATGAGTTTCGGTGTCTGAATCAGTGATCTTAACTGGAATAACCCAAGACTCACTTTAAACGAAGATAAGGACATAGTGTCAAAATACGAAGCTTCGAGACCTCGAAAATGAGTAATACAAACTGTCACCAGAAAAATCTAAGAATGACTAAGAAGGCACAGAAAATGCCATGTAACTTTTTAATGACGATCCGATCGATCGATTCCAATTCTAAGAAATGTGATTCCTGTATATCAAAGAATATAAAGAACGGTTTGCTTTGATGCGATTAAAATGGTTAATGTGTAATTGTGATTTTGGAAAGGTGAAAAGGACTATCTGACGGAATCCGAACTCAACGGAAGCGTTAATCGAAAGCAGTTAACTCATGAATAAATGATTTTTGAGAATTTGGTTTTTAAAGTGAATGGTTTTAATGTTAAACCGAAAGTTTAATGTAAATGCTATATGGAATGCTTTATATCAGATTGCTTATTCAAGATCACGCATATATTTATATTAGATAATGTATTTATACGTTGCCAAAGATACAAAAGTTTAAAATGTTTAAAGTATGCATATATGTGTTTTAATGATAAAGTAAAGGATTTAAATGTATTTATAAATGGTTTGAAGAAATGTTTTACTCATGGTTACCCTAAACCCCCCTACGATCGCATGACCGATATCGGCCGTAAGACTTAAGCTGCATGATTATGAGGTAAAGTTATAAGCTACTAACTCGATGAGGAAATAAGTTGGCCTGAAGAATATCCTTACACGCGATAAAGATTTACTGACTAACCCTACGCAAACAGCCCTCAATAAGAAGTGTTCATGACTTGAATGCGACTGGTCCCTCACCACAAGATTCTAAACTGCCTCGTGTGTTTATTCCGGGTTCCATCGGGAAGAACGAAAGAAATAAATAAAGAAAAGAAAGTTTTAAGTATTAAACGCCAAAGATAATTGATTTTAAATGCATAAGATTTATTGAAAGAAAAGCTAATGCATAAATTTAAAAGATAAATGGATTTTAAATGCATAAGTAGCTTATTGAAAGAAAGCTTAAGGTATAAATGTTTAAAGCATAAACTGATTTTAATGGTATAAGTATTTATAAGAAAGTTTAAGGCATAAATGTTTAATGTATAAATGGATTTTAATTGTATAAGTACGATATTTCGATATGTACTGAAAATGTTATATAAATGAAAATGTACACTCACTAGCTCGCTTAGCCTACTCTTTCAGTATGTTTCATCAGCATTTTCGTGACTGAGACAAAGAATGCAGGTACCCTCCCTGTAAGGGAGTCGGTGCCATCGGTGGCACGACGCATGTGACCGATTGGAAAGCCACTCGCATACGTATGGGCGTGAATATTTTGTCATGTTTTGATAAAATTATGCATGGAATTGAAAGAAGAAGGCCTTTAAAATGTTTTGTTGATTCATTGTTAAATAAACGTATATATATGTATATATCAGAGCTCATCAAGCTATGACTAGGAGTCCTAATATGGAAGTTGATGAATTGAAGTTTAGAAGTGTTTTTAAATGTTTTCATCAGTTTTGTAATTCAAAAGTCCAAAACAGAGGAAACTCATAATGATTTTCCGAAAAAAATCTAAGTGTTTGAAAAGAAAAGAAAAAGAAATTTTTTTTAGCACTTCGCTTCCAGAATAATATTTTTAAAGATATGTGAAGAATTGTAAAGGGGTTCGGGCCTAATTAGATTTTGTTCTATGGTTTTATGAAAGTTTCATATCCATTGAGTGTCGAGGTCCCCTGTTCACGGTATAACTCCCGGCCTGATCCTTCATCATGGTATCGTGAGTCAAGTTTGAAAAATTATAAAGATTTGCAGTGCCTTTGTATTTTTATATGATTGTTTTAATGTTTTCTTTAAGATTTCAAAAAACAAAAACAAAAAAATTTATGATTTAAAATCATATATGCATTGGCATGACATATTAAAATTTTGAATTATTAAAATGCGCTGCCGAGGCCGACCACCCACTCCAGGAGAGCTCCCCAGGCAGTGGAAGTACCACCACCCGAGGAACATGCTACGAGTCTCGCGATGTTCCTCCACCACCCGCGCCTCCAGAGCCCACCGCCTCCCCCGAGGTCGTAGGCGTATATACCTTTAGAGAAGATGCCTGGAGCAGTTAGCCACAACATTTAATCAGCCCGTGAGCCGACAAAGGTCCATCGAGAGGATAAGGAACAGGCAAGAAATTATGACTAGATAGGAGATCCCTGAAAGGCATGGTCGTGATGAGGGTAATGAGATGGTTAATTGAAAATGCATGGGTTTAATTTAGCTTAAGTGAATCAATGACATTAAGTGAATTGTTAATTGTAATTGTTGAAAGAAAATAAAGAAATTGAAGATATATCGATGAATGTGTAATGTGTAGAATTTTTTGCCACCCTAGGAAAAAGTATGGAAAAGTTGATTGTTACAAATGAGTGATTATCGAGGCCAGGAGTTTTTCAAGTGTATTTGGATACATTAGATTCATGACTTGATGTTATATTAGGCATGGATTTTACTATCTAGACATCATATGCAAAGGATTGTTATAGAAAGAGGTTAGGTTCTATAAGCCAAGGAAGACAGAGGTTGTTTTAGTGGGTTACTTAAAATACTACCTACCAATAATACGACATTTATGTGGCTAAGAAATACTTCGAAAGTTATATCAAAGGTACCTAGCTTATGCTATTATTGAGGCGAGGGATAATGGTAGTCGAACGGAAGATATTCTCGATAGTCAACACTTCCCATGTATTTCCGCAGGATCTTTCTAGGTATATAAAAAAAATATATATATATATTAATTTTTAGATTGAAATGACCAGACAGAACCACTGCTAAGGCACTTTATATGATGGCTCCTTAAAAGTTGGAAAAGAATTGAAAGAATTGAAAGTATAAATGCATGAGCTTCAGGAGTAAGGGTTTTCGTTAGGGCCGAGTACGCCTCGGGAGTGCCTGCGCTCGCGAGTAAAAAAATGATGATGAAAGTTTAAGATTGTATATTGATTACGAGAGTTGGAATAAAGTGAAATACGCAATCAACACCCATTTACACGATTGATGATCTTTTGATCACTCACATGTGGAGCGAGGTATTTTGAAACGACCTAAGCTCAGTTACCATCAATTAAAGATTAGGTCGAGGATGTTCCTATGACAAACTTTGAAAACACCTAAGATGGCATTATGAGTTTTTAGTCATGCTAGTTGGACTAACTTATTCAAATAGCTTATGATCTTATGAATAACATCTTTCAAATTCCTTATTTAGATCGTACTTTGTTATAAGATTCATTGATGACATTTTAATCTATTTAAGCAAAGAATTAGAAGATCATGAGGGGCATCTAAGTAAATTCTATTTACTTAGTATGCCAAACTTAGTAAATTCTAGTTCTGGTTAGACAGTGTTGCCTTTCTAAGGCATGTGATTTCAGTGAAGGGGGTTTCTGTTGATCCTCAAAAGATCGGAAAATCGGTGAACCTGGAAACCACCTACCTAATACGTAGATACAAGTTTTCTAGGTTTAAAGGTGGTATTATCTAAGGTTGTTAAGGATTTTCAAAGTTGGGGCTGATCCTTTGACTACAAATTGACAAGTGAAAGATGAAAAGTTTGTATGGTAAGAGACATGTCGAAAAGATTCAATTTAACTAAAAGGACTTAATCTAGCTCCTGGGCTTCATACCCGCCGTGGCGCATGATATACATTATATTGTGATGCTTTGTGCGTAGCTTAGTGTGTTAATGCAAACATGAAAATGTGATAGCATATGATTTAAGGCATTGAAAAGCATGAGCACTATCTCGAGGACATAACCTAGAGTCGGGTTGTCAGAAGTTCTCGCTTCACGAGGCGTGGAGGCATTAATGATATGGAGTCGTATGTGTACTTCCACAGATCACAAGAACATGTAATATTTATTCACATAGAAAAAGTTAAATATGAGACAGAGGAGATGGGTTGAAACCCCATTAAGGATTATGAGGCACCATCGAGCACCATCGTGGGAAATGTTAATGTGGTAATCGATGTTTCCAAGAGGGAAGCCTACTGGTTCCATATCTCACCCAAAGGTCAGGTACCTCCCTAGATTTATGGAATTGAGGTCTTTAGGTGCAGACTAGAATTGGATGATATTAGTCCCAGACTAATGTAATACAGTAAGGGAGCTATAGACTCAAGATACGATCATGATTAAATTGAAAAGCCGAATCGGGCGTGCTAAAAGGATTTTAGTACCTGCATATGGTAGAAGATGATAGTCACAAAGTTATGTGTACTAGATGGGAAGATTAAAGAAATAAATTATGGAGAGGCTCACTCTTTCTACATAGGCGATGCATCGTGAAACACTACAAATGTATCATACCCTAAGGGAATACTAAAGGTGGAGGGGTATAAGAAAGATGTTGCGCACTTATTTCTAAATGTCTCATCTACAAAAGTTAAGGTTGAGTACGCACTATAGGTTCTTATAGTCTCTTCCGATCCCTGGAAATGGGAGAGAATCATGATGGATTTTTTTATTTCCACTTCGCGCAGTGGTTATGACGTGATATAGGTGATCGTGGATAGATTGGACGGTAAATCGCCAATTTCCTACCTATGGAAAATAGTGACTTAGCTGGAGAAGTCAGTCGAAGGTATATAAAAGAGATCAGAGGACTCACCTGATGACAATCCGCAAAGAGCCATACGTACATTGGAAGTTATGCTCAAGGCTTCAGGTGTTAGAGTTTAAAGGGAGCAGAAAGACATTTACCATTAATGGAGTTTTCCTCACAATAGTTATCATGCAAGCATTGAAATGGCGCCTTATGATGCCTTATATGGAAGGGAAGGAAGTGTAGACTCCATTATGTTGGGATGAGTGAAGGAGAGAGAAAATTTTTAGGTTCATAAATTGTTCGTGCTACAATAGATAATGTTAAAGTTATCGCTGATAGATTAAAGATAGCTCAAGATCACGTAAAAGTTATGTTGATAACCCAAGGAGAGATTTGAATTTTAGTGGGGGATCAAAGATTTATGAGGATATCACCCGGGAAAGGGTGTTTATATTCTAAAGAAAGGGAAGCTAAGTCCTCTCTATATGGGACTTTATGAAATTATGAAAATAATTGAGAGGTAGCGTTTGCTGAGGCTGCCACCAATTGGCCAATACATGACATATTTTACATTTCTATGCTTTGAAAGTATATGACAGATTCTTCATGTGTTAAGAGATCAACCTGCTGAATTGAAAGAAGATTTGACGTATGAAGAAAGCATCCTGTTCAAATTGTTGATCGAAATGATTAGGTTCTTTTGAACAAAGTGATTCCTTTAGTAAAGTGTTTGGGTGGATGAATCACTAGAGAGAGGAAGCAACAGGAATTTAAATTTCGAGGATCTTAATTTTATAAGGAGGGGTGATTGTAAACCCCAACCTTATTGGAATGTTATAATAGTAGTTATTGAATCGATTTGAGGTCTAATGATAGAAGCTAGGTGGATTAGAATAGAACGCCGACATCATTTCGGGTACGAAGTGAAAATTAAAAATTGTAACCGTGCCCTAATGAATAGTGATTTTTTCTTATTTTATCCTGGATGGAGGGGTTGCAAAGGATTTTAAGAAAATTTCATTCCTATGACTTTGAATCGATATTTAGAAGTGATAATGGGAGATTTATGAATAGTGATTTCCTGACTGGAATTTGGAGCTCATAATAAATTTTTCTAAAATTGACGAAAAATACGAAAGGTCTGAATAAATCATAAAGACTAACGAACCGAAATAAAGTGAAACGGAGTCCGCTTCGATAGTTTCCAGTGATTCGAACGCACCGTAATAATACGCTATCGTCCCCATTACTGATTTACTGCATTTTAAATCCGATTTCGCGATTTCAAAAGTTCGGAATCCAATGTGAAGGGGATTTAATTAAATATTTCATGGTCAATTTGAAGTTTAGACGACCACAGAATATTTTCGGTACTTTAATCTAAGATAAAAGAAGATAGCGCGAAACCTAAAAATCCGATAAACTGAGATATTTTCTGATGGACCCAATCAAAACATTTCTTAAGGGCTAAGTTAGGTTTGTGACTCCATTGCACTCGGACCAATTGAGGCTCATAGCTCAAATGCACAAAATGTTGGATTGGCAAATATAAAAGAAATGGAGCACCAAATTGAAATGAAATAAAGTTAGAAGAGGTTTAAATGTGAGACAAAACAAATAATTCATTCGGGTCTCTCAAAAGTTAAGGAAACCCGTAGGGAGAGAAAAAGGAGAGGGAAGAAAAGAGAGAAAGAAAAGGAGAGAAAATGGCAGCTTACAGCCAAAAGGAAGGGCAAAGGTACGAGATGTGATTTTTTCTCCTCATTCAAGCTTTCAAGTGATCTCAAGTGGTAATCAAGGAGAGAGCTAAAGAAAACTCAAGAAACAAGTAAGTTTTCATGGCGTGGGAAAGAACATGTTTTCCATGTTTTGAATGTTTCAACTTGGTATGGATGTTAAATTGATGGTATTTAAGGTTTAATGGTGTCAATTTAATATCAATTGAGAAAGCCATGGTTTAGGTTAGGTTTTGACAAAATCAAGTGAGTAAGGGTTAGGGTCTGAGCAGTGAATTGTGGTGTGTTATGTTGAAATGGGTATAATGCATCAGATTTAAGTGTTTAGAGTGAAAGAAAAATGAAGAGAAACACATTTTGGCCTAATTTTGGAATGAAGAGTCTCGGTACAGGAAATCCTGTTTTCTGTTTTGACCTGCCAGAAGTCACATAACTTGCTCAATTTTGATCCGATTTGAGTGATTTAAGTGGCTGTGTAAAATAGACTGAAGGAGAACAAAACTTAAGAAGAAGGTATCGCCAAATTCTGATCCTAAGTGGCCTGCTAAATATTCACTCAAACTAGGACCATGTGCAAAGCCAAATTCTGGTTCAGTTTTTTGAACACAGATTAGCCCGGTTATTTGGATCGTTATGAGTTTCTATGGTTCAATCAAGTGATTCCAATTGGAATAGAACCCTTAGCACCTTAGCTTTAAAATGAGTATATGACATAGTGCCAAAATACAAGTCAAGACCTCGGGAAAAATGAGTAATACAAACTGTCAATGAAAACCCAGAAAATGACTAGCTGGTACGAAATGCCATAACTTTAGTTTGATGATCCGATGATTGATTCCACCTAAGTAAAATAGATTCTAGAGAATAAGAATATAGGAATGGAGTGTTTATGGTGGATTAAATGGTTAATGTACTGTGATTTTCTTGGAAAAAGGTGAAAAGGACTATCTGACGGAACGGAACTCAACGGAAGCAAGCGACTGGAAAGGAACTGTGAGTGAAAATGATATTTTGAGAATTTAGTTTTTAAAAGTGAATGGTTTTAATGTTAAACTGAAAGTTTAATGTAAATGTTAAGGCATATGGAAATGTTTATATATTGCATTGTTTTAGTATCAATGCATATATTTATATGTGTATTAAATATGTATGCATATGTTAAGGTATTATGAAAGTTTAAAATGTTTAAAGTATGCATATGTGTTTTAATGATAAAGTAAAGGATTTAAATGTATTTATAAATGTATTTTTGAAGAAATAGCCACGATGGTTACCCAAACCCCGAGAGAGGATCAACACAGCCGTAAGATATAACATCACTTTTTTCTTTTTTTAAGTGTCTCATTGCATGATTAAGAGAAAAGCATGTGTTACTAACTCGAGGAGGGAAATAGGTGTCTAGAGTAATATCCTTTACACGTGATAAAGTACTATGACTGAACTCCTATGCAAAGCTTGAGTTTCTCTCAGTCGTAGCTTAAGGTATGATCGAATGTGATCGTCCCTCACCGTCAAGAATTAAACTCCGGTTTCTATGGCGTTTATTCTCGTTCCATCGAAAGAATGAAAGAAAAGCAAATAAAGAAAGAAGTTTAAGGCATAAATGCTTAAAGCATAAATGGATTTTAAATGCATAAGTATTATGGAAAGAAGTTTAAGGCATAAATTCTAGCGAAAATGATTTTAAAATGCATAAGTATTTATCGAAAGAAAGTTTAAGGTAAGTAAATGCTTTAAAGCATAAACTGATTTTAATGGTATAAGTATTTATGGAAAGAAAGTTTAAGGCATAAAATGTTTAATGGCGTAATGGATTTTAATTGTGGAGTAAGTATGTATTATTTTGATATGTACTGAAAATGTTATATAAATGAAAATGTACACTCAATCGAGCCTGCTTTAGGCTCACTCTTTTTCCATACGTTTCAACAGCCATTTTCAAAGATCTAGACAAAAATTTAGAAAGTACCCTCCCAGGCAAAGGAGCCTGTTATCGAGAGACGACGCATGTGACTGCATTGAAAAATAATTTGCATATTGTATATGTAATATTTCATTACAAGCTTTGATAAAATTATGCATGGAATTGAAGAAGGTTTAAATGTTTTGATGATTTGAAAGAAATAAATGTATATATATGTATATTGTGTTTGATTTAAGCATGATCTAGAGTCCTAATATGAAGTTGATGAATTGAAGTTTAGAAGTGTTTTAAATGTTTTCACGTTTTGTAAATTGGGAAAGTCCGAAAACGCAGGAAACTCCGCTCGATTTTCCCAAAAAATCTAAGTAAGTTGGAAAAGAAAAGAAAAAGAAATTTTTTTAGCACTTCGTCTCGCATTATTTTTAAAAGATATGTGAAGAATTTGTAAAGGGGTTCGCTTCCACGGATTTTAATTTATGTTTTATGAAAGTTTCTATATCCGTTGAGTGCCGGAGGTCCCCGTTCATGAGGTTAATCCTGCCTGATCCTTCAACATCAACCTTACCCGGACTTTGTTATGAACTAGCTGGGCATCGACCATACTGGGCCGACAAGACATTAACCTTATCCCGACTTTGAAATGAACCGTACCGAGGATTAACTATATTTGCTTCGGCAGAATGATGAGTGCCTGCAAACACCGCACATCTTACACTCGCCGATTCTTCATTTTTACATTTATTTTATAGTAATTTTATAGTTTTTTCGCTAGATCCCCGATTTTAGGTTCGGGTGGTTACAAGTTCAATGGGAGCGAAAATCTCGGAAGCGCTTTTTGGAATTGAGAGCAAAGTGAGGAGGATCACACGTCACACGTCAAAGGCCAGTCAACAATGCGTGTCAACGACGTCTCCCCATCGCCGCGACGCCCCCACGTCATGGTCGCCAGCTCGAAAAATCATGATCTCATCATTTAAAGTACCTGATGGCCTCTGAAATTAGGTATCGGGAGGCGCACGAACAAAGGCATGTGCTCGAGAGCGTAGAGTGACATTGACTTCGAGGAAGTGCCCTGAATCGAACGCTTTTCATTTTTCTGATATTTTCTGATATTGACGATGTCTTTATTAAACGCTTCATCTTTTCTTCCATTATGTTCTAGATCTCTTTCTGGGGTTGGCATCAAACCCCGTCACGCATAAATGGATTAAAGTTTGATCTTTCATGTTATTCCGCTTGTTATTAATTTGTCACACTACTCTATACCCGCATTTCAATTATATGTTAATGTCTCGCCAATGTTAGCATAATCGCAGACCGAGATCCGATTCGAGAGATGAGGGTATTCAGTGATTGGGTAGAGTAGCCTTAGCCGATTCTGCTAATAGAGATATATTCAACCCGAAGGTGGCATTTGAGGTTAGAACATTTAAGCATTTCGAATGAGTCGAGATAGAGATATACTGATTCTATTCACGAGATAGCATGATATACCTCGAGAGAGATATCTCAGAGGCAAGATCACTTCGCCATTGACATATTACAAATATATTCTAAATAACAATATCTTTAGAAAAGTAATCCATCAACGTGATGGGAGATTTAACCCCAGCGCCCCACACCATTAATTCACTAGAATCAATAACTTAGTTGCAGCTTTCCTTACTTAAATTTTACCTTAAAAATCATTTATTCGGGATATTGTCCAAAACAACCTCTCAGAAGGTCACCCACCTTTCCCTGTGGATCGATACATCCGTGACTTAAGTACACTATATTGCTTCGTGGCTACGCTGCACTACAAGACATAGACATTCATTATACACACCGCTACCGGCTGCTTTTACGCGCCGTCGTGAAAAGCGTTTAAATTGATATAGAGAAGTGAGCACAGAGATAGTATTCTGAATTTTTTCTTTATTTTTGTTATTTTTACAAGTGCTGGTAATCGGGTTTTACACAGGTGTTATCAAGACGTGTTTCAAAATGAGTTACGCGACAAAGAAATCTGTAATTAATCAACACTTGTGTGATCCCCGAGCCGTAAAGACTTCTCGCACGCATTAAGGCCGAGAACAGAGAACAGAACAGATTAGAACTTCAATAGTCATGGAAAACATGAAGAACAAGATTTTACGCTGAACAACCGAACCACGTAGAAGGCAATAGGAACTGCGCCCAGCCATTTATACAACCGCATCGATCCTTACATGCTATTAGATGAGTTTGTTTTACCACCAACGCTTGTTCGGGACAAATGATCGTGACGGCCATCGATTCAAGCGCAAACAATTTCGAATTGAAGTCGCACACAAGCATGTATGCTTCGTAACATATTGTTCCAATGGACTACCCCATGAGAACCCGAACATTTGACTAACTTCCTGTTTGCGATACCATCAAGTACAACCCGAGTTATCAAGAAGCTCTAAGATTACTGGGTTGTTCCCACTTTCACTGGGATAGAGCCAAACATCAAGCAACCGGGGCCACCCACCGGGATTCCATTACTACATGGAACGAATTGGTACAAAAGCTTCACTGCTCTTTCCACCTTTCGAAGATTGCACAACTTGTGCAAGAGATCAATACGCTTGGTCAACTACAGAGGGGGAGAACCCGCGTAGCGCATGGACGTGCTCTTCATGAATTATTGCGGAAGTGTCTCACCAATCGACTAACCGTGATGGATGCAAGTCCACACCTTCTACAATGGTCCGAGAAATGCAACCCGAACAATGATGTATGCCCCGTACCGAGGATCCTTGATGAAGAAACCACAGCACTGCAGCGTGCATGAGATATTGGAAGATGCTGCAACCAACACCAATCGCTGGCCTGTAGAGAAGGCTACACCCAAACACCTGCGGTGGCAATGCACAATGCCCCCTCAACAACTCGTAAATCACGTGGCTCACCGACTAAACAAATGTGTAAAATAAACAAGCAGGGAACAAAGACATGCCATACGCACTCACTCCATGGGAGTTGTGTGAATTCGCAGGACAAAGATAAGAAATACATCGCCGCCAAACCCCACAAAGGAGCAAGCCCAAGACGCGGTTTCAGGTTTAATCGAATCAATCACGCCAGCAGCGACCGTGATTGTGTAAACAACTACTTAATCAAAATCAAGGCTGCGGCGGCGTACTTCAATCGTAATCCGAACAATAACAATCAAGGGTATGGACGGAGGAACAATCGTAACAATATGCCATCTAATCGAAGTTAGTGAGCCACCACCGAAAGTGATTCGAACAAGCCCGCCTGCATGCTCACCTCACACACCGCCTTCATGAATGAGACCAAGGCGAATATGCAGCAGCAGGAAACTCAATTGAACAACCAAGCAACACAGTTGAGAAATTTGGAGGTACAGATGGGTCAAATGGCCAATCTATTGACAGAAAGGCAACAGGGTTCGCTACAAAGCAATTCAGAGGTAAACCCTAGAGGAGAAGCGAAAGAGTATCGCAAGGCTATCACTCTAAGGAG
>JAEQBH010002543.1:0-417877 GCA_016808115.1 Tetrastigma voinierianum | reverse complement strand
GTTATGCTTCTTGATGATTGGAGTGACTCGATTGATGGATGTAGTTGATCGCTGAATTTATAAGAGGATAATGGATATCGGCTCCCCATTTCTCTTGTCGCGAGCTACCATGCTGGGGGCACTCTTCCCACATCATTGGGGTCCCAGTATCTTCAGCTGGCAGCTTATGCTGTGATTGTTGGCGTTTGGTATGTTGTCTTGGGGCCCGAATTTCCTTTTGGGCCTTTCTTTGGCGAGATATATGAGTTCGAGAGCTTACTTTCTTGAGATTGGACATTCATATTGACTAGAGCCATCGATGGATGGTTTTCTTACAGTGAGTACCTTTCTTGGGTGACTTTTACATCAGTTGCCGTATTGAAGGCATATTCTCCAATTTGTTGAGGAGTTGGTTTTATAGAGGAGCATTTCCTTTGAGCTTTCTACATTGAGGATGTTTTGAGTCATCTTACTAGAGTATTTTGAGATGTTGCTAGTTTTTGATAGGGTGTTTTCGAGCTTGATACTCTAGATGATGTGGTATTGCTTTGCTAGTAACGTATTGACCTTGCATGCGGGCATATTTCCACACATGGATATTGTTAGTTTCATTTTGGTTTAAATTCGATTTTAGTTAGAATCAGCAGTCGGAATATTATTTTCTAGTTTGGCGTTGGTCGTTATTTTCGATCGGCATTCAAAGTAGGCGTTGAGCCATTATTTTAGTCGACGTGGATTATAGGCGTTAGTCGGATTGAACATGATTGATTAGGGGTTTGTGTATCGCATTCTCCTTCCACGGCCGTTATAGGCGGTCCAGTCGACGTTGAACGCAGGCGTTCAGTCGGCATTCGAATTAGAGGCGTTGAGCCATTATTTTCGGGCGTTGAGCCATTGTGCCGAGTCAACATTAGTTATAGGCGTTGAGTCGGTGTTCGAGAGCTTATGATTGATCAGGGTTTGTGTAGCATTCTCCGTATCGATTATAGGCGTTGTTAGTCGGCGGTGAGTAGAGGCTTTGAGCCATTATTTTTGAGCGTTAAGAGCCATTATTTCGAGTCGACGTGAACATAGACATTGAGTCGGCGTTCGAGCTTGTGATTGATCGGGGTTGTATCACATTTCTCCTTCATGGCTGATTATAGGCGTTAGTCGGCGTTTAGAGCATAGGCGTTAGTGGCGTTAGAGCATAAACGTTTATATTGACATTTAGAGTAAGGCGTTGGAGACCATCATTTTGGTGTGGAGCATAGGCGTTCGATCGGCGTTGAGCTTATGATTGATCAGGGGTTTGTGTATCTCATTCTCCTTCACGACCGATTATAGACGTTCAAAGTCAGCGTTCAAAGCATATACGTTCAGAGTTAGCGTTCAAAGCATAGACATAGAGAGTCAGCGTTCAAAGCATAGACATAAATAGTCAGCGTTCAAAGCATAGGCATTCAGAGTCAGCGTTCAGAGCATAAATGTTCAGAGTTATCGTTCAGAGCATAGACATTCAAAGTCATTGATCGCCCCGTGATCTATCTTCTTTTTGTTAGCTAGTTTCGATTGCTTTTAGTTTGACCTATAGAATCGTTATTTCACTAGTTTGCTTTATAACTTTTCTTTTAGGTTTAGTGTCTGAATCTTTCTCTCTCAGCTACTTGTATAATACTTTGAACCCCGTAACATATTTTTGATCATATTGTGGGATGCCACATGCTTCCGTCCTCATTTTGTGTAAGTATTAGACTTCCCTTTTGAGTGTTTGTTTTCATGCTCTTTGGTGGTTCGACTCTTACTTGACTTTGACATTAGTTCTCGAGCCACTTTTGGAGACCATTTGGGGGAGTTTGGACTTACGGTGACTATTAGCCTAGATATTTGTTTTTTGTTGCTTGCTTTTGAAGTGTTTTAGGCCCTTTCCTGCTTTTGAGCTTAATTGGTCGGTGTTCTTTGTGGACACTTTTGAAGTCTCTTTTATCTTGATAGAGTTCATCTCGGCTATGGCTCACATTTACCTTTCACTTCATTTCATTGCTCACATTCGTTACACTCATAAACTCTATCGAGAGGGGCATATTTGTAGACCCCAAAAAGCAGTTATTTATTTATTTATTTATTTTTATTTTTTATTATTATTTTTATTATTTTATATTATTTTTATTATTTTATTATTTTATTTTTTTAATTTAGAAATTTGAGCAAACGTTAAAAGTAATAAATAAATAAAATAAAATAAAAATGAAAAGTCAAAAGGAGGAGATTTTTTTTTTTTTTTTAAGAAGTGGAGGAGTAAAGGAAAGTGGGAGAAGCGGGTTATGAAGGAAATAAAAAAATGGTCAAAGAGTGAGGAGCCAAAAGCGGAGAGGAGGAAGAGAGGGGGGAAAGAGGAGAAAGAAGGAAGAGGTTGGAGGAGAGAGGAGCCAAAAACGGGTAGGAGGAAAGGTAAAAAAAAAGGAATGAGGGAAGGGAGAGAAAGGGAAGAGAAGAAGGGTTTTTGGATTTTGATGCGGCTTTCATCATCTGCTCGGACCAAGGTGCTTTCGTGGTCTGATTGAGCTAAAATTTTGTCAGCATGTTCTCAACTCATGGATCTGGTTCTGAACGGAGAAAAAGGGTGTTTGGATGTCTCAGTTGCTAGCTACACTTTCGGTTGAATCGATGTTTGTGAATCACGTTTCTATTTTATCTTCAGTTGAGTAAGTTACATTTCTCCCTAATCTAACCATTGGATCATTCTGAATTTCGGAAATGGTTTTATAAGAAGAGATTGATTTATATTCTGAGCGGTGGTGTGACTTGTGGAGATATCGAACTCAGAATAGAACCATTGCAGTGTTGATACTTTATTTGAACAATCACTCTGTTTATGCATTTTCTCGATATTTCATCGTTGGATCGTCTTGATTTTTGGATATGCAATAGAAAGGTTTTATCTATCGGGCAGTGAATTGGATTTGTTATACGATAGGTGTTATGATTTCGAATATAAGCAGTACCTATATTTCTCTTTGTTTGAGTTGGTAAAAGGAACTCTTTTGGTTGATGTCTCATGCTAATTTAGAGACAATTTATGTACTCTTGTTCTAATAGTAAAGTTATTTTAGTTCCCCTAGTTTCACTCATATTTCCACTTTTGCCCCAACACTAACCTCTTATCAAATGTGATTCACTTGAGTTCAAATAGTCATTTCACGTAGATCTTCTTGTATTTGCTTATGAATAGTCGACCATTCCTTAAACTTTCGCCACACGCCCATTACCATAATGGAGTCTCTGGTACGCATCTTGGGTTGTTTTAGCCACGGCATGGCTAGCCGGTAGCCCTTCATAAAACTTTTCAGTTTCTAGCAACCCACAAGCAAAACCTTCCACGAGCCTTCTAGGTCCAGCCATTTTACCTTAAGTCAATGCGACTGATGGGATGGAGAAACAGCTTCCTAGGTCCAGCTCATTTACCTTAGGCCCAGCCTTTGTGGAATGACCACATTTCTTTGGGATTCGAACTGTGTCCAGAGCCGCATGTTAGGCGAATTTGCGGCCCCGAAATTTGTAACCTATTAGGACCAAACCCACTTCCTAGGTCGACCCATTTTATAAGCCCAACTCGACCTATTAGGACCAAGCCGGCTTCCTAGGTCGGCCGGCTTTATTAGGATCAAGCCCACTTCATAGGTCCAGCCCATTTGCATGGCCCAGCCCAGCATATTGGGACGACGGCAACCCAAACCCAGCTAAGTCCGCCGTATGTCCGTCAGTCTAAGTAGGCCCCGTGTAGGCTAATGTATTGGCTATTACAATTAGATCAGATTAGACTGTCAATTTTAGGCCCAATACATTAGTTTATCCGTGGCTTAGGCGCGTCATATCTTCCGGGAAAATTTCGTCAAATTAAATCCAATTTATTAAATTAAGCCATGTTTAGAAGCCCGACATAATATCTCGATCCTTAGGTTAATTCTGACCCTTAGGTCGATTCGACCCGAGTCTCTTTGCCATGTATTCGATAAGCTCTTTTCAGCTTGTCAAATTTCCTCTTAATTTTATTCACAATTTATCATTTAAAAAAAACAAAGTCTTAAAAAAATCAATTTCTAAATTTTCAATTTTTTTTTTTCTAATTTTCAATTTCATTTTTTTAAGTTTTAATTTCAAAATAATATATTTCTAATTTCTCAAAATTAAGATATCTAATTTCAAAAAGTCAATTTCATTGTGTATTTTCTTTATTTATTATTTTATTTTATTGTATTTTATTGTATTTATTTTATTTTATTTTATTTATTTTATTTTATTTTATTTTTATTTTTTAATTTAATTTAATTTAATTTTATTTTCTCTCTTTCTTTTTCAAGTTTTCAATTTTAAAATTCAATTCCCTCATTTTTCAATTTCATTTTTTAGTTTCAATTTTAAATTTACAATTTCCAATTTCAAAATTCAAGTGTTTAAATTTGAAGTCGAATATCTGATTTCTAATTTCAAATTTCTAAATCTCAAATCTCAAATTGATAAAATTCAGCAATTTCAAAATCTCAATTCAAAATTCTTAAGCTTCAAATTCATTTCAGAATTCTTAATTTCCAATATTTCAAACTTTCAACTTCAAATTTTCAATTTTAAATAAGTTTTCAAAAATTCCAAACACGTGATTAATTCTATAGTTCCTATAAAATGGGATCTTGTGGAGTTAATTTGTGTGACATATAAATGGGCTCGGGTGGGGCCTGACATCTCATGTATCCTTTTAACAAATAATTTAACCTCTAATCTATAACCAATTTCCAATTAAATGTGAATATTTCATATTTGTTATTACACTAACATTGTCTCTAATTAGTAGCGCTTTGGATATATCACCCAAGTACACATTTTTCTCATCTAATTTCGCTTATTCATATATTTATTTATTTGTCTATTCATTTCTATATGCCTAGTGTGTTATTATATTGTTATTACTTGTTTTTGAAATCGATCGATTAGTCGAAAGTTGTATTTATAAGCTTGTTTTAGTAGAGAGCCAGATTTTATATGGGCTTAAAGGGTGCTACGTCTTACTAAAGTACCTTCCCCGTCAGTACTTTGACCTCGAACCTAGACTTTGTTTTCCTAGACTTGTCTTTTCTTATCGAGTCATATTCAGATTTTTCTTTTCTTATTTTATTTTTCTTTTTAAAATAAATGAAATAAGTGGCGACTCAAACCCTTTTTAAATGGTTTCCAACAACCTGGCGAGTCTCACCATCAGTGAGGCCTTGCGGTAAGCGGGTCCCTGTTTTGCGCGGTCACATTAGTCAGCAAATGGCATGACCAAAAACTCATAATGGCCATATCGGGTTCTAAATGTAGTCTTCGACACATCTACCTCCTTTACTCTCAATTGATAATACCACGATCGCGAGTCTATCTTGAAAGACACCCGCTCCCTTGTGATCAAAGATCTTGACTCATTAATGGTGTTTTTCGCTGTCACGCCATTGATCTGTCGATAATCGATCTGCGTCAGTAAGTCGCCATCTTCTTTCACAAATAAAGCAGGTGCACCCGAGGGACACCTTGGGTCGGATAAATTAACTTATCCAAAGTTCTTACAATTGACTCTTTAGCTCTTTCGGCTCAGTTGGAGCCATCTGTCTGGGGCCCTAGACATGAGCTGTTCACGGTACAATTTCTATAGCTAAGTCCACCTCTCTCTCAAGTGGAATACTTGGTAACTCTTTAGGGAATACATCTGGAAATTCCCTTGCCTCTTTGGGATCTTTTCTCGATAACTTGGCCTCTCTTAGGTCAAGTATCATAGCCAAGAATGTCTCGCATTGTAACACCCCGTCCGAGAGAGTGTACGATGCGATCTTATCAGGGGTGTATAAAGTACCAAGTGTCACATTGTAGTATTTTGGAGATGAAATTAGGAAATTATAAATTTTGGAACGGAATTTGGTACTTAAAACAAGGTACAATTGTCATTTAGCAAAAGGATATGTAGGGCGCATATGTGCACCAAATTGCCATTGTAAAGGATAAAATTGTAAGTTTCAAAAATTTAACCTTTTACAATTAAGAGAAAGTGGAGGTGAAAGTATAATTAATGGAAGTTTAAATAGTAAAATAATAATAATGAATTGCCATAATTTTTAAAGGGAGTCTCGAGTATACAGTCTCGGATGTGAAAGCGGACTCGCCGTTAAGTTAGTCTCGCGAAATCTAGTGACCTAGAAAAGTTTCGTTTAATTCAGGGGTCGGAATATTTGAATTTCAGGCAGGTTTAAAGTGAAACCTGAAAACGGGATTTTAGAAAAATTCCGAAAAATGGCAAATACTTAAAGAATATTTAATTAGGATAAAGAAAATTGAAACCGGGACAAAATAAATTGTTTCGGGGTTGAAACGGACCAAAAAGTGGAATAAAGGGACATATGGGTCCCACATAAAGAATTAAAAAAAAATTGAAAGCGAAGGAAGGGACGAATTTGCGCATCGAGAGCGAGAGAGAGGTCGAGCGAGAGAGATTTTTTAAATTTTTCTTCTTTTAGTTAATTTCTCGGATTCTGAAGAATCGGGTTGCATTGGTTTAAGTCGGGATAAACACGAAAAGTGCTCTACGCGATGAGGGCTACGCGTGGGTACCAAAAACACGGGATTTCACGAGTCGGGTAAATGTGCGAAAAACCCAAATTTTTGAGTTTCTCGGATCTATGTTCTAGTGAGTGCTTTTCGGACCGATGGGGTAAAGTTACTCTGCAAAGAGCTGCAGCGTGAAACACCAAAATCTTGGGCTTTTCATCAAACTCGAAGAGGTGGAAATTTTCCTACTTGTATTATTTCGAGCCTAAAGACTATATAATAGCTTGGAATATTCTTAGAGCCATAATTTCGGTCCAAAATTTTAGGCGAGTTTAGGAATTTTTAGGAAATTTTGGGACTATTTTGGACCCAGTCTGGGTTGAATTTAGATTGTTTGGTTGAAACCCCAGATTTATTCGAGCAGTCCGGTTATAATTTTGAAATGTTTCGGGTGTTTTAGACTATATATGAAGAAGTCCCTTTAGTCTAGAAATCTAGCCATATGCACAGCAGATAGCATTTGGGGCCATATTTACGAAAATTTTAATTAGTAACGCAAGTGTGCAAATTGCTTAGTTGTCTTGGCGTGTGTGATCTAATACATCAGTGTGAGCTAAGCAAGCGGGAAAGTTATTGGGCGTGTCCAAGTTTAGCAAGCAAAGGGTGAGTGTTAAACTCATTTTGGAAATCTTAGTGTATTATTATTAGTGTACAAGCTGTTTTGGTATTTTATGGTTTTGAATGCAAACCATTTTCAAGAAGCAAGCAATGAATTAGAAGACAAGCAAATGGTTTTGAGTTAAACCATTTTTGAAAAGCAAGCATTGGTTTTAAATTGTAAAACCATAATTAAGCAAGCAAATAAGCAAATGGTTTTGAATAATTAAACCATTTTTCAAGCAAGCAAGTAAGCAAATGGTTTTGAATAATTAAACCATTTTTCAAGCAAGCAAGCAAACAAATGGTTTTAAATTGTAAAACCATTTTACAAGAGCAAGCAACGAAAAGAATATTTCCAAAAGCAGGCCTTCCTAGTTTTAAGCAAACAAGCCCAGGTCAAAGGTATTCGTGCGTGCCGCGGTGGTGTTAGGATCTCATACATACGGTGTAGTTTGCACGGTCGGCAAAGCAGGACATACATCATGCATTTTAAAGGAATGAGTGACGCGTCTGAGTATATAAGGTTATGAGCTCTAACTAAATTATGGTTATGGCGACCTAGGTCAATTCCACCATATTCACCAGAAAAAGGTGATGCGGACACATGTTCTACCACCGGCACGGTTGAGCATAGGTTCCCGTGTTCACTAGGGTACAATAAGCAAAATAGGTATCGAGTGGATTGAGTGTTTTATGAGGCATGATATACGATTTTGAAAAAAATCAACCATTGGTTCCCGGTTGCCCAGGCTTCTGGAGAGTTTAAATGGCTTGGTTGAGCCCGGGCTCAGTTTTATTTTCAAAGCATGCGATTGAGCTGAGCTCCGTTTTATGAAAAAGCTTTGAGAAACTTTTAAAACAAAGGTTTGTGAAAGGTTTTAAGAAACTTTTCAAGCAGATAAAACAAACAAGCAAAAGAAAATTTGAAAAGTTTATAAAACTATTCTAGCAAGCAAGCAATAAGAGTTTTACAAGCTTTTAAAGAAAAGCAAAACAAAACAAGCAAGTACAAAAGCAAGCAAGCAAAAGAAAAGTTTAGAAACTTTTAAAGCAATAAAGCAAGTAAAAGCTTAAAGGAAAGAAAATATTTGTAAAGAGGGAGTTTATTTTGAGATGTTTTACGGAAAAGCAAAACATTTTATAAAAGCATACACTCACTGAGCTCGTTTAGCTCATTATTTTGTATATTAAAACTATTTTCCAGGTACAAGTACGCAAGACGCTGGAGCACAATAGGATTTGTCCTGACATTGTACAAGTGCTGTAAATTAAGAATATTATGTAAGAAAAGACTTTGAATATGTATATTGGAACATATATGCATTGCATAGAAGTAGCTTATGAGAATGTGTTGGTATGCTGGTTTGTACATGTTTGGATATAGTATAAGTTGGATGTACGCAGGATTTGGAATTATATAATATCGAAGCGTTTCGTGTTCAGAAGTTTCGCGTAAGATTTTACCAAATCCTAAGTAGATAAATAAAAGAAAAATTTTTATAGGAGGTTTAAGCAAGCAATACGGCTTCGTTTCATAGGGATTTCTAGTCGTTAAAGGTAACGGCTGGGGATTTATGTGGAGTGGCCTGCACACCCGCCGCCGGAAAGGGGTGGGGGTGTGTCACACATCCTTTCCTCATAAATCTCCTAGCTTGCATAGTGGAGATCACATTGGACATTACACTTGATCCAATGCCTTGTACTATTACCTCAGTCTGGTCAAAGCATCTCAATACTACTGTCTTTTGTCCACAATCAATGATAGCTCGGTGCTTAGACAACCAATCCATGCCTATAATCAAGTCAAATTCGCGGAATGGTAAGGTTATCAAATCAGCAAGAAACTCTCTTGTTTGTATAACAATGGGGCAATTTCTATATATGCTATTCACACTAATGTTGTGCCCCAATGGACTAGTTACATGCATGTCATATGCTATTTTCTCCATTGCTGGTACTTTGTCAAATACATGCTCCATGCACACATATGAATGAGTAGATCCAGGATCAATCGTGCATGCATCTCTATATCATATAAAGAAAATATACAGCTATAACCTCAGGAGCATTCCTGATCCTCGAGGCCTTCATAGCATATGCTCGTCTTTAGTCTTTGTAGGCATCGAGACGATCCACTATCTCTGAAATTATACTCTCGTCCTCTTATCTTGAGATGGGCTGCTCGACCCTCACCTTGATCGAGTCGAAAGTGGTGCAGCGAGATCTTCTCTGCCACTTCTTGTTGACTTCTATTATCCCACGACTCTCGGGGACAACGTAACTATCAAATGCTCCAAGGCTTCCACAGGAAACACCCTCACATCACTATCCTGCAAGCTCCCGATTGCCTTTATGGCAATGAGGGACGTCGAGGAATTTCTCCTGTCCCCAGCGAAGCACCTCTACACATTGCTACGTGCTACATTGGACCTTTGCCTTCTACCTATCGTAGACTATATTACGGTGAAATTTGGAGATTCTCTGGCTCTTTTTTCCCGAAGAGAATGGCTCCTCACAGAAACTACTTTTTGAAATCTTTCTTTGCTACTGGTTTCCGTCTCTCTACTTTCATTGCGGCTTGGACCAGGCGGTAAAAATCCCTTTGTGGAGAGAAGTGTAGGTGCAAATATCTCTTGATGGAATCATGCAGTCCATGCTCAAATTGCCTATACCGAAATGCCTCGGTGAGGAACAATTCCGGTGCATATTTGCTAAGATGGCTAAATTCTTTCATATTCGGCCTTTAGATAAGCTCCTTTGCTTCAAATTCGAGGCTGTTTCCACTTGGAATCCTACATCTCGAGTAACATACTTTGCCTGAACTCTTGGACAAGAGAGACTCCCAAGTCATGGGATTTGGGAGATCCTTGGACTTCTCAAGCTAGTTCCATAATCATATCTTTACTCACTCTGTAATAATTGAGACTACGAATACTCTGATCGGAGGACATCTAATCTCTTAATGCCCTTTCTAGCACCACAACGAGTGAAACTTTCTCGACTCTTCCATGCTCGACCCATGGAATTCCTGCATCATGTCTTCTTGTGTCTGTGGAGCTTTAGGAGGTCAATCTATCCAAAACTCAGGCCATGTCTTCACGATATTCTCGGCCAAAGACTACGTGGACTCATTAGGTACATTACTTTCAGAAGGTTGGGCCAGATGGCAGCATTCCATTGGGTTAACAACTCTCGACTTCTTGAGCGATCCATCTATAAAACACAGGACATCACATCAGGCCAACACATTGCTAAACACGAGGGCTTTTCTATCACTATATACTTTATTCGAGCCTTTAAACCTAGGCTTTTCGGAAACGCCTAAACCTAGGCTCACGATACCCACTAAAGCGTAGCGCTAACTTCCGGCATAGGGTGTCAAGTGAGGAGTCATTTTTTTCCTTCACGTATAAACTTTAAGCTAGTTCATTCATATAATGTTAAACAATTAACTGTATTATATTACGTAGCGGCCGGATTACAAAATATATATCTGAGATTATTATATGGAAGTGTTCAGCATTTACAATATTTCATTGATTTTACAAAATTTCATATACAAAATAGACCTAAGGTCCGTTAGGCACCTATTGATGTGTGGCCTTTGCTTTACTGATGTGGATTGCCCGGTCCTCTACGGTTTCTTCTTACGTACCTGCGGTTGAACACCAATGCTAAGCTGCGGCTTAGTGGGATTAATACACATGGATGACCTCTACTAGGGTCACCCACGCTTCTATACAAATGCATATAACACATATAACATTACAAATTCTTATCATTTCTCATATATATATATACTTTTCATAACCAGTTTCATTTCTTATCATCTTCCATATACTTTTCATGTCATCTTGTACTTTACTTTTTGTTCTTGTAACTGTATACTATCATCACATAGCAGTGTTATGCTTCTCATATCATGTCATGTATTCTCTACATTTCGTTTGCATATACCTGTCAATTTCTTTTTATGTTTCATGTCTGCATAAACCTTAGAAGTGGATACAGGAAACTATAAGGGCCCGAAGGCGCTGTACTCACTGTGTGAAACAGTGGTCTATAAGGGCCGAAGACGTATACTCCAGCGTGCGAAGCAGTGGTCTATATAAGGGCCCGAAGGCGCTGTTATCATTGTACGAGACAATGACCATCTATAAGGGCCCGAAGGCTGTGGTGACCCTTTCGGGGCCACCGTGATCCAAACAGGATCTATCTCATCGACCCAAATGGGGCCTCGATATCAGAACTTGTATGCTGCAGACTTGGTTTTCCCTAATAGGCATGCCCATCTATCCCTCTACCAGGTTCTAAGCAGACAATCAATATGTATTTTATGTTCAGTATATATCTCATATTCCCGAATAATTATTGTCATTTGGTAATCATATGTGATATATATACAATCAGTTATTCATATCTTTACATTTTTCATATCTATTTATATGCATAAATAACTATGCTTACCATGTATGCTTATGAGCTATTTATGAATTCATAATAGGCGTTCATAATATGAATAACTATGGTTACCTGTAGTGCCTACTGTTTTTTTTTGTGTTTTCCGGGACTAATATGAGCTCCAATTTTATCAAGCTATCTATGGATGGATTCTTGACTCAATGGTCTTTCCATAGAGTCCAAGAACACCAGAATCGGAGTTCGGACGAAGGAGTTATGACCTTCCGAAGTTGGAGGTCATACGTAGGGACACCCAGACGAGCTGACCTGACCTCGGTAAACTCGGTCTGACACCTCGGTCTGACACTTGCTATCCTCCTCAGGCATATGAATAGATTCTTGACTCAATGGGCTTTCCATAGAATTTGAGAATACCACAGCGGAGTTCGGTTGAAGAAGTTATGACCGAGGTGGGGAGGTCATACGTGGTCAAATCCCGAGACGGGGCGGCCGGGCGCGGCTACGGGGTGAGGAGTCTGTGAGCCTCTACGGGATGAGATCTGTGGCCTCACAGGATGAGATGCAGCTGACCTCTGCTTTGCATGAAGACTGTGACCTGGCATGAGGTCTGGCGACCTTTCTTGCATGAGGTGCGCTGACCTGGCGCATGGTCTCTTGACCTCTGGGGATGAGGAATACGGTGACCTCTTGCATGGTCTGGCCGGCCTCTGGCGCATGAGTTTGCTGACCTCTGTTGCATGACCTCCTATGGGGCGACCTCGCCCATTAGGCCCCGGTGAGGAGTAAAGACCAGTAACTTGGTCTACAGGGGGTTCGAATTGAGAAATTCAAAAGCCTAACATCAAGTTCATTGATGTGGCTACAATTTACCAGAAGGACTTACTGCCAAATTCTCTTTATTCTGACCCAAAAACCCATTCTAAGGTCCGGCTAGTTGACCCGAGCTGGGCGGAGCAACTTGACAGTCCTAGGCAGGCTGAGCCTCGATAAAGGACCATAACTTGGTCTACGAAGGTCCCGAATCCGAAATTCAAAATCCTAACATCAAGTTCATTGATGTGGCTACAATTACTAGAAGGACTCACTTCCAAATTCCCTTTATTTCTTACCCAAAAGAAGTTCTAAGGTCCAACTAATACGTAGGATCAAAAATCTGAGGAATTTACTTGGTTCCTAATTGCAGCCCTATCCCAAAACACAACTATAGGAACCTTAGAACTTTTCTCAACTCAGCCCTACGAAAATGAGTTTAGGAGTTCCCAAACCTTGTACACAAGATGAGGTTCTAAACCATGTATCTAGCGCATAGACCAAAACTGAACTTCCATATCGGTTTCCGCCTGGGGAGGAGGAGGAGAGGAGAGAGAGAGAGAGAGAGAGAGGAGAGAGGACGGAGCGCTCAAGTTTCCGTACCAATGCTCATGGTTCCATACAGCCCAGAGATGTGTATCCATACTTGTGATCTTCTTTTTCCTTTCCTTCTTTATTCTTTCTTTTCTCCTTCTTGCCTTGCTTTTTCTTAATAGCTCTCTCTTATCATTTTGCTCTCCCTTCTCCAGACCAAAAATGAGATATTTATTTTAGTGCTTTATCATGTTGATCTTATCCCACTTTTTATTTCACTTTGGTCCTCCGACTCTTCTAATGTTGTAATTCCAATTTATGATATTTTTACAATAGCCTCAAATCTTCTTTATTATTTTTTAATTTAACTTATGCATATTTCTACTGTTTTATCTTTATTTTATTCGGACAAATATACTATTACTTTTTATTATACCTAAACATGTTATAAGCAGTTAGGAGTATAATTTGGGAATGATACAATACTTTTCATATTACTTTCTCTTTCATGCATGTAAATACCAAAGAAGTGGATATAAGACTATAAGGGCCGAAAGGCGTATACTCGTTATAAACGAAACAAGGTCGCATCGGGCCCGGGTGTGTATCGTTATGCGAGACAATGATCATCTTATAGAAACTGAAGGCCTTTGTGGTGACCCTTTCGGGGCCACCGTGATCCAAACGGGATCTATGTCATCGACCCAAACGAGGCTTCGATATCAAAACAGAACTTATATGCTGCAGACTTATTCCCTACTGGCATGCCAATCTATCCCTCTACTTGGTCAGACACAGGCAATCAGTTTTATTACATTTTCTGTACATATCTCATAAGTATGAATAACTATTGTTATCATGATTGCTTATGCAATATATACTATCATTACTTTAAATCTGTATTTGTTCTCATATCTGTAGCTTCATATTACGGTTCTCATATTTCTCTATAATACATATATTCCTATATTTTTATCATGCATGCATTTACTCATTCTTATATTCATATATGCCTATCATTCGTGTACATGTACTCATTCCTGAAACATCTGATATCTTGTTAACTTATATCTTCATGTACTTTATTAGACTATCATATCTCCTGTAGGAGTGCAAAACATAAACTTCTTCTTTGATACCCTTAGGTACCCTTCATGTCCGAACTATTCACCCTTTTATCTTTTCTTATTCAGATACACACATATAAACATTCACTTGCTTGGACCAGAGATAAAGAATGAATGAGACTCGGTACAATATATACCCAGTAGTCTGATCTGATGGAACATAGATGTGCACACGTAATAGAAGTGTCGACATTAGCGGGAGTGCCAAAGCACTGATCATGTATACGTGCCTGCCACATATTCAGAGAAGAGTAGTAGCACTAGCGGGAGTCTTAGGAAGCGATCAGATGCGTTCCTACCTATTATTAGAGGCGTCGTAGCACTAACAGGAGTGCCGAAGCACTGATCATATATGTCTTGTCATTCAATATCCAGTCTTAGGCAGTCATATAATTATACGTGTTCTCTGAGCTTTTCATTTTATTCTTTTCTTCTATACTCCTCTACATATCAAATCTACGTCTATTACTATTTCTTGTTCATATCTATCTTTTTTCTTATCATGTATTCCAATTGACTTTACCCAAGCGATTAGTACACTTGGTACAATGATCCAATTTCTAGATGTGGATACTGAATGCCATTAAATAGCATATGGTTAGATTCTAGACTCAATGATCTTTCCATAGAGTCCAAAAACACCCGAAACGGAGTTCGGACAAAGGAGTTATGACCTTCCGAAGTTGGAGGTCATACGTAGTCAACCCAGACGAGCTGACCTGACCTCGGTGAGCTCAGTCTAACACCTTGGTCTGACACCTAATATCCTCCTCAGGCATATTAATTGATTCTTGACTCAATGGTCTTTCCATAGAGTCCAAGAACACCCAAAACGGAGTTCGGATGAAGGAGTTATGACCTTCCGAAGTTGGAGGTCACAAGTAGTCACACCCAGCCGGGGCGGCGACTGGCGGGCGGCTGACCTCGCGAGCTGACCTGACCTCGGTAAAAGGACCATAACTTAGTCTAAAGAGGTCCAAATTGAGTAATTCAAAAGCCTAAAATCAATTTCATTGATGTGGCTACAATTTACCAAAAGGACTTACTTCCAAATTCCCTTTATTTCTGACCCAAAAACCCGTTCTAAGGTCCGGATAATGCATATGATCAAACATAGGGAAATTTTCTTGGTTCAGCTTTACCATTAGACCTTTCCATAGCATCTATAGAAGCCTTAGGAAACATTCTTAACTCAACCTAATAAGAAATGAGTTTGGGAGTTTCAAACCCAAACCATACCTGAGAAAATGTTCCAAATCATGTATCTAAACTTTCTAGACCAAAACTAGACTTCCATACACACACACATAGTTTCCATACAAATATTCATAGTTCCATACATAACCATACTCAAATTCCATACCTGTGATCTTCTTTTTCCTTTCCTTCTTTCTTCTTTTCTTTTTTCTTCTTCTTCTTCTTCTTCCTTTCTCTTCTCTTCTCTCTTATCCGTTTTTGCTCTCTTTCTCCAGACCAAATGAGATATTTATTTTAGTTTTATCCTTATTTGATCTTATCCGGCACATTTCACTTTTTATCTCTCTTTTGGAGCATCCTTGACCATCCAGTCAAAGGAGGAAACTTCCTCCCTCTTTCCTTCAAGCCACTTGTCTCTTCCACATTTTTTCTTCCTTATTTCATTCTAATATCTTTCTTTTATTACTCTTTGGTCCTTAATTTCATTTTTATTCTTAATTCAATTTATCTAAATCCTACTTTGGCATATGAACTTATTAAATTATGACCCGCCAAGGTCACTGAATTAGTAAGTGTGAAATTTACCCTTAAGCTGTATTAATTCCAAATTTCTTACTTATTTTTTATCTTACATTTTATTAGGATAAATATACTTTTACTTATATTATACCCTAAACATGTTATAAAACCGTTAGGGTATAATTTGGGGTGTAACAGATTGGGTTACACTCCTTTTGAGGATGATGCACGACACATGGCGTGGCTGTGCCGAGATAGGGTGAGAGCTCGCTTATCTAGGGTCCCATTCGATTACCCCCTTCGCCCATACACTTTTCAGTTGGCTGACTATTTTACCAGAGGATCAGAGCATGCACCCCACACAGAAGGAGTTGACCATGTTTCGGGGATGGTTGAGATTCGGGGCATTCAGCAAGCCCTAGGACAAATGTGTCTTGAGTTACAGACCATAGAGCCACAGGGCCGTGATAGTTGCACCCCCATCACAGGATCGAGCTAGTGTGTTTTCATTAACTTTCTGAGAGGTCCTAACTATGATCTACCTATGGATTTGGGGATGATCTTGATAGAGTGACTCTTCACGATGCCCCGCATGGGCAAAGATGGACATGATCGGCCTTCGGCCGTATCCGCCAGCCTGGCCACGCGTGGGACCCATTCTGCTTTTGACATATTGGGAGTTTCTATGATTGATTCTAATGATGTGACACTTTATGATGCTTGCATTGACGCGATGGACATGATCGACACTAGCGCGTTGATGCTTGCATCACCTAGGCCCGTCGGCTTTTGATGTGTTGGGATTTCTGTGCTTGAGTTTAATGGTGATGGACTTGTTGCTTTCTTGATGTGCTCATGATCTCTGGTTTCTGTTGAGGGAGCGTCGGGTGTGTGGACCCACCTTTTCTTTTACACTATGTCAGTTTCGCTGGCTTTGATGACATTTCTGATGGTAATAATGACATGAGTATTTTCGAGTATTTGCTTGTGTCACCACCAGCACCCACAGCACATGTATGCGATGTTGATGATGTGGGAGACACAGATGACCCACTAGGTGGTTAGTCATAGTGTGATTCTGATATAGAGGATAGGAAAGTTACACCTATTTCTGGCAGCATAGAGTTGATAGATTTTAGGGCACCGGATCAGCTTAGGGAGATTAGAACTGGCTCTTCCCTATCTCCTGATGAGAGGAGTAGATTGATTGACCTACTCAGGTCATACTTGGATGTATTTGCATGGTCGTATGAGGACATGCCAGGCCTTGACCCCACTATAGTTCAGCATCACACCGCACATTACTTGTGCTAGGCGATCAAGCGAGAAATTGAGGAGACTACACCCTCGATGGAGTTTGCAAGTTAAGGAGGAGATTCAGAAGCAAAACGGTGTTGGCTTCCTATCAGTAGTTGAGTATCCTGAGTGGTTGGCTAATGTCGTCCATGTTCGGAAAAAGGATGGCAAGGTTAGAGTTTGTGTTGACTTTCGAGATTTGAATAAGGCTAACCCTAAGGATGATTTTCCCCTCTCACACATTGATATGTTAATTGACAGCACTGCAAGGCACCCTATGTTGTCCTTCATGGATGGGTTTCCGAGTATAATCAAATTTTGATGGCTCTAGAAGATATGGAGAAGACATCTTTCATCACTGAGTGGGGTACTTACTGCTATCGGGTCATGCCATTTGGGTTGAACAATGCCAAGGCCACTTATCGGAAGAAGGCTGCTACTGCTTATTCCATGATATGATCGTAGAGATATTGAGGTATATGGATGACATGATAGTGAGTCGAGACAAGGCGGATCCTTAGCGGCATTCTGAGAGAGATTCTTTAAGAAGGGGATCCGACGATTCGGTGAATTGAATCTAGAAATGCACCTTTAGGGTGACTTCTAGAAGTACTAGGCCACGTTGTTAGCGGCGAGTATAGAGGTTGATCGAAAAGATTTGAGCCATACGCCGGCATGCTGCTCTAGGACGGAGAGAAGGAGATTAGGGCTTTAGGCGGTGCGATTACATCAAGCGGATTTCATTGCTAGATTAACAGACTTATGTGAGCCTATCTTCCATCTTCTAAGGAAGAATCAGCCTACAATTTGGAATGATGATTGTCAGCATGCTTTCGAAAAGATTAAGGAGGGCCTCCTTTCTCCTCCAATTTTAGTGCCCCCCACATCAGGGTGCCCTTTACTTCTATACTTGTTAGTTTCAGACATGGCTTTGGGATGCATGTTAGCTCAGCTCAATGATTTGGGGAAAGAGAGAGCCATTTATTATTTGAATAAGAGGATGTTGGAGTATGAGTGTGGATACATCATGATTGAGCGCCTCTGTTTAGCATTGGTTTCGGCCATCGGGAGACTTAGACACTATGTGACAGAGTATTCCATACTCTTGGTCTCACGTTTGGATCCGTTGAGATATTTGTTTGATAGGCACAATCTGGCCCCGGTGACTCGTGATATGGTTGGTTCTATTGTGGTTGATATTAGTATATCCATAATCGGTAAAGGGAAGCATTATTGCAGATCATTTGGCTTCTTTGCCAATATATCCGATTCATAGATCGATTGATGATGATTTCCCTGATGAGCAGTTTATTTCAGTGACTAGTATTGCAGGATGGCGGTTGTACTTTAATGGTGCATGATCCCGATTCGAGTTTGGTATTGGTATCCTGTTGATATCGCTGCCCGGGGTGATCATATTCCAGTTAGTCGGTTGACATTCTCACGATCATCATCAGTTAGAATAATATAGTTGAGTATGAGGCTTGCATTACGGGCTAGAGGCGCATGATCTTGGAGTTAGGCGGTTGGAGATCCGCGGGGATTCCAACGGTTATTCAACGATTCGGGGTATTTGGAGGACTCGAGATGAGAAGCTGAAGCCATGCTTACCTAGACTTGCTAGTTGCGAGATATGATGAGTTAAGATATATACATATGTCCAGAGCAAAGAATCAGTTTGCTAATCGTTAGCTACACCTTTATACGTAATTGAAATTCTTGTAAGGTGACTATCACGACCCGCTCTTAGTTGAGTTGGTCACTTTTATCTTGTTGTTTGATTGGAATGTCGAAGATCCAGAATAAGTTGTCATGGTATCATGATATCCAACAATTTATGTTATATGGCCCTTACTGAGTTGTACGACGAGATATAAGAAGAGCATTGGACGGTTAGCCCGGCAATTTGTTATTTGTGGGGACGCCCTCTATAGAAGGTCCTTAGATGGCCTGTTGTTATTATGTCTAGACCGTGCCTCTGCATATCGAGTAATGAGAGAGGTTCATGTAGGAGTTTGTGGCCCACACATGGGAGGTCATATGCTAACACATAAGATCATGAGGACTGGCTACTTTTGGTTGACCATGGAGACAGATTATTGCAAGTTTGTACAGAGATGTTCGGAGTGTCAAATGCCTCCCCGGAGACGTCACATCTTCACCTTCGAAGGGTTGCATGCACCCCATCCCCTTGGCCATTTTAGTAAGGGAATTGATGGCTGGAAGATCTCGCGAGTCTTCAGGTGGGCATGGTACATTTTAGTTGCCATTGACTATTTCACTAAAGTGGGTGCAGAGCTACTTCTTGATACTGGATTGTGACCGCGAGTGGCGAAGAATTCATCGAATCGCACATTATCTACCATTATGGGGTCCATCATGAGTTGATCTTAGATAGAGGGCGCATTTAAGAGAGGTGAGAGTGGATACCTTTGGTCCCAGTATAGTATTGACATCGTGATCATCACATATAGGCCACGTACTATTAGGAGGCTGGAGTTGAGGGGAACGCGAATAAGAATATCAAGAGGATTTTAAGAAAGATGGTTGAGACTTCTAGGGATTGGTCAGAGAAGCTCCCTTTCGCGTTGTGGGCTTATCGTACATCTTTTCGTACCTTTACTGAAGCTACCCTATTTTCTTTGGTTATGGTATGGAGGCAGTGCTACCTATTGAGATTGAAATGAGATCTTTGAGAGTAGCACTAGAGCAGTAAATATCCGAGGTCGAGTAGGCCCAGTCTCATTATGATTAGCTTAGCATTTTTCATGAGAGGAGATTGAGGACAGCAGATCATGTTCAAGCCTATCAGAGAAAGATGACCCGTGCATTTAGAAAAAAAGGGTCAAGCCCAGGAAGTTTAAAAAAGGCAACCTAGTCTTGGAAGTCCTCAGGGGATTGATCAACCACCCTAGAGGTAAGTTTAAACCGACTTGGAGTGGGCTATATGTTATTCGAGATTTGACGAGGGAGCATCCTGGCTGACAGACTTGGATGAATCAGTTCTGAGCCGGATCAGTGGATCGGCTAAAGAAGTTTTATGCGTGAGATCGTAGTCGGAGGATGGGTGGCCATCACTTTGAGTAGTCATATTTCTATTGCACCCATACGATGATATATCCTGTTGCTAGCCCTTAGAGCTACGCGGTTTATTATGTGGCCTATTCTTTCATTTAGCCTTGCACATACTTTTCGACACGGGTTGGGGCCTACCCCTGTGTGCTTTATATTTATTAATTGGATCTGTAGGCATTATAAGCATTGTGTCATTCTTCGTTTAATTCTTTCTCACATCATTTACTTTGTTTTCTTTTCTTCTCCATTTGCATCTTCACAAATGCGCCTTTGGTGGATTTATCCCATCTCTATTCGTTTCACTTTTATCTCCTTTTGTGTGATGATGACATGCTCTCATCCCAGAGCTACCAGTTAGGTTTGTCACACCCTTCGTTCCACCTATAGATTTTGATTTGGGATTCTTAGGTTGAGGGAACCATATTGGATTGAAGGTTAGAGGTTCTTTTGGTTGGATTGTGCTAGTATGGCATTCAGCCTGCTTTGGTTGTTCGGCGCAAAAAAAAAAAAAAAAAAAAAAAAAAAAAAAAAAAATATATATATATATATATATATATATATATATATATATATATATATATATATATATATATATATATATATATATATATATATATATATATATATATATATTGTCATTTGTTGGTATTCGTTAATATACTTGGGATCATTAAAAAAAAGGTCATTTGGGTTTGAGAGATTTATTATTCCTCGAGTTGGGTGAGAGCATTGTATGATTTTCTCCATGGATGCAGGTAACACATTGGGAATGAGGTTGGGTTGTATGATAGGTCACTGGATCATTACAGCATCACCACTCCCATCTTATAGTGACTTGCTTAGACTTGGCGTTCTGGGATGGGTTGTTAAATCGTTGTCACACATTACCACATTTGTATCCCATTGTTTCTCCGTTTTACGCCTCCGTTCATCATTTGTCTTATCCCCTTCATTTCTTCTTCTACCCTTATTGATCGTCGTCTCGCTTCTTAAGCGACGTGTCCTTTGGTGCACTTCACTTGTCGTTTGACATTGTTCATTCAGATGTTGGTTAAGTCACCTTGCTCACATGATTCTTTGATATTTGACATTGAGCGTACAGGGGTTTGGCAGTATTTATTGGGTATTTGGGCCTTTGTTTCCCGTCGTATCATTACTTTCACCTGGCCACCATTACAGTCCGGTCGTAAGACCACCTTGAGATCATGAGATCTTGTGTTTTGCTTGAAGCATTTTATATGGACAAGTTACGTCTGCCGGTTGAGTACGGGATGTCGACGGAGTCTGTTCTTGAAATTATCGGCGGGTCACATATTGCTTTTCCACTCAGTTTGCTTGCTTTAGGGTCATGATCAGATATAGATGATACAGAGAATTGGGATCGTTGATAGCTCCTTAACTTGATGCTTTGACACATTAACACTGGGCATACCCCCATCCTTTCATGTTGGCTTTGGCTCTTACGCATGTACACTGGCAGCCCATTTCGCCTAAAGATGTTTTGGCATCAAAGTTTGAGTATGCCCAGCGTGATCGGGTTCTTCCTTATGAGTCTTTCCCTAAGAGGCTAACACAAGGGAATTGATTCATGCATATTCGTCAACTCAGTAGGGGTGCACACTGGCACACACCCCATATGTTGTCTTATTCGCTTGTTCAGACGATGTGGTCTTCAGAAATTTATTTCAGAGTTTTTTTTTTTCATCGAGGCACTTGCATATCAGATGTGCACAATAGGGCATACCCTATATCAGTTTTGTGGATATTGGATGTTGTGGAATAAAATGGATGATTTTTCATGAATGAATGATTGTGATGTTTGTTGTCTAACTGACCACATGTGGGTTATGATTTTGACATAGCATTGATCCCTAGGCTGGGGCATAGTCCCTTCCTTTCACATTTAGTCGCATTTATTGAGATTAATCTGGTGTACCTCATGCTCCATCTTGTTAGTGGTGTTTATGATTTCTCACTTGTCATTTTATCGGCACTTTCTGACGTCACATTTGGGCATACCCTTTTTTTCATCAAGGTCAGTATCTCGTGATTCCATCACGAGTCTCCCCCATTCTGCTCTAAGTTTACTGAGATCCCCATTAGGTTAGGCCTCACAGAGCCTTAGTTTTGGCACCCCCTATCCCCTTTTAGTTTGGTGGTTCTCCAATACTCGCTCAGTTCTACCCCTTTTCTAGTACTTGCCCGGATTTCTACTTTTTTGGCACTCGCCTGGATTCTACCCTTTCCCGATACTCACCCGGACCCTTCTCCAGTACTCGCCCAGATTCCACCTTTCCGGTACTCTCTCGGATTTCTACTTTTCCGGTACTCGCCCGATTCTACCTTTTCGGTACTCGCCCGGATTCCACCTTTCCAGTACTCGCCTGGATTTCTACTTTTCCAGTACTCGCCCGGATTCTACCTTTTTAGTACTCGCCCGGATTCCACCTTTCTGGTACTCTCCCGGATTTCTACTTTTCAGGCACTCGCCCAAATTCTACCTTTTTTGATACTCGCCCGGATCCAACCTTCCCAGTACTCGCGGACGCCTGCGATGCTCGCCAGTTCCTACTTTTCCGGCCTTTCGCGGTTCACCCTTCTCTTGTGCGCGGTTCCATTATCTTAATTGGCATCATCACCGGATTCCTCATCTTCTCCAACATCAGCGAATTTCATTATCTTTCGGCCTTGTTGTGCCGGATCCACTCGTCTTTTCCCCAGGCATCGTACTTGGGTTCTACAGAATCCTTGGTCGAGCGACTCGTTGCGTAGCCTTGATTACTGAGTGAGGACAAAATTGTTGGTCATTTGGCTTCTTCACTAGAGTTCATTTCACTCTTGCATCGCTTGCACTTCGCACTCACAATTCACTCGTTCATTCACTCTACAGAAGAGGGGCATATTTGTAGACCCTCAATTTTGTCCCTCAACACTTACATTTTATCAATGAGTGTCACACTCACCTATCGTTCTCGTATGGCACCGTTAAGGCCCCATTTAACCTTAGTCGGTTTCCGAGCCTCAAGTGGGCTTGTATGTGGTCCATCGAGTGTGTATGTAGTTCACTTTGGAGTGTCATCATGGTGATTTTTTTTTATTGGCATCGTGCCATAGGAAGCAAGTGGGGCCCCCGAGGTTTTAGCTCAATCAAAGTTTATTATAGTATGTCAAATTCGGAGCACTTGAACTTGTTTCGATGTATCTCCCTTGTCCGAACTCGGAATCATGCGTAGTTTGTTTTGTTAGATTCATTATTCACCAAGGAGGCTTCTGTTAAAAATACATAATTTTTATCAATCGTTTGACCAATCGGTTTGACTAGTTCATCGGGTAAGTACGTATACAACACTATTTTTTGGGTGATTTTGGCGAGCACTTCTCCTTGTTTCGATCATATCTCCCTCATCCGAACTTGGAATTGTGCACCGTTTTTTTTTTTTGTCTCCTTATTCTTCAGGGAACATTCTATCAAAATTTCATAATTTTCCTCAACCGACTAGACCTTTGGCATCCGGTTCAACCGGTTCGTCGAGCCAGCTTGTGTAGAGCGTTGATTTTTATGATTTTAGAGCCCAAATCCGATATGGATCGTGCCCATATGCTCCAGATCTATCTTAGGCAATATTTTGGGTCCATTTTGGGCTTTGACTTGAGTTACATGCAACCCACCATGAATCCATGTGAATATTTGGTGGTGAAGCAAGCTAAAAACTTAAGGGAGTCAACTTGCATGGGGAATTGGTGAGGGGAGTTATTGGGGAGTGTGGTTTCAAGGCTAATGGAGCTCTTTCCAGAGTTTGAAGGTGGAAAACACTAGGTGGGCTCAGAGGCTAAGGTGGGAATTAGTATAAAAGGAGAGAAAGATCAGAGTGTAAAGGACCTTTGGCACTTTTTCCGGGCTTGGATGCACATTTTCTGATTTTTTTCGAATGCTTAGCTTGGATTTTTTTCTGCGTTTTGTGGAAGAGGTAAGAACTAGACCCTTGCTCCACTCTAATTCATATCTTCTTCCCTATGCTCTGATCCTTAAATAAAATATATCTTTTTGCTTAGATGGCCCAAGCACGTTTTGTTGGATAACGCAATGGTCCATGGGGCCAAGTTTTCAGTTTGGTAAGAAGGCTCATTGGCCTTCTGTGCATATTTCATTTTGATTATCTCATGAGACCTTCAAGGTCTGCACAGTGATGATGACTATGGGGACTTCCATGGGTGTCATTCCTTTGAATTGAATGGTACGGTTTTGATAGGCCGATAGCGTGATGTGTAAAATGTGTACGCCTATGTGGGTAAGTGCACGCGTCGCCTCAAGTAATATAGTGTACCTAAGTAAGGATATTGATCCACGGGGAGAAGTGCGTTGACTATTGAAATTGTTCTTATAATATTATCTGGACTTAAACTCTGAAAAACTATCTAACTAACGTGCGTGATTAAAACTAAAGCTAAATTAACGTGTAGAATTACTCTGCATGTAAGGGCAGATTTGTCTCCCCACACTTGCCACTTTTGATGGATCATTACCTATGAATTACTACTCAGTCTATTAATGACTTCGATGTGGGGTGATCGTGCCTCTGAGATACCCCCTCTCTCGAGAACATATCGCCTATCTCACCCGGTAGGGTTGGGTGCATCTACTTGACTGATATCGGAACATATCGGCAAACCCTAATCGCCACATTCGGGATCGAGATATCTCTATTTACCGATTTAATCGAGGGCCGCTCTATTCAGATCCCTGGGAGTCCTTATCTCTCGATCTCGGATACCCAGCAGGATCATGCCACTATTGACAAGACATTACCATGTATTTAAATCACATATATTATTCAGTTATATATGATTTGCATCGATCGTCTCTATATTTGTGATTTAAATACATGGTAATGTTAATAGCTACCTGTGTGTTAAATCACGGATATGAGACAATCGTGATATCAATAACGAATAATATATGTTTAAACTTTAATCCATTCAATTGACGGGGTTCAAGCAAAGAAACCACAGATAGAAATCTAGAACATGCTAGAACTGAATATACACATAATCAATCTATCAATCATTCGTAGTTTATCATAAAAAAGCAAATACAAAAATAAAGTGTCTTCTCCAATAATCCGAGTCACTGCTGCTCTGTTTTTCGCGCTCCAATCCTCACGTTCTTCTCCCTCTCGAAATTAGGTCTCCATTGCTTTTAATGATGCTAAGGCAGAAATCATGGTGACGTCGCGACGTCGCAACGTTGTGACGTCGCAATGTTAGGTCCCTTGTTGACCTTCTTCTATTGACCAGGCATCGCGACGTTGCGACATCGTGACGTGGCTGCCAGTGTTTCTGCTTCTTCTGTTCAACTCCAAATCACCCAAAAACCACCCTCTTGACCTGCAATTCACAAAAACTCCACAAATCATATCTTGGGTTATAATATGCTTATTTAAATGTAAAAATCAGCTAAAAACATAGAGCAGATGCAAGTATAATATGAGTGTTTTAGGCACTCATCACACCCCTAAACTTAGCCTCTTGCTTGTCCCCGAGCAAAGCCGGAGCTCAAACTCAGCACAGAGACTAGCGCGCACTAAACTCGCGCCGCAGTTGATGGAGTCAAAGCGTGATGTGGCAAATGTGTGCGCCTATGTGCTGGGTACGCAGCGTCACCTCAAGTAATATAGTGTACCTAAGTACGGATATCGATCCACGGGGAGAAGTGCGTTGACTACTGAAATTGGTCTTATAATATTATCTGGACTTAAACTCTTAATTTCTATTAATAAAAAGGAAAATCAATCCTATATTATTTGCTAAATCAATTAATTATGAAAACTAGGGTTTTGCCTTCACCTGCCACACTCGATGAATTTTAACCTAAATATATTATTCATTCGAGTATGTCATTAATTTATCTTGGCCATTTGATCGTACCTACAGATATTCTCTCTCGAGATATATTTGTCTATCTACCTTGATAGGGTGTATTGCATCTCTGCCCTCAATACAGACTCGGCTTGTTAAATGTTTAAACCCTTAATGCCACACTTGGGCAAAGGATATCTCTATTCGCCGATTGACCCGTGTGTGTCTGTATCCACAGGAGTCATCATCTCTCGATCTCAGACTCCGAGCAAAAACATGCCAATGTTGGTCAAACACTACCATGTAAATAAAATACATAGATAAAGCAAGTCGAGATAAAATCAATCCATATAATGAATGAAAACGTAATTAACCATTAATCCATTCGAAAGTAGCAAGGCTACAACAAAAACCTAGAAATAAATCTAGAACATCTCTAAGTCAAGAAAAGCATCAAAAGAGATAAACAAAGAAGAGGATGAGAATAAACAATTTTGAGTGAAAGCGTCATCTCGCTTCTTGATCTCTTTCTTAACTGGCTTTTCCCCTTGAGATGTATTGCCCTAGGGACATTTTCACCACAGAGGAATCTTCTCACCTTCAAAAAGCTCAAAATGCGTACAAATCCTCCTCTTTTTATTCCTTGGGTTTGAGCTTTAAAACCCTCCATTATGGGGGAGCTCAAAATGGGCTAAAATCACCAAAAACCAACCCCGAGGCAATGTAGCGTCGTGGCGTTGGGATGCTCTATTCGCAACGTCGCGACGTTGCTGCTGCGATCCCTCTGTTTTTGCTTCAACCCGTGGAAACCATATGCTTTGTCGTCCGAACTCCGATTTGGGTGTTCTTGGTACCGTTGGAAAGATCTTGAAGTGTAGAATCCGGATATGACCAGGAAAAACACTTTATAAATTATTATAAATACTGAATCTACAAAATACTCCAACTGGTAACTTTTGAACTCTTTTCTCTTCTTCCTTCAACTACCAAAAGTCATAACTTTGTCATTTGAAGTCCAAATGGAGTGAATAAGGTCTCTTTGGAAAGCCTGAGAAGTCTCCTATCTATCCATATCAATATTGTAGCAATTGGGGATCATTGTGCAGTTGAAAACATAAAAATATGGTAGTTGCTGCTGCATGTGTTGTTTGCTGATTTTTTGGCTTTATCTCTTTGTTTTTACTTCATATAGGCTCATGGATGACCTAATCACAAAATTGGTATTTAGAGCATTAGATCACTTATCCATATAATAAAAATACTAAAAATATAAGTAAAACATAGGGATAAAATGAGTATAAAGTATATTCATCAAGTTTTCATGCTCATACGTGGGAATCGGTTCAACAGTTTTTGCTAGGTAGCCCCGGTTTTGGAAAACACAACGGTTTGTTTCAGTTGGTTCTCACTCATCCGAGCTGAGAATCATGCATCGTTTGTTTTTTTAGTTTCCTTATTCTTTAAGGAATTTTCTGACCAAATTTGAGGTTTTCCTCAACCGGATGAACAGATTGGGAAACCGGACCAGCCGGTTCATTAGGTTCATTTTTCCAAAATAGCAGTTTGGGTACTTTTCTTTGTTTGTGTCGATTCTCACTCATTCGGAGTGGGAATTGCACTCTGTTTCTTTTGTTGGATTCCTGACTCTATGAGAAAGGTCTTGAAAATTTTTAAGAACTTCTCTCATCCAGCTGGACCGGTTGGGAAATCGGACCAACCGGTTCATTAGGTTCGGTTTTCCAAAACAACATCTTGGGTTGTGTATTGAGTTGAATGAGCAAGTTCCTGATTATTAGCTGAATGTAGGTGTGTGATTGCAAGGTTGTATCTTGTATCCTTGGGATTGGTTTGAGCCTTTGGCATTGCTTCTGTGAATGGTTACTTGGGTTCATTCCCAGAAATTTGTGTTGGGACGTTTTGTGAATGGCATGACTTTCTAGGAACAATGGTTGTATGTTGAGGCTTTATGTAGTTGAATTTGAAGCTAGGTTCATGGGATTAGATAGCTGAATTTCAGTTTTGTTCTAGGGATCTAAGTGGCTGCATTGCTTGTAAATTAGTGAATCTCATGGTCTTCATTTTAATAAAATGGGGTGGCTTGGTTGCAGCCCGTTTTAGAACACTTTTCCGTGTTTCAGTTGGTTCTCACTCATCCGGGCTCTGAATCATGCACCATTTGTTTTTTTAGATTCCTTAATGTATGAGGAATTGTTTAATGAGTTTAATTTTCTCCAATTGTTGGACTTGTTGAGAATTGGTTCAACCGGTTGTGCAAGACATCTCATGGGCAACCCCTTATTTTAGCATGTTTCAAGCCCAAATCTATTATGGCATGCTCCCATTTGCTCCAAGGAACCTGTAGGCTGCCTTTGGGTCTGAGTTCAGTTTCGGTTTGAACAAAGTGGGGTAGTGGGAAATGTGGGATTGGTAAGTATGGTTTGGTTTGTGGGATTTTAAAGGAATGTGTGCTAAAGCAAGCAAACCACTTACCTCATTTCGATGTTTCCCTTCTTTTTAGTATAGGATCGATATTTGGTTTTAAATGTGATGTATGATGTATTATTTGCCCTACCTATTCCTCTCTGATGCATGGCTAAGGACCTCAGGTACGTGCTTAGGCGTTGGTATTTGTATTCATATGCATACATGGTGTTTGGACTTTAACATTTTTGGTGCATTTGAGCTTGTTGACTGACCTCTTATGCAACGCTTTGCTAGGGACCACAGGTACGCATCCATTGTTTTGATTGGTTGAGTGTTTATATTAGATATTGAATAGGTTGGTGTGATTCAAGTCATCTATGTAGCTCAGGAGGCTATTTGATTTTTTACCCATATGCTCCCACATACCCAATTCACTAGTATAGGCCAGGAGTTCGGACCTGAAGTGCTACCTCACATGAGTGCCTTCTAATGGGTAAACTAATCCCCGGGACCCGAATTCTAGTTTTGTAAACTGCTTTTTCCTGACTTGAGTCAATGAGGGGTTTTTTTTCTTACTTCATTTTCCCATTTTTTAAAAAATAAAATAAAAATAAAAATTAAGTGGCGACTCCAAAGCAAAACCATTCCTCCTCGGGGATGGATTTTCCAAAACTCGAAAATCAACCCACATTTTCTTTTCATTTAAAGGCGAGTCATGCAGGCCCGTGGATCGGATAGGGTCCACAACAAGCACCTCAAGTACAGCCCCAAGAACGAACGTCTATAAAGCATTCCATCTTCGAGAGAGTATCTTGTTGCTCGAGCCTTTACCTTGACAACCTCAACTCGGTTCTCAACAGCATTCCATGCGACAGATACTCTGCGATGGGCATCATCAAGATGATGCAGCCTGCGTTATGGCCATGACTATTGGCCCTTACTATGGACAGTCCATGACACTTATCTCGTTACGGGTGCAAGCGTTGGTTGCGGCAGCAAGCGCGTCTGTCATTTGATTTTTAGTCTTGGGGACGTGCATTACCTCAACACATTTAAATGAAGCCCGATGGGTAGTATCGCCGAATCTTGTTCCGTTTTCTTATTCTTAGCCTTATACTCTCCGCCAATTTGCCTTGCCCACCCGGGTTGAGAATCACACCGAAGATCTATGTTTTCTATTGAGAGATACTTTGTCACCGTTAACCCTAATATGACTGCCTCATATTTAGCTTCATTGTTAGAGACTGTAAAGGCGAGTTTGATTGCTTATGCGTCGATCGGCCTGTTAGATGACTTTAGGATTATTTCGACGCCTCCGCCTTGAGCTCGGGATGACCCATCAGTTTCGAGTACCCACTTTTCGTTATCCACCTCCTACTTTCTCGCTTTTGACCTCTCCACAATGGAAGTCGGCTAGTACCTACCCCTTGATAGCAGTTCTGAGCCGATACTTTATTTCGAACTTGCTCAATTCCACCTCCACTTTAGTAGTCTATTAGACGTGTCCGATTTGTGGAGTGTGGCCCTGATCTGTGAGCTCGTGAGTACCACTAGGGTGTGAGCCTGAAAATACGAATGGAGTTTCTTCGCTGCCATTCTGAGATCTAGTGCCACTCGCTCAAAATTTGAGTACTTGACTTCGACTTCAAAGAGTGCCTTGTTGACCGACTAAACTGGCCTTCCGCCTCTTGCGAATCAACCTTACGGAGCGGTCTTGTGCGCTCCTGGGAAGACAAGTATAGAAAGAGTTCTTCCCTTTTGATCGGCTAGAAGAGTGACAAAGGGAAGCAAAGTATTCCTTTATGGTCTGAAAGGCCTCATCACACTCGAGCCCCCAGCCCTTTGCATCCGTCACTTTCAACACCTTGAAGAAAGGCTATAAACGGTCCAAGAATCGCAAGATAAACCTGTTCAGAGCTGCCAATCGCCGAGTGAGAGATTGTATCTCCTTCTTCATCGTCAAGGGCTTCATCTGAAAAATAGCTTGGATCTACCCTAGTGCCATCTCGATTCCTCTTTAGCTGACTAGGAAGCCCAAGAAATTTACTGAGCCTACCCCAAACATGCATTTATCAGGGTTTAATCGCAATTGATGCCATCGAAGTAAGGTGAATGCTTCCTTCATGTGATTCAGGTGATCCGTCAGGCCTTAGCCTTTACCAGGATGTCAACGATATAAACCGCCACACTCTTTCCTATCAAAGGTTCAAAAACCCAAGACATCATTACCCAGCGATAGGTGGCCCCGACGTTCATTAATCCAAATGGCATTACCCTGTAGCAATACATGCCATATGGGGTTATGAAAGTGATCTTTGCCTCGTCGGACGATTACATCGGGATCTGGTTATAGCCCTAGTAGGCTTGAGGAAGATAAAAATCGTAATTCGTATCGACAATTTGTTCGATCGGAAATGGGGAAGAATTATCCTTCGAGCAGGTTTCATTCAAATTTGTATAAACCACACACACTCGCAGCTTACTGTTCTTTTTTTAAACAACTACCATGTTGGAGAGCCACTTTAGGTACCAAATCTCTTTAATGAACCCGGCCTCTAGTAATATGTCCGCTAAGCTTTTATCTCCTATTGGCCCGGGATGGTATATAAATCTCTAGAACTAACTAAAACCGATTCATTATGTTTTAGTCGTCTTTCGGCCAACTCGAGAAAAACCCTTGGCATATCGGCGTGGGACCAAGTGAAAATATCTTTGAACTCACAAAGGAGACACAACATGGAGGTGACCTCTTCTAGGACCAGCGAAGCCCACGAGTTGACTCTTCCGAGTCGGTCGAAATTTGAGCAGGAGATGTAAACCTGAGATCGGTGATCCTTGTCTCGTCTCGATAAGGCGAGCCTCTGAGCATTCATTGCTATTTAGTAGGTGCCTCACCCTCCCCTGTCGGTCAAAGCGCCACGGCATGTTTGGTCATCACGCCCGGAATTCCGACCCGACCTAATTGGCCGGATCAAACCGAGTTCTGGGCCGAGACCATATCTTGGGACTCTTGACCTGATTTTTTTTTTTTTATACGCAGAGCACGTTTGTTGGTATGGCCCGCATCTTATAACGGAATCAAAGAACTACCATAGGAGTGGTGTCGTCAAAAAATCTATACATATCTTGAGTCCTTTTTCAAATACAAAGCGTACTTTTACAAATAAATCCAGGCAGACCTACATGTAAGTGAACCCTTACAGAATGTGTTTGGCCCGTTTGTATGCGGATGTTTCTTTGGCGACATTCTTACGGCCTACGCGGATTAAAAACCATTTGCAGCTGCAGCTTAATTGGGAAACATTTCTTATCACGAAACCTGAATCGGATAACGATAGCCGGATATTAGAATATTCGGGCATTCACATAATGAACTTATACAATTGCGAAACATACGGACTAATACTTATCACATTACGATCTTACCTCGGGAATTACACTTATAGGCGAGACTTATCCCTTATTTGGATCTTATACTCATAGCACTCATTCCTATCGGGCTTATCTTATAGCAATCGGATCTTATACTTATAAGCGGACTTATTCTTGTTCGGATCTTATACTTGTCGGATCCCAAAGGACCTGCTCGCAGATACATCAGGCGATACTTATCTCCCGTAGGATACATATTTATACTTATGTTTGTATCGGGACATAACCTATTCGATCTCCCGATAGGATTCTGAACCTATCTTATCTGGTGCCAAACGTATTGATATTTAGGTCTATCTCGGATCTCCGTGGGAGTTCTGAACTCATAGTATCCTGAAGTTTACACTTGTTCGGGGGTACTCGTAGGTATTACAGAGATTATGGAACGTATACTGGATTTGCGGAACTTAATCTTATACGGGAGTACTCGTAAGTACTACTTGATCACATGCTCCACGATCACGATGCCAACTTGTGTTGGTATCATATCTAACGAGTCCCTATGTTAGCGTATGCACAGACTTATGAGGGTACGAAGTAGGTACTACGGAGTTTATCCTTGTCTTACGGATCTTCTACTTGTACTACAGAATTTATTCTGGTATTTCGGATCTTATCCTGGTATTACGGAGCATATACATGTATTTCGGATTTTACTTCAGAACTTATACATGTATTTCAGATCTTACATGTATATTACGGAACTTATACTTGTCTTACGGATCTTCTACTTGTACTACATAGTTTATTCTGGTATTTCGGATCTTATCAAACTAGACATATACATGTATTTAGTTTATACATGTCTTGGAACTGCTCCTGTATTTCGGATTTTATACATGTGTCACAAGTATATACTTGTCTTCTGAACTTATGCGGTCTTAGGCAATTTACAATTATATGAGTTCAATAACACTATCTTATAATAGGGGCCTTCTTAGCCACATTATGTGTTTGCCAGCATGTTGTCATTTCGAGGTTCATATTCATATTTCATCTCATATTTAGTTCATGCCTATTCCATACGACTTTCATATACTGTACGATATGATGCCTATCCACACATCATTCATGTATTCTAGTCCCTCTATGAATCTATTTTCTTAGGATTGGAATCAATCAGTGGATCATCAAACTGAAGTTATGGCATTTTCATGCCAACTAAGTCGGTTCTGGAATTTTACGAGAGATAGTTTGAATTATTAATTTTCAGTGCCTTGTTTCCATATTTGACACTGGTTCTTTGTGCTCCTTTAAAGCTAAGGTGCTAGGAGTTCATTTCCAGTGGAATCACCTAAATCAGACATTGGAACTCAGCTTACGTTAGATGTCGGAATCCTCTATGATCAGCGATGCGAGAAGATGGGCTTGCACATAGCCACTTTAGTAGATTTTGGGCTATTTAGAGTGGGAATTTGGAGATACTTATTAAATATAGTTTTGTTCTCATTGAAGTCTATTTTAAGTGGCCCTTGAATCACTCAAATCGGATAAGAAATGAGAGATTATGGCCAAAAATACAAAAACTGGTCAGAGCAGGGGAAAACGGAAACGGGTTGTAGGGTACAAGTCTAACATGTACGGTACAAGTTAAACTAAAAATGACCAGAACCGAAATTGTACCGATACAAGTTCAACTTGTACGGTACGAATTCCTCGAAATGCCCAGAATGGTTATTTTCTCCCATTTTCATGCTTTATCATCCATATATCACTCTAATGCATCGTTCATCAAAACTAACATGCAATCCTTTTTGCAACTCCCTGAGCACTTTTAAATTGCAAAAAGAATCCTAGGGTTCATACCAAATTTCACCCAATTCTACAAGCCTTAGGATTTTGAAAGTTCCATCTCTACTCCTTATCAACTAGGAGCTTTCAGCAAAATTTCCTTAAATCTAGAGTTAGAATGTTTGCCTAGCAAAACCTGAGAAGGAACCAAATTAATATCAAACCCTAGCAATCCATACCCAAGAAATTCTTGTATCAAAATCATGCTAGAATCCCTAATGTCATACAAAATTCACTTAGCAAAGTCAAGCATCCATACCTTAGCTTGATCTTGGCAGATCCTCCCTCCTTCCTCTTATAACCTTCCATGCTTGGCTTTTATAACAGCCTCTTTTCTTCTCTACGGGTCCTCATAATTTGAGACCAAATTTGGTCTTTTAAATCCCATCCTCTTTTAGGCCTTGTTTGGCCTCCAGCAAACATTTTGGGTTGTTCTTCTTGCTTTTGGCCTCTATACTTAGCCATTTGTATTTCAATTTCCTTTTTATTGTATTTTGGCCTCTAATCTTCTAGGAATTACACAACAATTCCTATTATTTCTTCTTTGGCCCATAGTCTCTTCAAATTATGACTTTTAAGCCCCTTTTTACAAATGACAATATTGTCCTTAAGTCTTGTACAAATTCCGGGTATCTCATTTTATTTCCCGAAAATTCATATTTAGCTTATAATATACCCTAAACAAGTCCGAAAACTACTAGGGTATGTTTTGGGGTGTTACATTTGGGCTGCTTGTTAATCTCCATTAATGTCCACTTGTCCCTATGGGGTTAGAAAACTCAACCTCTAGTGATCTGAATGTAATGCCTTAAATCGCGTGGATCAGGGTGCGACCCTAGTATGGCGTTGAAGTTTGTGGCTCGTCGATCACCGTGCGGGACAAGACAATAGCTTGGACACACGAGATTAACATGATTTCCCCCAACAAGTGAGTCAGCGTGCCATTAAACTTGACCTAGACCCTTCTTGGGTTGTGCAGGTTGTCCGGTTTGTAACCCAGTCAAATCAGGGTAGGCAAGTATAAGAGGTCTGTTGCACTGCCTGGGTCTACTAATATCCACTTCATCAAATGCCGCCCTACCTCCAAGGTTATGATGTAGCTGAGCCAACTGCCTTAAGGGCAACTCGGAGAAGGTGAGGATCCCATCAATAGGTCGAGAACTCCTTGGGGAAAAACTGTAGCTAACCCTGACCACAAAAATCCCTACATGTGACTGTCCTCGAGCATGAGATGGCTTAGGGGCTGCCAATATTGTGTCAATGACCGGCCGCTTACTGGCTGTGGGAGAGGACGGTGATCTTTTCGGGTCCGAGTCCTCCAAGTACTCTTTGAGGCGCCCCTTGCTAACAAGGTAACTCAATAAGCGACGGAGTCGGAAGCAGGAATTGGTCTTGTGTCTGACATTCCCGTGGTACTCACATAATCATGACTTATCTCTCTTCTTGGGGTCGCTGTAAAGCGAGGACGACCACGCGAAACCTAGAAGTGACTGGATGATTGGAAGAAGTTGTGTCGGTGAGATTGTAAATCTTACTTGCTAACTGTCATTGTCCGAGTTAGGGTTGTCTGAGTGTCGGGGGTTCAGGCTGGCTTTCCCCCGGGTTCCTGAAGCATGAATCCGAACTCCACCGTGATGTTTATGCTCAATGTCCTTATCCCGTCGGCTTCCCTTTCCCTTGCCTCCACCGCTGCTTCAACTGTTGCACGCACTAGCGACCGTTCTTTTCGTTGCAACCATGACATCGTCCTCGAGCATTGCGTACTAATTACCTCTCTTGAACAGTTCATCGATCAAAGCCGGAGGTTGTAGGAAGAGAGAGTCAAAGAACTGTGTGTTCGGGCGAATAGCCTGCTTGACAACTTGTAGCACAGTGTCAAAGCTAACAGAATCCAACTGAAGCAAGGCGGCCCCAAAACGCTTCATGAAATCCCTGATAGTCTAGTATCTCCCCATCCGCAAGTGAAACAGACTGGTGACACTCTGTTTCCGTTGCCCTTAGCACATATACTGGGAAATGAATTTCTTGGACAATCGGTGAAAGGACGTTACCAAGTTTGGGGCAAACCGATGGAACCACGATAAGGTTAGACCTTCTAAGCTGGACGGGAATACCTTGCACAGGAGGGCATCGTTCCCTGTCTAGAGAGTCATGATTGCTGATAATGCATTAGATGGTCGAAGGGGTCCTGCAGCCCATTATACATCTAAAAATTTTGCGAGTAGTGGAACCTCTGGTTAGGATAGCATGAGCGAGCGGTAATGAGATGTCGTCACAATGCCTACGGCAGTCCCGGAGTTCCTCGAGGTGAAGGCTTAGTTCCCAGATGGGAGCCTATGCCGCCTTGGGTGGCGTCTAGGTGGGGAGTAGTTTTCCTTAGACTTGGACTGCACGGGGCTCCCCTCGTCGAGCGGGTCATCCATACAATGGGTGGTGTTCTTTGGGCAAAGTAAGGTTTAGGAGGCGTTTCCCAGGGCGGCTTTCTCTTCGCGTAAAGAAGCATCGATTTCTAGTAAAGAGGCCAATTGTTGTTAATGGGAGTCCTGTTGCTCCTTCAATCGCTTCTCCAATTGCCTGAAGTGCTAGTTCATGGAGGTTTCTGAATCGGAGCGTAGATCTCCCATTTGCTTGGTTGACTTCCTGAATTGGTGAATTGTAGCTAAACCGCGATGATAGGGAAATGGTTCCCACAGACGGCACCAGTGAAGGGGAGGAGTCTTTGACCAATCCCGTCATATACTTTTTCCCTCAGTTAAAAAGTTTTTGATCCCCTTTTTGGTGTGATGAGTACCCTTTTTATAAGCCATCCTAGCAGCCACGTGTCGGATTGTATCGGTAGGAGTTGAAAATTGTTAGGTGGCGTCACGGAATGACACTTTCGAGTATAGGTAGGTGGTTGGCGGGCTCCGTATCACACGAGTGCTCTGATGAGTTGGCTCCATATGGCGTGTTCATGAGTGATTATGACTATAGACTCCTGTATGTCGTTGTATCAACTATTCCGCCCCAACTGATCTCCAAACCCATCTAGGTCCTCATGAAGCTTTTTAGGTGAAGTCGCCCGTTTCACATCATTCTCTTCATCTTCCTTTCCGACTAGATGCGAGGTGGCTAAACACACTTGCTTTTTCGAGGTGGTCTCGTATTCATTCCCAAGCTAGCGTCCCAGCCGCTTCATGCTGAGCTGGTTATGCGAGATAGCTAAATCTTGCGAGTGGACCCGAATACTTAATTCATTGGAAGGGATGCCCGTCGGTGAAGCAAGTTGGGAGAAGATTGCTACTTTATGGCGGAGTTTGAAGATCGGATCATGGTATGCGCGGTCTGAAAGTCAACGGGGCGATGCACCTCTAGTGGGGGAGGGTTTGTCAACCCCTCAACTAGATAACACGAGTCCCGTGAGGCATGAGGGTGCTACCTTGGCCCCATGCCCGCCTAAGGGAAAGAGAGCAAGGAAAATTAGGGAAGGAAGTGATGGCATGAGAAGAGAAGCTCGGCAGCACGATGCATGAGCCAAGCACGCACATGAGGGAAGGCAAGCAAACATCTGAGTTGGGACGTGCATAACGGCTGTCAAGGCACGCATAGCTTAGAGGAGGCCTGGGGAGTGGCACTTGAAGCAAACGAAATCAGTGTGGGAGAAGTCTGCATTATATAGGCACGAGAGCCTTGGGTAGCAAGTTCCTAATTGTAGTGCAACAAGGATTCCTAAGCAGGAAGGACTCCTAGTCTAGTGCACTAGAGTTCGTGGGTGTGTAAGAGTTCTGTCGGTCGGACTCTAGTGCGAGAAAGGATTACGTTGGCTGGATTGAAGACTTAGAGTTAGGTAAGACTCTTAATTAAATATTTGTACTAGGACAACCCTTGAGAAGCCTATATAAAGGGCCTGCGTGCCTACTTGGTTAATTCATATATTGTGAGTTGGATCCACAAAGAGCATAGAGCATCCCAAGATGTGGGAGTCTTCGCAAAAGAGTCTTGTATTTTAGTAGCTAATAAAATAAGAGTTGGGGAGAGTGCCCCATACGCCTTGTGTTTGAGCGAATCGTGAGGCAGAGGGAAGGTTGGCATAGCGGGTTCCTAGGAGCCGCACACGAGCCAAAAATTGGGCGTGTGACAGTATCCTAGGCTAGCATCCGCCCTTCTATTCTTCACTCCTGGGCTCAAATTCTTGTAGTGGGTTGGGTAAAGGATCATGCGTACTCGGTAGTGCAGGCACAGCTCCCACGATAAGCATACTTGCATGGCATGTGTCATGGGACTTATCCCACTCCAAAGACCACGCCGAGGCCATTAAAGAAATGGTGTTGCAAGTTGAAAGCCATGTGATGCGGCGAAGGGGAGAACATATTTTATTATGTCTTCATTTTCAATTTGGTGGATGGAACATGTGTTGTAGACAACTCTCTCCACTGCAGGAACTTCTGATGGAAGCTAGTAAGGGTTTGTTTGGTTCTTTTCTTTTAATGTTCTCAAAAACAAAAAAAATAAGGAAAACAGGGGGAGAACACGTTTTTGTTTAGAAAAACACAGGCAACAGTGTCTTCAAAAACTGTTTTCAAGTACAGTTTTCAAAAATAGGAACCAAACACACCCTACACATCTTATTTGATAAACCCAACATGGATTGTAGATGATAAAATTTCCAGATATGTGAACATTGGGGACTAGAAATAGAAGAGGAACAATATATAGAAATGTCCACATGAAAAATAAGATACTTACAAGATAATGCATGTTCCAAAGCCTTGTTTTGAAAAGCAACGAGCTTGTTCAGCCTTTTTGTGCCCGCAACATCTATGGCATCACCTGTGTAATTCAGAAGGCAAAATAGAATGAATAAAAAAAAAAAAAACAAATATTTTTACACATACAGATTTTTTTTAATAAGTTATTTTAAATACACATAATGAAATTTTTTGTTAGGCATATTATGGATCTGCATAGATTGAACATACCAATCTATTAACAGGAGAGTCATTGTGTGCATATGTTATGCGTCTATATATTATAGCGAAATTTAAAAAAAGGCAGCAGGGATCTGAAAAATACCCCGCACAAAAACCACAAAAAAAAAAAAAAAACTGTACAAAACCTTTTAAATCAGTGGCGTTCACCTAATCAATAAAATGCATGAGGGTCCTAGGACCATCCACAAAAAGCAACTTGGTCTCCTACCAAAGAAGATGTGCAAAAAAATGTTTTAACTTTTGTAAGGAAAAGACTTCGTTCTTGAAAACAATGTCATTCCTAGTTCTCTAAATAAAGCAAAAAAATGCATGAGTAGGTATATATATATATATATATATATATATATATATATATATATATATATATAGAGAGAGAGAGAGAGAGAGAGAGAGAGAGAGAGAGAGAGAGAGAGAGAGAGAGAGAGAAAAGAAGGATATAGCCATAAAAAATTAATTTATGGATTAAGCTAAAAGTACCTACAGTATATGATGGGAGCAAATCATCTAGTTTTATATATATATATAAAACTATCTCTCTCTCTATAGATATATATATATATATAGAGAGAGAGAGAGAGAGAGAGAGAAGAAGAAGGATATAGCCATAAAAAATTAATTTATGGATTAACCTAAAGTACCTACGAGTATATGATGGGGGCTTGAGATCATCTAGTTTTCTCAATAGTGGTTCGATTCAAAGCGGGAAGGATCAACGAATAGCATGAACACGCAAATTTTCATTTATTGGAAAGAATAGACAAGAATATGGTTTGACTTGGCACATGCGAAACGAGAATGAGCCAAATTACAGTAGTAGCCCATATATTCTCATAAAGCATCCATGGTTCTCTAAGCTTTATAGCTAGTATGGCGAGATCCATTGCATTTAGCTTTAAAAATTCTAGTGAAAACTTCTATGTCTATTAGGCATGTTAAGATCACAGAACTCATAAATCATTGGTGATGAATCATGGAACTCATAAATCTCCTCCTATCCATGCAATGGCCTACCGGGGGAAGGAGAAGTGCTTACTGCTATAATGTGAAGCTGGGGTTATCATCCTTCCATATTGCAACGAATGAGTTCACGTTTCTTATTCATGAACCCCTCTTGATGGATGTGGAATGGACTGACGACTGCAATTTTGTGTCAAGTACATATTACTTTGTTGCATATGATGGACATTTGCATCTAGTATCTCTCAAGGAATTAAAGGCATATAAGATGCATGAGTGCGATATATTGAAGTATAATTTGTTGGATGGCACTTGGAAAATGATGGATAGCTATGAAGGTGGAGCATTATTTCTTGGCAAGCCTTCCTTTGGAGTTTTAGCCGAAGAGAAAACAACATTGATTGCAGATAGGGTTTACAATTTCCATCACAGACATCACTTTGTTTTTCTATTCTCTGAGTGACAAGATGAAGAAATGGTGAGTTTCCTAGGAAACAAACATACTATTATCGCTATCAGTTCTATGACTCATACCTTGGGAAGAGTTGGAGTTTATTGGGCGAGAGTGGAAACTAGAAGTGTATGGAACCTCGTGAGAGTGGAAACTAGAAGTATATGGAACCTCCTTTGTTCATATCTTGATAAGGAGCTGAGTAACGAATCAATGTTTGATTTTCAGGTATCTTAAGCTTACAAGGACTTAGGTTTCATGCCAAACAAATCAATTTTAAATTGTTAAGTTTAACTGTGATGTGGAATTGTATTTTCTAATTTTGGTTATGTTCGTATCATTCTTGAACCTTAAGTTTTCTTTATCTTTTCACGCATTTTAATAATTTTTCTTTCTTGAAACATTTGATCTATTGTAAATTTTATATTCTTTTGTTGAAGTACATGGATGGGAATTAAGCGTATTTCTATCTTGGATTCCAATTAAAGATACCAAAATTATTTTCTCAGTTAAAGTAGAATTTTAGGATTTGTTCACACTTCACAGTTATTTTTCAAGAAAGGTTTTTTTAATGAAAATTATTTTTTATAGCATATTTAGAAATATAAAAAAATACATTCACTTAATTAAAAGTTTCAAATTGAAAATATATTTTTATTTTTTAAACATCCAATTGTTTCAATTTTTTTTTAAATACATTTTGAACAAAACTTTAATACTTATGCAAAATTATTATAAATTATCTTTCAAATCTTGTTGATTTATTTCTTTTTAATTGATACATTTAATAATAGAAAAATGAAACTTGTTCTTTCTAGCCCCTCTTCCTTAAACAAGGAGGACTGATTTTTTTGTTATTCTTGGTCTAAAATCATCTATCCTATATTTTCCTATAATTTCATTTTAATAAAATGGTTAACAAAGCTACGGAATTTTAATTTATACTTTCGTGTTTTTGTCATCGTCTTGTGCAGTATATGATTTGTGTCGTGCTGATACGGCTTGTGTGTGGTTTCGTCATCTTTGTTCTGACAGCTTTCTTTATGTGTGGAGTGATTGATTCGAGCGGTGGCAGTTCGATCGAAGCAGAGACGTCAGTGAATCATGGTTGTGATATGCCGTAATCTATGTTCTAATCATCATTAAAATTATCGAATATAAGGCTTAAGCGATTAAGTACATCTTTATTAACTAGATGCTACATCATTCTCTATAGTTTTTAGCGAATTTGATTCAATGTTTTTATCGAATGTATTGCTAGTTTGAATTAATAAAATTATTCTTCTTTAAAAAAATAGAAAAACCGAATAAATAGATTTAAAATTAAAATAACGATTACAATGTCAAATTTTCTAATTAAAATTTCAATCCATTTAAAGTCATTTTAGAGAAATTTTCAAATATTAACATACTTGTGTTAATTTTCAAAAATTTAATACTTTATGGCTTGTTGGATCAATTTTTAGTAATTATGACCTATCTTCATTTTGAAACCAGTATACTTAAAATATAATCTTTCTTTTTTCTAGTAAACGATTATCTAAATACTCTGCAAAATTGTGGAGGAGACTCGCATCCACAATTGTTACCATAAGAATTTACCGTAAAATGACAATGGTTATTTGGTTCCTAGTTTTTAAAATTGTTATTGAGAACAATTTTTTTTCTTAACTACAATAAAATTAAACTTATTCACTTTTAGAGGATCCTATAGACAAAAGGGGCATTTAAGTTAGTACAGAGAACATTCTAACAACTTCTCATACCGTTATAACATGATCTAACAAAGTCCAAATTCTTCTGAAAGTCACAATTATAGGTAAAAATAGGTTTGCTTTTAAAATATATACTACTTTTAACATTCTTTGCAAAGCTATGTTAAATCTAACCTTCTCCATGCCATCTAAAATGTCACATAGGAGAAAGGGGAGAGCATGATAAAAACAAATTGTTGATAAAACTGTAATTAGGAACTGCGCTTTTATTTTTTGTATTAAAGCATTACGGTTCAGTTTTTGTACTAAACCCGTAATTGCATCAAATAAATATATATCAAAATTGTTAATAAAATACTTGGTTAAAAACAAGGAAAAGGGTATTTTCATCATTTCAGAAGAGGTTCCACAACTCTCTGGAACCATAGTAGAATTAACAAAGCCGAATTCTACATTTTCATTTATAATTATTATTTATATAAAAATTAACATACCAGAGAAAAAATATATTTTAAAACTGTCTACTTATTTACCTAAAATGAAAACAAAATTTGCAGTAAATAAACATACATCAAAATTGTAAAAAAATGAGTAAGTTTGAAATAAAATTAGGTATTTTCGTAAAAAGAAGGTATGTAAATTTCATAAAAGCAATTGCCCAGACAAAACAAAACAAAACAAGAAAAACGGTATTTTCGTCATTTCTAGAAAGTCCCACAGCTCTCTGGAACCAGAATGAACAAACAGAGTTGAACTCCCAATTCTCTCCTCTTTCTTCTTCGTTCTTTCCAGAACCTTCCCCCGTTTCCTATAAAAAGCCAGACCACCATCTCCAGTTTCATCCAACATTGAATCTCTTCTACATTTTCAGTTGCAGCTGTTATCAATCGTCAACCAACAATTCTCTGAAATCGACATGGATTTGAGGATGATGGCCTTCGATTCCCCACTCTTTTCAGTATAACACCTGCACGATGCGGCAGGCTGACTCCGAAAAGTCGTCAGCGCCCCACCCGCACATACGTCCGCGACGCCAGGTACGGCTGCGACGCCGGCGGACGTGATGGAGTATCCGAACTCCTACGCCTTCGTCATCGACATGCCGGGGCTGAAGTCCGGCGACATAAAGGTTCAGGTGGAGGACGACAATGTGCTGGTGATCAGCGGGAAGGAGGCGCGAGGAGGAGAAGGAAGGCGCCGCCAAGTACGTGAGGATGGAGAGGAGGGTCGGGAAGTTTATGAGGAAGTTTGTGCTGCCGGAATGCAGAACTAGATAAGATCTCTGCGGTTTGTCAAGATGGAGTGTTGACGGTGACCGTTGAGAAGCTGCCGCCGCCGGAGCCTAAGAAGCCTAAGACCATTGAGGTGAAAATCGCCTAAAATCATTGAAGATCATTGGGAATCAAGGAAGCTTTTAGGGTTTTATGGTAAAAATAAATGTGATGGTAATCAGTAAGTTTAGATTCAAGCATTGTCATGTGTGTGCTTTCTTGTGAGGTTTTCTCTATCAAGCATGTATGTAGTCTGGACTCTGGACTACAATATCAATGAGTATCTTTGCTTATAAACGACAGACATTGTTTCTCTACATAAAAGACACTTTTACAAGAGTTGAATCTAAGTTATCAACAGCAGGAAACAGAGAGATTAGGGATTTCTCCTTTAAAAATTAGAACATTTGGGGGTTACATGAGAACAAGAAAGCAAAAGCATTCTATAGTCTGGAATGTTTAAGTAGTCGTATTTTATTTATTGGAAGTCCTCAGTCTCATACGAGGATGTATCAACAATTTGGACAACCTAGTGTAAGGAAATGGCATCACATATTTAGAATAGTTGATCATAATCGTATTTCTTTTACCAGATTTCACCTTGATAGACTGTTCCAAGCTTATGGTAATGCTCTTTTTGACTAACAGAGCAATGAATAAGCCTTCTTTAATCTCGACTTCTGGATCTGTTCAAAGCAGATGTTCAGCTGAAAGTTTATGGAAAAAAAAAGCAATAGTTTTAATGAATCTATGATTATATTGGTGGAGGCAATATCTTGCTAAAACATTACTTACAGCCTTCTAAAACAGGGAGACCACACCGAGGCCATTGAGGAAATGGTGTTGCAAGTTGAAAGCCATGTGATGCGGCGAAGGGGAGAACATATTTTTATTACGTCTTCGTTTTCAATTTGGAGGATGGAGCATGTGCTATACACAACTCTCTTCGGGTCTGTATAACAGAAGTAGATTTTCTACAATCTAGGTCTCCAATTATATCAGAATTTGTATAACCTTCAAGAGATGGTTCTAATTCTCCAAAGCTTAAACATATACCTTTGAGGTATCTCTTAGATATCTAAAGGTCCATTTCACTGCCTCCTAGTGTGCTTTATCATGATTTGCTAGGAATCTGCTTACAACTCCAATTGCATGAGATATATGCAGGCGATGTACCATTGCATACAAAATTCAAACTTCCGATGAGTATAGAATGGCCCGACATTTCGCCTTTTTTCTTTCTCCGTAGATGGATGAGAGTCTTTACTTGGCTTGAAATGGCTATCAGAGTGGTGTAGAAACTAGCTTTGAATTTTCATATTGAACCTTTATAGCGTTTTTTTTCAATATATAACCCGTGACAATACAATTTTCTTGCCTTCCTATCACCGTAGAATCTGGAATTTCGAATGCGCTTTGTACTTTGCCCAAATCCTTCATGTCAAACGTCTTTGACAATTCCATTTTTAGCTTCTGGATCATATTGGCATTATGACCCACATTCAACATTTCATCAACATATAACAGGAGAATGATGAAGTTATCATCAGGGAATCTTCGAACATAAACACAATGATATGCAAATGTCCTTTTATACTCCCTACTCATCAAGAAAGAGTCAAATTTCTTATACCATTGTTGTAGCGCCTGTTTAAGTCCGTATAAACTTTTCTTTAACTTGTAGACTGATAGGTGTGAATCTTATTAAAATTTGTAGTATGCCAATTTTCATGTATTTATGTAACCCCGAATGGTAGAATTCACTAATTCATAAATATTACTAATCCCTCATTTGTTAATGTTTTACCGTGAAGGAAAAAGAGCGAAGAAGAATGGGCTAAAGAAGAGAAAGTATAAGTTGTGCTTAACAGCATGGCTTCATCAAAGTGAATGGACCTTCGTCGGCGAAATCTTCGCCAAGGCGAAGAGACATCATGCAAAGCCAAGCTTCGGGTTCGCGGGCGAATCGGCGAACCTTGGCCAGGCGTGGAAGGTTATCCAAATTGAAGACACCTACCCACGCCGCGAGGCGAAGAAGCCTTCGCCTCGGCAAAGAATGTTGGGCTGAGCAGAAAACGTCGCATTTTTTTTGGCCCATTTTCCATTTCCTATAAATATATGTATTATAAACTTGTTTAGGGTTAGAGTTTTAAGAGAGGGAACCCTCTTGAGGTTTCACCTCCTTTTTCTTGAACCATTTAGGGTTTGTGATTTTTGTTTATTTCTTTTGGTTGGAGCTAATATTGAAGATCTAGCTCAATTGAGGGAGCTCTTGCGGTGGAAGTAGATTTTGAGACTCATTTCATCTCTCATTTGTTTTGTATCTCTAAACTCTACTCTTTTTATTAATCTTTCATTATTAGGTTTATCTTAAATATGATTTTGTTGGATTTCTTGGTTGTAATGAGTGGCTAAACATCCTCTAGGGTTGATTGTGGAAGTTGATGTTTGGTTTATAGATATTTTATGATGGTTTTGTGAATTCATGCTTATGTGGATGTTAGTTGGTGTAGTTCTTAGGATTATTATGATTTTAATTAATTAATCCATACTGAGAGTTGGGCCTTCGATCCGTACTAGGAGCATCCTTAGTGACCTTGGATTATGCCCTAAATCGGTCCCGAGTCTTTTAAGATATGAATTAGTAATTGAAATACTAATTAACATAATCAAGAAGTCTAGAAGTGAGATACCCTAGTACTAGATGAATTTCATTAGAGTAGCACCGTCTCAACATTATGTGAGGATCCTTATGGATGAGAGGTGATCGATCCAGTAGTCTATTGTATGGATCGAGAGGTGTGAATATGATTCCCGAGCTTTGTCTTATAAAAGTACCATGCTTTATGACCTAGATGGATCGAAAGGAGAATAAGGAGTGGGTGTGAGAATTTGAGGGGAGACGTGATAGCGTAAACCTTATGTTGGATTCCTTGGACATGCACAAGTGTACGTTCACTTAATCAAATAATAAATATAAACCATAAATGCATCAATGGAGACAATCAACCCTAGAATCTTTCCTTAAGTTATATTTCTGATATTGCTCCATTCCTTGTGAGTGGACATTGATCACACCTTATTTTGTTTTGTTTTGTTTTATTTTTAGTTTAGTTTAGGAAACTCCTGGTTCACCCAACCATCGAGTCACTCAAATAGTGAAGGACTTTGAAGTAGGCCAGTGCTTAATCCTGCAAACAAAACCCACACACTTCCATGTGTGATCGATATATGGACTTTTAGTCCATTGTATTACTTGTGTGACCCGTGCACTTGTGGAAAATCACTAACACAAACCATGTTCTCCTTCCCTTTCACTTTGAAGCCTTCTAGTTGCTCCATAAAGATCTCTTCATCAAGATCACCATGCAGAAATGCAGTCTTAACATCCGGTTATCGATTCAAGATTCGCACTAGGCGCGATCTAGTATAACTCAAATTGAACATTTCACAATAGGTGAAAAATTTCATCAAAGTCAATACCTTGCTTTTGGCCCGGAAGCCTTTCACCACTAAACCGAGCCTTATCGTCAACACCTTCTCGTTGTCATTCTTTAAGCAACGCTCTATTTATTCTTAGGTGCTTTTCTCTCTTTTGGCAGTTCTATCAACTCGTAGGTATCATTTTTCCATAAGGAATTCATCTATTCTTGCATGGCTTTTATCCACCAGTCTTTGTCTTTGTGAGATTGTATTTCTTGGAAGCTTTCAAGTTCCCCCTCATCAACAATTAGAATATACTCTGAACTTGGATACCTTGTAGATGGTTGATGTTCTCTAGTTGACCATCTCGGCCCAGGAATCCTTCTTTTAGTGAAGGGATTTGCTCCTCTGATCAATGCTTCCCATATCACTATCATGCCTTTCTTCCTCCTCGATGGCCCGGTTCTTGAGTTACGTCCGCCAGTTACGTTCGGACATCTCTGCTTCATTAAAATTGGTACTTTTTGATGAAGTTTGTCCGGTCTTGTCGGTCTGGCGCCTTCACATGTGAGTTTGCACCCTACATTTTTCTCCATATCTTTAATGGTTTCATGTTCATGAAACGCAACATCACTTCTGATTTTCTTTGCACCTCTGAATTCCATAGCAAGTAGTCAAACTCATCGTCTCCATATCCGATGAAGATGCACGGGGTTACTTTATCATCAAGCTTGGATCTTTGCTCCTTTGGTACATGCATGAATGCTTTGCATCCAAACACCTTCAAGTAAGAGTGTGGAACATATTTTCACGTCCCGAAAATTTTTAAGAATATCAAAGTCAAAGGAACGTGGCGATTTGTTGATCGAGGTAGACTACGGTGTTATGACTTCACCACAAATGGCTTAGGAAGTTTAGCTAATTTTGCCTGCACCGAACTTTTTCCATAATGGTCCGATTCATCATCTACGCAACACCATTGTGCTATGGTGTACTAGAAGCAAATCTTCGTATTGGAGCAATATTCTTTGAACTCCACAGAGATGGTCCTCTTGCTTTTGCTTTGACCCCTGTTCTCCGTGACAAGGGCATGTGTGTCATCGCCCATAAAGTCCTTCCTTTGAATTTCTTCATTGAATAGGCTATTTCTGATCATAGGCAATGTCACGCCCCGTTTTTCGGGACGCGAGACTCAGGACTGGGACTCTTTACCTGATTTTTTTTTTTAAAACCGAACTGATACCTGTGGGTATGGCCCACATCTTATAACATAATCCGATTATTATATACAAATCAAAGAACTACCACCGGAGTGGTGTCCATCAAAATCTAGACACATATAACTGAGTCCCATTTACAATCACAAAACTTTACTTTTACATTTTACAACTCGAACCACGGAACCTACATGTAGTGAACCCTTGCAAGTGTGTTGGCCCAGCTGTATGCGGATGTTTGCGATGTCTTCTCACATGCCTACGGATTAAAAACTCAAATGCTAAGCTTTCGCTTAGTGGGAAACATTTGTTATGCATATACACATTTAGCATAAAACAATAACGGATAATATAAATTTCTTGCATTTATATTATGAGAGGCTTATGCGAAGTCTTCTTCACTTATAACGAGGGCTTCGTTTATTTGGATCTCATGGGATTCTGGATCTTATTCTTATGCGAGAACTTATGTATCCACAAACTTCATATTCATTCAGACTCCCGTAGGATTCTGAACTTATACTCATTCAGAACTTATACTTAACAGGTTTATGTTTATTCAGGACTCCCGTAGGAGTTACAGAACTTATCCTTATACTACAGGGGTTTACCATGACCGGTGCATTGGGTATCGTAGAGTGCAGATAATATCATTAGTGTACAGAACTTATTCTTATACGAAGTACTTGTAAGTACTACAAAACTTATGCGGTATTCAAATCTTATAGTATTAGAACTTATACTTATCTTCGGAACTTATCGGTCTTACGAACTTGGACATGTATTTGAGATCTTATACATGTCTTCTGAGCATATACTTATTTTACGAATGCAGTACCCTTAGGTACCTCTTTGGACTTATACTTGTTTCACCGTCTGGGAGTACCCGTGAATCATGCGGACTTATACTTATGGATCTCACAGTAGGGATTCTGAGTTACTTCTTATGCAGGACTTAATAGGCTTATTTCCATTCGGGACTCAGTAGGAGTTACAACTTATTCTTAAACTCACGGGTTTATACTTGTTCGAATACCAGCCAGTATCACGGAAGTTACGGAACGTGTCTTGTGTGCGAGCTTATTCTTGTCTTACGGATCTTATTTTGGTATTACGGAACATGTACTTGTCTTACGGATCTTATCGAACGTGCAGTGCAAAGTACAGTAGGTACTACTGATTCATTATCTTTGAAGGTACGTCGATTGCCGCCCGGATTTATGCTGTCGTGCGGATGCGAGCACTCATAGGTACTACAAAACTTGTACTTATATTACTGATACGGAAGTACTCGTGGGTACTACAGAGTTTGTATGACCGGATCTGGGGAGCACGCCCAGGTACTCTGAGAACTAAATCGACGAGGACTTGTTGAAGCGGGAATTTATTCGGATCTGAAATGCCGTAGGTACTGAGGGCTTCATCGACGGGACTTAATCGAAGCGAGGCATTCAAATACAAGAGTACCCTTAGATTTTCTGAGGACTTACTCAGTGCGGGGAGTACCGTAGGTACTGCAGGCTTAAATGAGATACGAAATTGCAGTAGGTACTACGGAAACGAATCTGGTACTTCGGATCTTTATATTATTCTTTGTTTCAATGTCTTATCATATGTCTGTCTGACTACCTAGACCAATTATAAGAAATGAGTAGGACACAATACAATAAATTGCCGAAGGTGCGATGCGATCTTTGGGGGTGCCATGGCACGGCGAGTGCAGTGTGAGCGGGAGTCTTAGTAGCACTAATCGGGATGCAGAGTACTAATCGGAGATCTTAGAAGCACTATTCGAAGTCTGGGAAATTGCCTAATCGGAATTACGGAAGTACTAATCAGGAGTACCGAAGTACTAATCAGGACATCCACTCATTCATTCTTTGGTCCCTAGGTAATCATCACGATCATATGTCTTCCGAACATAACCTTTCTTAATCACATTCGCGATCATGACATCTTGTTTTTCATATTCATGTTCATGTTCGTGTTTCAGTTCGTTTTCAGGTTTCATGCCTATTCCTTATGGCATTTCAGATACTTGTACGATATGATGCCTATCCACACATCATTCATGTATTCTTGTCCCTCGATGCATCTACGTTTCTTAGGAATTGGAATCAATCGATGGATCATCTAAACTCAAGTTATGGCATTTTCATGCCTTCCGTTGATCTGGAATTTTTGCAGGAACAGTTTGCAATATTAATTTTCAGTGCCTTGTCTCCGCTATTTGACACTGGTTCTTTGTGCTCCTATAAAGCTAAGGTGCTGAGGTTCTATTCAACTGGAATCACCCAATTCGAACGAACTTAAGTTACGTCCGAAACAACCCGTACTACTCTATGTTCAAAGCTGGAACCAGAATTTGGTTTGCACATGGTCCCACTTTGAGTGAATTTTAAGACCAGTTAGGATCAAAATTTGGCAATGCCTATTCTTTAATTTTTGTTCTCCTTGAAGTCTATTTTACGTAGCCACTTGAATCACTCAAATCGGATAAGAATGAGGAAGTTATGGCCAAAATCTGGCGGGTCGAAACGGAAAACCAGAGCAAGTTATACCGGTACAAGCTCCAAGTTGTACGATTACAGCTCAACCAAAGCAAACTAGAACAGGAAATTGTGCGGTACAAGCTCAAGTTGTACCAGTACTAATCCCAATGCAGAATGGGTATTTCTCCTTTCATACACTTTCATCATTAGATCCTCTAATGTATCATGTCAAAAACTAACATGAAATCCTCTCTACAACTCCACAAACACTTTTAATTTGTAAAGAATCACAAGTTCATACCAAAAAATTCACCTAATTCTACAAATCCTTGGAATTTTGAAGGATTCCATATCCACTCATTATCAACTAGGGCTTTTCAACCAAACTTCCCTTAAATCTTGAGTTAGAGTGTTAGTCACAGCAAAACCACAGAGATGGGAGTCAAATTAATGTTCAATGGAAACCTAGCAATCCCATACTCAAGTAATTCTTATACAAAAAACATGCTAAAATCATAGTTTCCATACCAAAAGGCAAGCATCCATACCTTGGTTGCTCCTTCTCATGCTTCTTCTTCTTTCTCTTAACTTCTCCTTACATTTTCCTCTTGCTTGCCTTCCACGGTTTTGCTATAACTGGAGACCAATTTGATGCCATCATATTTTTCAAGTTAAGGCCATGTTTGGCCTTCAACAAAAATCATTTTGGGTTAAATCTCCTTTTTGCATTTAAGTCCTCCCAGCTCTTGACTATTTAGTCAAGTTCCAAATTGTATTTTGGCCCCTTGGATAAAATTACAATTTTATCCTTAAATCTTATAATTTCCGGGTCTCTCGTTTCCCGGTTTCGCATTTAACTCACGAAACCGTCAAATTAGCAACACAAAATACCTAAACATGTCGAAAGCGACTAGGGTATATTATTTTGGAGTATTACAGGCAATGTGAATTTTCATACGGTAGATTTCGAGACACCTGAAAGTATTCCAACTGTCTAGTAATGAGCCGAGTAGCAAGCATGCTCGGGTCTCATCATCAAGAGAGAGACCTGCAACTGATAACTACGCGATCATTCCTTCGAAGTCATTCAGATGCTCAACAATTGATTTTCCTTCGCGAAACTGAATTAAGTCGGTTTACGTAAGAAAATCTTTGCTTGTGCGTTCTTTGTCTCATACATGTTTTCCAAGTTCTTCCAAAGAGTGTGGGGATCTGTCTCTTTGGAAACATGGTTCTAGATACTGATGTCCACCCACTGGAAAATGGCACCCAATGTTTTCTTCTTCAACTTCTTCCAATCAACATCTGACATGTCACTTGACTTGGCATTATCTCCCTTAATAGGATCATATAAATCCTTACAATTGAGAAGATCCTCCATCATGGACTTCCATATTGAATAATTTGTTACTGTCAATTTAATCATGAATAACTTTTTCCATGATTCCACCCAAACTTGAACCACGCTCTAATACTAGTTGTTGGGATTGTGAGTGACCTGTGGAATATTACAACAAGTCATATTTGGATGACTTTACCATTCCACGAGATAAAACAACAATTGGGTAGCAATTCCAAACCTTCAAGAAATTAATCAACAGTTGGGTGGCTGTGCCAATCAACGGAAATGTAAATAAGCAGTTTGGGAGATTAGACGATGCGTAATAAGCGATGAAATGGGTGGCTATGCCGCAGCCGGGAAATGAAAGTATAGATGGATGGCTAAGCCAATCTCGAGAGAATAAGAAGGGAAGATAATAATGACACCCGATATAACGTGGTAAATGTGACGCCCCAAAATCCGGGGGTTCGTTGATCACCCATCAACCCATGGAAAACTTGTGGATATCGTGTAACTCGATACCATAGCGTTATGTCCCATTTACTGGGATCCATAATTTAACAAAAATCGAGCAGGGTCTCCTTTATATGGGGCTCTATGCAAACTATGGGAATAATATAATCCTTGCTATTATTTGAGGCCCAATATAACACAATGACCGCTTTTGGTCCATTTATGAGTAAAAATTGACCACATCGAGTCCATTTATCTACATGCAAGGCTATATTAAAATCGTACATTATGAGTTAGTGCACAACTCTGCACATTAGTACATGCCAAAATTAATTTACTCAAACTTTTACAAAATAATCCTTAAAGCCACAAGTCGGCTTTCTTCACCCTGCGTCCTCGGATGAGTGTTCTGTAGATAATGTCCGCACTTAAAATGTTTTTCATTATAGGTGAGCTAAGCCCGATGAGAGTAATTCCTATAGAGGCTACTCCCCACCTAAGTGCACATGCAATGTTCACCTTTGCCAATTCACATTCAAATCAAAAATTCCAAGTAGAATATGCAATTCTAGGTTGGAATCCTACATTCCATGCTATGAAATGAGATGAGACTCACTCATGCACCATACTAGTCATTCTGGAAGGCTCACCACATAATGCAATGCTTGATGTGTAGCAAAGTCCGTCATTGATGGATTCGTCAATGATCCTTTTGAAACAAAATATTATAACATAAATCAAAACTTTTTTGATGTCACACCTCGAATGACCATTTAATATATAAAACCATGTGTCTTTTTATGGGCAATAGATTTTAGAGTCTCGGCTGCGAGCTCCCTGACCTTTTACACTTTTGGACTTTCCTTGGTCAGCGTGTAATGAACTGATAACGGACCTTTCACCCGAGGGAGTATCTAGCCCTTCTTGCTATTACCCGACATAAGTTTTCCATGTCATGCAACCGTGCGACTCTGTTGGACTTCATCTAATGGTACCGAGCCCACTCATCAATCACCAAATGAGGTGTTTGATTTCAATCATGCACTCACACCCATGAAATGTGATGTTCCCGTGCATATGCATTGTATGGTGCATGTCAATGCCATGTCTCATATGCAATGAATGCCACATGGACAAATTTAATCTTACATCTCACCATGTATCATAGACAATTATATCACATGCAAATAATTTCCAAATAAACACTCATTCCAATTTCAATACATTATGTGATGCCCCAAAACTCGGGCCACAGAAATATCCTTGGATGTCGCATAACCCGACACCACACCGTTGAGTCAAATGATAAGGACCCATGATTTAACATACAAGGTTCTTATATAATAATCCATAAGAGTTTAATTACAACTCTATTACATGCTACCCCATGCTTGAACTAGTTTGTTCCATACATTTAATTTACAAAAATTATCCCATAAGCCACATGTCGGCTTTCTTCATATTCACGGTTCCGGATGAGAGTCGCCCACCGGCGCTTGCCCCGCATCTAAAATGTTTTTTCCATATAGGGTGAGCCACGCTTATTAGAGAAAATTACTACAAAGGCTACTCCTCACTTAAGTGCACATGCAATGTTCTCCTTACATTCACATCAACAATTCCAAACAAGATATGCACTCCTAGGTTGGAATTTTATATGTCATGCTATGAAATGAGACGAGACTCACTCATGCACCTATGCGAGTCTTTCAGAATCTAACATGGCGAGTCCTTACCGACTCCCATCACCTGATATCAGTGTCAATGTGTGATAAAATCCATCATTATGGATCATCAATGATAATTTTTTGTACAAAACAAATTCATTTGTTTTAAAACCAAAAGCTTTTTAGGTTTTACACCTCAATGATAATTTATATACAAAACTCATGTGCCTTTTGTGGGCAGCGAATTTCCAGGGTTTCACGATAGGCTTCGCATGCCTTCCAACACTTTTTGTACTTTCACCATAGGTGTGTCTGAACCAGTCTGGGTCTTTCACTCGATGGAGTATTTAGCCCTTCTTGCTATTACCCGACACAAGTTTTCACCATTTATTCCAACCTATGACTTTGTGGACTTCATCCAACAATGCGAGAGCCAGCACAATCAATCTGCTTAGTGTTGATTTTCAACCATGCACTCACACCTATGATATGCGTTGTCCCCATGCATAATGCAATGCGATGTGCCACTAAATGTTAATGCAATGCCCCATATGTGATGAATGTCGTATGGACAATTTAATCATACAATTTACCTTGCATCATGGACAATTATATTACATGCATATAATTTCCAATTTAAACGTTCATAACAATGTTAATACATTTAGAGCACATATACTAACATTATATTATACCACAACAAGCAAGCATGCTCTCACATATCAAGCAAACACTCTTAATACTTAGGGAAAAATGTGGCATATAGCACCTTACAGCTGCTTAGCCAATGGCCCTTGAACCCGGGCTACAATCTGTTAAAGGCCATGGCAATTCAGATTATTGTTCTTAATCCCTAACGGTCCCTAGACACCTCTTTAAACAAAATCAAAGAGTCAGCGTGTCCTTGGACCACTCCAAGTCATGCATTCCACCAAGCATCATGGGTAATCATATCAGTATGCACATGCTTCCCATATGAACACACATCAATGCCAATATATTGGCACACACGTATCAACATTTCATTGCATCAACACAATCAACATGTCATTACAAAGGTTAGAAATGACACCCTTAAAATTAAGGAAAATTGTGGCATATGATACACCCACAAAACATCCCACAATAGCCCCCAAAACAAGCTATATAACTTGCCCCAAACAAGCCTTAACATTAGCTTCAAACAATTCCCAGTAATTTTTCCTTGAGACACTCAGGTTCACCTAGGCGAAGGCTCCCTTCGCCTAAGTAGACCGGTGTGCCAACCCAAAACCCTCGCCATGGCGAAGGGATAAACTTCCAGGGGTACTCGTGTCTTACGCCTAAGCGAGCTCAGTCGCTGGGAGGAATGTGGTGGAACTCGAAGTTCGGTTTGTCGACCATGTAAACCCCTCAATCTGCCAAAAAGTGGAAAATAAAAAATAGTAAGAAGAATCCCTACATTTTGGAGAGTAAAATACTTGGGTAAGATCTGGCTTGGAGCAACCCGATTTCCCTACTTTCCTCCTTTGGATCTTCAAATCTCTCATTCTAGGTACCCACGTGTACCCCTTGTCAATGTGATGAACTTTTGTCCTTGGCCCACGGCTCTATAGATCGAAGAGAGAAGTTGGGTGCTCTCTTCTTCCTCTGTCTTTCTCTCCCACGACCAAAAAAAAGGAAAAATGAGCCCTCTTGTGCCCTAATCCCTTTTTTTTTTTTTTTTTGGTTCTAACTTAACTTTAAGCTAAGGGAGTGGCTTACGTCACGCCACGTGTCCACCCTTGCTTGGGTTCGTCTCTATCTCGAAACGATTTATTTCGTCCTGGTTCAGGTCCAAATTATTTTAGATGAAATTTACTTAGATTATTTCCCAAAATCTCGTTTTTGGGTTTTATTGAACACTCGTCGCCCCGAAATTCGTAAAAAATCCAACTGTCTCGGAATTCAATGAAATTCATTTGAGTATCTTGATTTTGCGAGACAAATTCAACGGCGAGGTCCGTTTCATCATCCGAGATCTAGAAATTCTAGGCCTATAGCCTATACTATAGGGACAATTTATTGTTTTGCCATTTTTTTGAAAAATTTCAAATTTGCCAGGTTTTACACATTAAAACACAATATATCAATTTTATCAAACAACAACAACAAAGCATGTTATTACAAAAATCAAGCAATAACACCCTTTATTCTCAAGGCAAAATGTGACATATAAAATGCCTACAAAACAACCCCTTAAACTGATCCTAAAGCCAGCCAAACAGACCCTTAAACAAGCCATTAAAACAAGCCCTTAAACTAGTCATAAAACTAGCTCAACAAGCCCTTAAACTGGCCATAAAACTAGAAAAACAAGCCCTTAACAGTCCAGATTTTTAATCCATCCAAACAACCCCTAAAATAATGCTTTGAGCATTGATTGAGTGTAGTGCTATTTTGAACCCTATTTATTATATGTTTTGAGTGCTTTTTGTATACTAATCATTCTAATTAACCCAATTTACACATTAAGGTCCCTATTATCCTACTGATCGCATTTTGTGGCAAATTTTGCAGTTTTTGCAAGCTAATAGTGCCAAAATTGTTGAGTCGATCCAAGCACGAAGAATTCGAGTCAAGCTCAGCATTGCGGATCGAGGCCGAGAATGAAAGAAGAGCGAGAAAATGCAGAAAATTGAGCATTGCAATTTTGGTTCTACTGAGCTGGCGTAAATCTGCGGTACTGTTCCTCCAGCAACCTGTTCTCCTGCATTTCACGCCTCAGTTTTTTTGTTACATTTTTTTGTTTCTTCCCATTTGGTCCTTGTAATAGTTAAATATTTTTGTTGTTTTTGGTATTTTCACTTGTCTTGGTGGCTATATAAGCCATTTGTATACCACCTTTGTTAAAGGACGTTTTGCTGTGAATAAAGTGGGGCTCCAGTTCTCCGTTTTCTTCTTTTCTCCCATTTTCTCTCCTTTCTCGGCTACGAACACTCGTCGGGGATGGCGACCCGGAAGGATGCTTGGCTAGACCTCTTCGCATCATGAAGAGGAGGCAAGCTGAACTTTAGTTTGAGGTAAACCGACGGTCCTCTGTTTTTAACGTAGGCATTTATTTTCATTTATGTTCCTATCCTTCACTCTAGGTTTAAATCTCCTAGATACATCTTGATTGACCAGTATTTGGCAATCTTAGGGTTCATTGGATGCTTATTGTTAGATTTAGTGATATCCATTAGTTGCCTTCTATTTGTTCTTGTAGGTGAGTCAGGTAGGCTTTCCTTTATGCAGGACCATGAATGTTCGATTTAAATGCCGTCTTTCAAAGGAAAATCATAGGGTTTAGTTTTAAAGCTAAATGAAGATCCCAGGTTCGGAAATGACTATATGTCGTCCTCCTATGCGAGGGAAAAAGAGCAGAAATGTTGGATTGCCTTAAAACCTAAACGATGTGAGCACTTCAAGGGGTTCTATTTTACATTTTTTTTTAACTTGTTTTCATTTTCAGTTTTAAACAATCAACTCCCCTGTTTTTACCAAAATCCAAAAATCCAAATTAAATTCACCAGTTTAAGCACTTCACTGTTAGTCATTTGTACAAAGAAAACCCATCCCTGAGTTCGACCCTAGAACCGCTATACTGCAATAGCATGGCTACGGCAGTAGGAGGAAATTTAGGATATAAATATTGTTGATTCGGATCACCCCTCTTGTGGCATGAATCAAATGGTTGCCAAGGATGGTGCCTAAGTTCATTTAATAGTGTGGGAACACTTGGTCTCATCCACAAATGCCCAGTGAATGCTTTTATATTTCCTTTGTCATTTTCTTTTAGTTTCATTTAAAAAAAAAAAAAAAAAAAGAAAAGTCTTTGTAGGATTGTTTTGTGTTGTCTTGTGTTTACTTTGTTTTCTTTGCGAGAGATCCATGTTCGGTGGGCTTGAACTAGAATCCGATGGAACACACCTAAAGGGAGAACAGTATAGTGAGTACCTTGTGGAGAGAAACCCTAGAGCATACATGTCCATGAGGGATTACAGAAACCTTCCATGGCAGAATCAGCACCCCTTGGGGAGAAATCCAAACCCAAATAGGTCTATGAGGGACTATAGAGACCAATGGATGAGTGCACCCGTCTATAGTGTTCCCTCAACTTATGCACCCCTTGCTCCTCCATAGTATGCATATTTCATATTGTACTTGATTAATTTCTCTAGTTGAGCAGGCCATTCTGAACCTTACCAAGCTAGTGGGTAACTTTATGGAAGCACAGAGGACAATCAATGCTCAATTAAGTCAAAAAATTGACACTATGGAAAACAATGTAAACAAGAGAATTGATGGACTTCAAAGTGAAATGGAGCAGAAATTAGACAACCTACAGTACTCCATTTCAAAGATCACTAATCAGCTTGTTCATCAGGAGGAAGAGAATCCAAAGGAAGTGTGCCTGAGTCACACTATGGTGGAGGCTTGGTGTCTCACAGCCTTCTGAAGGCCTAGTAGAAAATTTTGAGATCCTCGGACATTGGTCTTCCAACATGCGCGCTAGGAGAAAGAAGAAGCATTCCCATTGTTGGCCAGGGGAAAGCGGTGGAAGAACACAAGGGAACAACACCCTGCCCCCCTCTTGATTCGGTCTATGTCCTGCCCTCACCTGCATCACAATCCCAACCCAAAACCCCTAAAGCACCCACCACAAAGGCCACCACATCACTGCCTATGCTGCAAAACTTCAAGAAGCTAGTGGCCATTGTTCAAACCTTCGTCACTACCTCAAAGAAAATGGCAGCTGCTCACATCGCATGGCACAGTGGATGGTTTGGGTGCTGGTTCGGATTTGGAGCACCCGAACCTCGGCATTTTACGAGCTCGCGGTTCAGCGACCTCGAGCCAGAAAATTGGTTTGGGGGTACAGTCCTCCCTTTGTTTTTCATTTTTCTTGGCTTATTTTATTTTATCGTATTCTATTTTTATTTCGTTAATTTTTCTTCTTAGATTTTCCCTAATTTTTAAGTCAATATTTGTTCTAGCTTGTTTTTCACTTTTCTGCAATTTTTCTTAATTTTTCTTGTATTAATTTTTGCAGTTTGAGTGAAATTTTGAAGCTTGGATTGAAGAAATGGCAAGCAGCAGCAAGTAGGAGGAGCAGGAAAAATTTCGCAATTGTAGCGAAAATGGGCAAGTTGAATTTTCGCTACATAGCGAGGAATTCGTATGCGAAAATCACGTACGGATGTTAAAGTGTGAAGACAAAATAGGGAATAGTGAGGTAAGTAAAAAAGTCTCTCACACAAAAAAAAAAAAAAATATATATATATATATATATATATATATATATATATATATATATATATATATATATATATATATATATATATATATATATATTATTTTCATTTATCAAAAAAAAAAAAAATTGTCTCTAAAAAAGTTTTATTTTTATTTTTATTATTTTATTTTATTAATTATTTTATTTTATTTTTCAAAAAAATAAAAAATAAAAAAATTAAGCTGTACACATAGCGAAAATTTCGCACACATAGCTTCGCTATGGTAGCGAAATTTTCGAAGCCTTCACTACCACCTGATTTTGCCTCGATTTTTGTTATTTCATCGCTTTCATCAGAACTTCAGTTTGAGGCGTTTTTGGTACCGTTGGAAAGCTTAGAAATTAGTGAAATCCAAATATGTGAAAAAACACAGTGTGAGGTATATTCAAATCTCTAATGTCCCTTCTCTATACTACCTGCGATTCATTTGATAAAGCGGATGATAAGTGTCGATGGAAAGCTTACGAAGTCTCCTATCCAACAACGATAACATCTCATCAAGGAGGTAACACTTCCTTCCCTAACTTTCCAATCCGAGCCCCATTTCGGACACTGAGATGTTTGGGTTGGGGGGGAGAGTTAGCGAAGGAAGTGGCTTTTGTATTTATGCTTTTGTTACTATTTTGAGCAAGCCCATTTTGTGATGTTCGTGTGGCTTCTTGGAGTTCCTTTCTATAAAGCTATTATATACAACACTTTTAAAATTTGGACCCATTTGCAACCAAAATTTTGTGTGTTGTGCTTACATATCTAGTTGAAAATTGAAACTTTGTCCAATTCTATTGATGTTAGATTGTTTCCATGCCTAGTTGAGTGGATGATCAGTTAGGCTCTTGTTGCTTTTCGACCCTTTTCCTCCACCTTTAGCTAACCACACCTTTATTGCACATCAGGTCTCTTTAATAGTTTTTGAAGCGCCTAGCCTCCTAAACCTTGCAAAAACCTATCCTAGTGTCGTTGACTACCTTTAATAGGTTAGGACGTGAAAGAAGGCCCGATGTGTCTTCGAAAAGAAAAAGAAAAAGAAAAAGAAAGAAAAAGAAAGAAAAATTGCGGCCAATTTCTTGTGAAACCCGAGCATGGTCAAAGGGTATATGGTGAAAACCTTTAAGCCTGGTGCTACTAAACCAAGCTGGTTGGGAGCCACCGACTTAGTGCTCGCTACATGGGTGGATAGGTGGAGTTGAAGCCAGTTGGCAGGTCTTGGAGTCTCGAAATCATTCGAAGTCAGGGGTGGGACTGAAGAGTTAGTGGTCGAAGATCCTCATGACTTGGTGCCCTAAGCCCCTTGGTTGGGGAGTCATCGGTAGATCCCGTTATGGACTTTGGTGGTCGAGCCCTCGGCTATTGCACCTGACACAAAAGAGTTAATGGAATAAAAGTGGGTCTGATCTATTTAGGTTGGTTAGCTTGCTAGGTTTTTGCACTTGCTAGGTTGGAGGGAGAGTGCAGTTTGGCGGTTGTTGTTGGTAGATCAAACAAACACTTAGATTTTGGTGGAAGTTTCTGGTTGATTCATCGAGATGGAGGCTCTTTTGATACTCAATTTTGTATGGCATTCACTCTCTCAAGATAGTTATTGGACAAGGCTTTGATGATTCTTACTTAGGGTTAGGCATTACTCATTCACAACCTTTTTGAAATATAATTTTTGTGAACATTATTTTGTTATCGTTGTATGCTCTTTCTTTCTTTCTTTCTTTCATTACTAAGGGATTAGCAATGGGTAGGTGAGGAGTGTGATTAATTTTGAGTGCTATTTGAACCCTATTTATTATAGGTTTTGAGTGCTTTTTGTATACTAATCACATTCTAATTAACTGATTTACACATTAAGGTCTGATATCCTATGATCGCATTTTGTGCAAATTTTGTTTTGCAAGCTAATAGTGCCAAAAGGGTAGTGGTCGATCCAAACAGAAGGCCAGTCAAGCTCGGCATTGGTCCGGACACGGAAGGAAGAAAAGCGAGAAAATACAGAAAATTGACGTGCGAATTTGGTTCTGTGAGCCTTTGTGCATCCTGGCTTGGCTTGTTATCCGGTAGCATTCTCCTGCATTTCACGCCTCAGTTTTTTTGTTACATTTTTTTTGTTTCTTCCTATTTGGTCCTTGTAATAGTTAAATGTTTTTGTTGTTTTTGGTATTTTCACTTGTCTTGGTGGCTATATGAGCCATTTGTATACACTGTTAAAGGGACGTTTTTTTGCTGTGAATAAAATTAGGGCTCCAGTTCTCCCGTTTTTCTTCTTTTCTTCCATTTTCTCTCCCTTTCTCGGCTACCAAACACTCATATGAGGACGACAACTCAGACGATGCTTGGCTAGACCTCTTCCTCCTTGAAGAGGAGGGCTATTGGGCTTTGGATTTGAGGTAAACTGACGGTCCTCTGTTTTTAACGTAGGCATTTATTTTCATTTATGTTCCTATCCTTCACTCTAGGTTTAAATCTCTTAGATACATCTTGATTGACCAGTATTTGGCAATCTTTTAGGGTTCATTGGATGCTTATTTAGATTCGGTGATATCCATTGGTGCCTTCTATTTATTCTTTGTGAGATGAGTCGGGAGGTGACTTTCTTATCTGCAGGACCATGAATGTTCGTTCATCTTGAGTCTTTCAAAGAAAAATCATAGGGTTTAGTTTTTTAAAGCTAAATGAAGATCCAGGTTGAAATATTCTGTCATCCTCCCAGCCTTGAGAAAAGACCCGAGGAAATGTTAGTTTGCCTTAAAACCTAAACCGGTGGCCGACACTTCAGAGGTTCTATTTACATTTTTTTAACTTGTTTCATTTCAGTTTTAAATAATCAACTCCTGTTTTGCAAAATCCAGTCAAATTAAATTCACCAATTTAAGCACTTCACTGTTAGTCATTTGTACAAAGAAAATCCATCCCTGAGTTCGACCCTAGAACCGCTATACTGCAGTAGCTTGACTACGACAGTAGGAGGAAATTTAGGATATAAATATTGTTGATTCCGGATCACCCTATAGTGGCACGAATCAAGCATGCCATAAACACTCACAAATCAAACCAAAAAACCGACCATAAATAGGCCATAAAAACAACCATAAACTGTAAAAAAAAAAAGGCCAAATAGCCATTAAACATGCTAAAATCAGGCCAAATAGCTTAAGGCAGAAAACATAGCCAAACAACCCCTAAAACCATCATTTGAACATACGTAAACAACGACATATCAACCCCACAAATCGATCACTTAATGAGCGCTGCGTAGCGTAAACGCACCAAACATCCTTTTAAACAATCTAAAAATAAGCCAAACAGCCCCTTAGGGCAGAAAACAGAGCTAAATAGCCCCTAAGGATGGAAATAGAGCCAAATAGCCCTTAAGGGTGGAAATAAACCAAAGTAAGAAGAATCCTTACTTCTTGGAGCGTAGTAGAATGGTAGAAGGTTTCGAGAACACCTCATAAACCCGAAAACTTTGATTTCTCCCAAATCTCTTCCTTTGGATCTTTAGTGAAATCCCTCATTTTTTATACACACGCATAGCCCTCTTTGAGGTGATGAACTTTAGTTCTTGGCACGGCAGTCGTGGGGTAAAACTCTGTGGATCGCCGAAAGAAAGCTTGGAAGCTATCTTCCTCCACCTTTTTCATTCTCACGTAAAACCCAGTAGAAAAATGGGATGTGTTATGCCAAAATTTTCCTTTTTTTTTGTAACCCTATATTCACCTTTAACCACTAAACCACCAGCCACGTGTCCACGACTGGTATTCCGATCTGTTTTGCCTTGAAAGCGATTTATTTCGTCATGATTTGAGTTAAAATTATTATATATGAACTTTATTTAAATTATTTCCCAACTTTTAAGATTTTCTCAAAAATCTCGTTTTATTTTTTGGGTTCACCAGACACCCGTCGCCTCGAAAATCGTGAAAAATCCCACTATCTCAGAATTCTACGAAATTCGTTTGGGTAACTAGATTTCATGAGACGAATCCAATGATGAGATCCATTTTGTCACCTGAGATCTAGAAAATTTCTATGTATCACGACCTATAGGAGGCAATTTTGTTTTTGCCATTTTTTAAAAAAAAAATTCAAAATTTACCCATATTTTACATTCTCCACCCTTAGAAAAATTTATCCACAAATTACACAAACACATACAATAATATGCATATGCAATAGTCATTTTAATATCAAATGACTAAAAAAACTATTTATTCATCTCGAATAAGAAGGATAATTGGTACGTATAGTGTATTCGCGTTCCCATGTTGCCTTCTCCACTCCTTGATGCTGCCATAACACCTTGACTAGCCCCATGGTCTTACCTGGCAAAACCTGATGTCGGCTATCCGCTGATGCATTATCGATCTGTAACACCCAAATTATACCTATTAGTTTTATAACATGTGGGTATAATGCAAGTCAAATTAGTATTTCAGGAAATTTAATAGTTAGCGTGAAAAGGATATAGCAGGAATTATTAAAGAGTCAAAGGTAAATTGGTAAATTACTTGATTAAGGACCCAGACATAAAACAGAAGATTATATGCCATTGTAGGATTGTGACCAAGTTGATTGTCAAATTTAATGAAGTAGAACTAAAGTGCAAGGGGCCAAAAAGCACAGAAGTCAAAATGAGGCATGAGACAAGAACTTGTCTCTAGAATTTGTTCTCTATTTTAGGCTTTGGGGCTAGGGCATCCGAGTTGTGTGGGAGGAGACGAGTGGTTGCTCAATCCATTGTTCTTGACTCTCTTAGTTCAAGCAAAGAGGAGGAAAGGAAAGGAAAGGAAGAAGGAAGCAAAAGAAAGCTCGATTTGGAAGTTTCAAGACATCAAGGTTAGGAAAAACATCCTAACTCTCCCATTATTTATGTTTTTCTTTGGTTTGAGGTTGGCTTGGATCTTGTTTTGGTTTGGGTTGGAATTATTCGGTGATGGACGAAAGTGTGTAAGAGACATAAAGGTATTTTAAGGGAAGTGTTGTCCAAATTTCCTTAAAACCTGTGTTTTTCTTTTGGCCATAACTTAGCCTACGAACCTCCAATTTCGATGATTCTAGTTGAAGATGAAACCTAAGAACCAGAGCTACAAATGTCTGGGAGTAAATGGGACCTAAAATCCTACTTTAAAACCACGAAAAAAGTTTCTGATAAGATATAGATTATGTCCCCCCTATGGGAGTAGTTCATGTTGCTTGCACCATATATTGGGTCATATTGATCCAAATGAAGTGAATCAAAATCCTACTGAAATTAGACACCCAAAAGAGTATCTTTTATTATGAAAGTATGGTCACATAATGTCTCTATTGTTCCTAGAAATTTGTCTAATTGAGAACACAATATTTGATTAGTGCCCAAAAAGTGCTATTTTGAGCCCTATTCGAGATAGGTTTTGACTACTTTTTGCTCACTAATCATATCAACGTCATAATTGAGGTGTTAGGTCCACTTGTATCACTTAGCCAGCTGCGAGGTTATTTTTGGTTATTTTGCAGGTCTTTACATGCCTTGGCCACTGGTTGAGTTCCGATATCGAGATATGTGCTAAACCATGAAGGTGAAACTATTTTGATACATCAAAAATATCAAGATTCAAGGAAGAAATGAAGGCAAAGTGATGAAAAAGGGATGCAGTAGAAGAAGTATGGTGCAGTGAAGCAAAACAGGCAACCCAGGAAATTTCGCTATGATTGCGAAAATTTCGCTGGGATTGCGAAAATTTCGCAACCATAGCGAAAATTTCGCAATCTAACGAGAGTAGAAAATTTAAGCTAGGCTAAGCGAGAATTTCGCTATCTATAGCGAAATTCAGCAATATAGCGAAATTAACCAATTTTAAGCTATCTCTCATATTTTAAGCTAGGCTAGCGAAATTTAGCTAGCTAATGAAATTCGCGTAGATAGCGAGGAAATTTCTCAGATTTCGCTATCTACACGTGTAATTTAAGCTAAGAATTTGTGGCCCGCTAGGCTAACAAATTCATGTCTGGCGAATTCTCTGCATAAGCGAATTCCACCCTTTGTTAATTTTGTGTATTTGTCCCTAAACGACTACGTTTTGGTGTATTACCACCTTGTCCCTTGTATCAGCCAATGTTTTAGGCATTCTTGTATTTTCACACTTTTGGGTGGACTATATAAACCCCCATAATTTTGTAACCCTAAGAAACTTTTGATTTCAAGAAGAATTCCCGCAGCTTTCATTTTAGGGTTTGCTTTTCTCTCTTCTCTCTCATAACTCTTTCGTTTCTGAAGTACATGAACACCCCCTTGAGGATGACTCAAGGGATGCTTAGCTAAGCCTTCTGTATGAAGAGGAAGGTGGCTAGCTTAGTTTTGGGGCGGTTACGGGTGGTCCTCATGTTTTAAATGCTACCAATCTTGTATTTATGGCTCATTTTCAAACTAGGGTTTAATGCCATTTAATGTCATTACTTTGTGATACTTGCCATGCTTTAGGGTACAGTGCATACTTATTGTTAGATGCATTGATATTCTTTAGATGGCCTTCTGCAGACCAACGAAATGAGGTTGAGTGTTAGGGTTTTAAAGGCTGAAAGAATTTTGTGAATGCATATTTTGTGTTGACTCAAATAGAATTGGTTCTAGGGTTAGGTTTTATAGTTAAACAAAGATCCAGGTTATGGCTTTGACTATATGTCACTTGCCATACTTACGAGATATGACCCAGAGACACTTGTTAGCCCATGTTATCAAGCTAGTGACCCTAAACCTTCAAGTTTACCCATTTACACTTCACTTTAACCATTCCATTCGGTCGGTGAGCCTCTGAACTCCCTGTTTTTAACAAATCCAAAAATCAAACTAAAGCCTCACCAATTTTCAAACACTAATGCAAATCATTCGTGGGATGGCTTGCATCCCGTGTTCGACCCTAGGCGCTATCTTTGCGGTAGCTTCGGCCTGGCAGTAGGAGGAACATAGGAAACAAATTTTGTTGATTCCGCTCACCCTACCGTGGCACGAATCAATATTGTCCTTGAAAACTATTCAGGAACAGTCCGGAATGTTTTGGACATATCTCCTAATTTAAAGATCCAAATGACCGGATCTGTGAGCCTTTGGAAACTTAAGACATAGAAGAACATTTTGTTAGAAGATCACTTTGTCTAAAAACCTTGTTTACTGATTCGTGCCACAGTAGGTGTACCAGAATCAACAAAATTTATATCATAGGGTTCCTATTGCCGTAGCAAAGCTACTGCAGTATAGTGGTCTAGGGGCCCGGAACTCAGGGGATGGAGAAACTCTTAATCTTGAGTGAGTCATGGATTGATTGAAAATGGTGTTTCCACTTTGGATTTGGGGTTTCTTGTAAAAAAAATGAGGTTGATGGCTTGAAAAACCGTAACTGTAGGGAAATAAAGTGTAAAAGAAATCCTTGAAGTTTCGGGCCACTGGGCTTAGGGTTCTAAGGCAACTATAAAGTCCTCAGTTCATTTTCCTCGCGTTAGGGAGGATGACCTATAGTCATTTCCCGAACCGGATCTATGTTTAGCAATAAAGACTAAACCCTAAAAGTTTTTCTCCTAGTATACAACATATTTTAACCATTAATATTTCTAAGCAGTTAAAACTGGCCCTTGGATCTAACCTGCAGGAGAAAATAAATGGTAACTAAATTAGCATTAGTGGATCTAGCAATAAGTATCCATTGAGCCTTGAAACCTTGCCAAGTACTGGCCACTCAAGGTACATCACAAGGATTCAAACCTAACGTGAGATGCAGAAACATAAATGATAATAAATACGTTGGCAACGGGAGGACAGTGCTTTACCTCAAAACTTCCACCCAGTGGCCCTCCTCTTCAAGGATGAGAGGGGTTTAGCCAAGCATCCCTTGAGTTGTCATCCTCAAGGGGTGTTTGGCTGGTGAGAAAATGCGAGAAAGGGAGAGAAAAATGAGAGAAAATCACACCCGCGGGAAAGCTGAAAGCTTGGGCGCCAATTTTATTGATTGATGGATTGATTGATTTTATAGAGCTTGGTAGGGGCTTATCTTGCTCAGTAGAGGAAATTACAAAAAGTATGAAACAACAAAATTACATTGAGGAGCAATTTTGAGTACAAAACAAAAGCAATCAAAAGGTGGTCGACCACGATGAACAAGGTAAATTTGCCAAATTTCGCGATATCACGAAAATTAACAGTAATGAAATTCTACAGTTACGAAAGTTCGTAACAATCACAAAAATCTTTGCAATACTCACTCTCCCTACGTATTTAGCTCAGATTGTCTTACACTTTGTACATGCGGCCGGGTTCGGCTCGGGTTCTTTGTATTTGAATTGGCTTGAAGATAATGGTGTAATTGGCTTGAAAAACTACAAAAATATCCACAATATATGATTAGCAGTATAGCCGGGACCTTAGCGTATCAATTGGGTTATTTAAGTTGATTAGTACATAAAAAGTGCTCAAAACCTGCAATGAACAGGGCTCAAAACAGCATTATTTGGGCATTAATCACTCCCCCCAACCGACACATTGCTAGTCCATAGCAATGAAGAAGGAAGAAGCCCAGACGAGGCTATGCTCGTGCGCAAAGGAATGGTATTTTAAAGTGTATGGATAAGTAATGCCCCCTACCTCGATTAAGCGGCGATTGAGACCACTGCACAACAACCGACTTGGGAGAATAGTACCATCTGGGACCAAGTTTTAGAAGAGTATCTATCCTAAGAGAATCAACCTAAAACTTCCACCAAAATCTAAGTGTTTATGTGATGTTCCAGCTGATAACTTTCTTCAAATTACTCCCCAACCAAGCTACTGCCAAATCCTAGCACATTGACCAACCTAAATAAATCTAGTTCCACTTTTTTTTTTTTTCATTTTGTATTGTAGGATGCAATGCTGAGAAATTGACCTCACCAAAGTCCATGTAGTAGGTCCGCAGGTGACTCCCGACCAAGCCCAAGGCAGGGCATCGAGTCATGAGGATCTTTCAACCACTAACTCCTCGGGTTTCACCCCGGACTCCGATTGAATTTGAAATTCCAACACCTACGACTCGCTAAACCTCACCGTTCACCTATGCTTAGCGAGCACTAAGTTGAGTGGCTCCCGATAACTAAGGCTTAGAGCACGGGCTTTAAAGACTCGCCGTAAACCCCTCGGGCTGGAGTACTCGGGTTTCAAGGTAAAGCGTCGCGGCTCTTCTCTTCTCTTTACTTTTTCTTTTTCTTTTTCTTTTTCTTTTTCTTTTTTTTCTTTTTCTTTTTCTTTTTCTTTTGGAAGACTTCATTGGCCTTCTTTTATGGGGAACCATAACCTTTTAAAGGTAGTTAATGAAACTAGGGTAGGTGTGCATGATAAGCGAGTTATGCAGTTTCTCAGGCTATTACAGAAAACTGATGTGCACAATGTGTGGCTAGCTAAAGGTGGAAGAAAAGATTGAGTCTGAGGAGACTTCAGTAAATACAATCTGCATCATGCATGGAACTAATCTATTATCAATGGCATTGGCGGTGTTTCAATTCCCTTCAACTTGCAGGCTAAATAAACTCCGCAAAAAAATGGGGAAAAAATTATTTGCAAATGAGTTAGAAAGCGAAATTTATCTGATATGTAACAGTGTGTGTCACTAAATTTTCAGCTTTTACAAAAGCGACTTTACGAAAAAGCCAAAAGCAAGCCACATACAAAATGGGCTTTGCTTACACATGTAGTAGACTCAAAAAGTGTAAAAAATCTCCCCTCAACCAAGTGTGTCATTGACCGCAATGGGGTGTGGATTGGAAAGTTAGTGGAGGAAGTGCTACCTTCTCAGTTAGTAGTCGGTGAAGAGGCCTCGGCTTTGGGCCGAAATTTGTGAGGAGTCTTTCTTCGGTGGAATGCCGTGGCAAGCTAGCTGCCATTGCCCCTAGGATGTCAAGGGAGTTTGTAAGGGATTTGGGGTGGGGGCCTTGTAGTCTGCTTTGGAGTAAGACGAGCTTGGCAATGGGCTACGCTATGGGAATCGCGAGGGAGACCCAGGTGACTATGGATCTGCATGAGGATGGTCTGATTCTGTGCGAGAATGGCGTTGGTATGAGCCATGGCGGCCTCAGTGTGAGTCATCACATGCAACGAGTACATGGCGAGTTGCAAATGATGCTTCTGTAGAGGAGAACGTGCGGACTGCATCCATGATGGTCAGAAAGTCCCGGGTGGAAATGGTGATATGCTGCGAAGGTGGTGCGGAAGTGCTTGCCGCAGCACCATCTGTAGGGGCGGTGCTAGGGGCAGGGGGCCTTGAAGACAAAGGCGGCGGGTGCGGTGTGGAAATTTGGAGGAGATGCCGGGTGAGGGAGGCCCAGACTGAAGCTCCCAAATATGCTCTCTTTGGAGAATTTGCTCCTCGGCGAGATATCGGTGGCCGGCTGGTCCTCGGCTGGGCTCGGAGGTGGAAGGTGAAAAGATCGTGGCATAAGCTGCCACCGATCAACAGTAAGGATGGCCTCACAGTCACGACGACGCTCCAATCGAGGCTCATCAGGGAAGCCGATATGCTCAAGCACCTGACATAGAAGTCTCGGGAATAAGGGAGGCGTGGACTCAGCTCAAGGTAGACTCCTGCGATGGACCTTGTCCTCGAAATGGAACAAGGAAGTCATAATAAGCTCGGTTGGGCTGAACCACCAGAAGCCCTCCGAGATGCGATATAGGGCTTCTAAGATGGCTCATCTCCTCTGAACTATATGCTGGAGCGGGAAAAGATTAGACCGCAGAATGTGGTCTATAAGACGCATGTGCGGCGGGAGGTGCCTCCTGAATAGAACCGTCCCAGTGGTAGTGTCCCCGGAGAGAAGACGGACCATCTCCCTGGGCAAGTGATGGGGCCACTGCCCATAAGTGGCCGAGTTGGCGAGGACCACCGGTAGATTGAATGTAGCGGCGATGTCTGAGGCCCTAAGTATCCCTGGCCGACCGTCAATGGAAAAATGAAGAGTAGTTGGGTTGGACTCGTGCCTGGATGTCATTGTGTGGTAGAACTCGATGACCACTCGAGGGTAGAAAAACGTGGGGTGTCATGAGCCGGCGGGAGTACCTCTTGCAATGGAGCATCGAGTCTCGAGGAGCTCGAGATTACCTGCGAAAAGGACGGAAGATCGTAATAAACCTCATCATGCAGGTCCCTCTCACTGCAATCAACATTCCCTGGAATAGGGCTGTAGTGGAAAAGTGGCCGCCGGATGATGGAGGCTGGGGACAGGTCTAAAGGAGCGGCTCCAGCAAGGCCCTGATGGGGTGGCGACTGTGGCTTCTGAGTCCTGGAGCTGGAGGACTCTTCTAGGCTCGAGGTTCGGGCTCTCTTGGATGGGGGGGCCCTCCGGGATAGCCTAGGATGTGGCGGAGAGGGTGGAGTGGGGCCCGGGCCCAGAGTGTAATATCTCCCCAGGGCGGGAGGGCTGCGGCGCGAGGATGGGAGCGGGTGCGGATATAGCGGTGGAGCGACCATAGCTGGCACGGAGGAAATTTGCAGCGGTGGGGCTTGATGTTGGAGGTGCGTGTGATCGGAAGCGACGGGGTTGGAGCTACCGTGAGGAGGAGGCAGCGCACCCGGGGGTGTTGGAAAGTGCGTCTCAGCGGGTCTCTTCACCATTACTAGAGCCAAGAAGGAGAGAAGAAATGGAGAGGGCTTGAGTTGGAAACGGGATGTGTAATGAAAAGGAAAAGAAAGAAAATGGGGGGTTTTATAAGGGAGGGGGCAAATGAAAGGTCATGGCCAATGAATGGCCTTAAGTGCCTATTAAATGGCTGGTTCAAAAAGAAAGGAAAATTAATGGCGGGTGTAGGAAACGAAGGGTTTACGTGACGGAAAATGAGCGGGAGATGAGCAGTCACGACCTTGTGAATTTTCGCGACTGCGAAATTTAAAAACTGGAAAATTTCTAGAGCGGAAAAAGAACGACCCACTACAACACCCGGCCAAAAGCGAGAAGACTAAAATTATGAGAAAACAAACTTGTAAGAAATGAGAAAAAAAAATTTCAAAGAAAAAGGAAGCGAAAAGCGAGAATCAGAGAAAGAATCACAAGCGGGGTAGAAGAGTAAAGAAAGCGAAAATTTCAAAGCAGGAAATTTTAGGGAGAAACCGAGATCTTCTTTGAAACCACTCCTGTGGTATTTTTAGCAATCATGGAGGTCAAGGAGGGGATCTCTCCTCCTTGTCGGTTGCGTGTTGCTGCTTATGGCCCCAGCACTTTTGCCTATTAACCTTGAATACTCTGAGTCTTTAGGATTGAACGGGTCCAGCGATCAATTTGGGATAGACCTCTGGATGGTGAATGGGCGATCCATGCCGATTTAAGCTTGCCGGAAGAGGTGGAGCTTTGGTCGTAGGCAATACTTGGTCTCCTTGTTTGAAATGTTTGCAGGCTATTAGTTGATCATGCCACCTCTTGACTTATCTTTTGCAATTTTGAGTTGGAAGTAGGCATCATTCCTCGATTCTTCGCTCTCGTTGATATCGAGAGCTATTATGAGACCAGCTCACATCCATATCATGGTTCAATTTCTTCACTTGCCCACCACATGCCTTATGCTGCGATCTCCACGGCGGGTGACATGCTTTGCCATAAACTAGGCGATAAGGAGACATGCTATGGTGTCTTGTAGGTATTGCCAAGCCCATGAGTCCGCGGCCAGAGACCAATCCTTTCGGTTAGAGTTCACCACTTTCATCAATATTGTCTTGATCTCTCTGTTGGCTAGCTCAACCTGGCCACTGGTCTGAGGGTGGTATGGGGTGGCTACTTTATGCTTGACACCATACTTAGTGAGGAGGCTCTCGAAAGGTTTGTTGTGAAATCACGAGCCTCCATCACTAATTATGGTTTGGGGACCCCCAGTCGGAGAATATATTCTCCTTCCAAAATTTCAATGCCGTGATCTGCTTGCCTTTCAAGGAGCTGTAACTACTTGGACACATAGTCAACTCCTACCAAAATGTAGAGGTATCCAAGGGAGGAAGGGAATGGTCCTATGAAATCGATCCCCATATGTCGAAAAGATCAACTACCAAAATTGGGTTTAAAGGCATCATGTGACGGAGAGAAACCTTCCCCAACCTTTGGCATTTGTCACATTCCTTGCACATGGTATGGGCATCCTTGAAAATAGAGGGCCTGTGGAATCCAGATTGCAACACCTTCCTGGCAGTTTTCTGGGAAGCAAAATGGCCTCCACATGCATTCTCATGGCAATGGATAATTATTCCCTGTTGCTCTGCCCGGGCACATACCTCCGATTATCACGATCGACAAGTGTTGTACGAAGGGTTCTTCCTAATAATAGGAGTGAATTTTTACGAAGAAGAATTTCTTGTCTTGTGATTTCCAATCTGCTGGTAGCTCACATGTGTAATGTTTACGAAAATGTGGGCATACCGGTGCCTTCCTCAACCCGAGGAAGCGGTGACTCCTCAAGGGAACTCATCATTGATTGGAGGGTTGTGAGTGTTGTGTGCAATTGTTAATCTCGATAGGTGATCGGTAACAACATTTTCCACAACCTTTTTGTCCCTAATTTGCAGGTTGAACTCTTGCAACAAGAGAATCCATTTGATAAGCCTAGCCTTAACATTTTGTTTGGTGAGCAGGTATTTCAAGGTTGAATGATCCGTGAATATTATTATATCTGACCCAACCAAATAAGCTCGAAAATTGTCTAAGGTATAGACCACTGCCAGCAGCTCCTTCTCTGTGGTTGTGTAATTCCTCTGTGCGTCATTTAGTGTCTTGCTCGCATAATAGACCACATAAGGCTTTCCTTCTTCCCTTTATCCGAGAACTGCTCCAATGGCTAGATCGCTTACATCGCACATCACCTCGAAGGGTAGCGCCGGTTAAGGGGCTCTCACTTATTGATCTGATGGTAAAAAAGGCTTTAAGCTCCTCAAAGCTCTTTTGGCAGTCTGCATCCCAAATAAATTTGGCATCTTTTTCCAACAGTTTGTAGAGAGGCTTGCAGTTTTTGAGAAGTCCATGATGAACCTCCTGTAGAATCCTGCATGCCCAAAATTGCCTCGCGGTCTTGACATTTGTAGGGAGGCCGGTTTGGAAATTAAGTCGATTTTTGCCTTATCAACCCCGATTCCTTTTAAATAATATGCCTGAACAATTCCTAGCGACCATAAAATGGCATTTTTACCGATTTAGTACTAGGTTTTCTCTATGCACCTATACGGGACCAGTTTCAGGTTGATTAGGCATTCTTCAAAACTCCCTTCCATAGGCCTTAATGTCATCATGTAAACCTCCATAATACCTCTACCAAATAGAAAATCTGCGAGCATACATCGAAATGTAGGCGGGGCATTACCGCGAGCGGGCATTCTCTGTATGCATTATGCGCGAATGGGCATGTGAAGGTGGTCTTTCTGGTCTTATATGACGTTTCAATTTGAAAGTATCTTGAATAGCCATCCGAGCAGATAGAAGGGGTTGACCCCGGGAAATCCTCTCAAGAAGGCTGATCCATGAAGGGTAGGAAGTGATCCTTCACAGTCACTTTAATTTAGCCTTCTATAATCAATACATACCCTCTGACCATGGTAAGGCAATTGGGCATCTCCCTCTCCTTTTTTGTTATGCCTTGTGGTTGCCCCAGATTTCTTAGGCACCACCTCTGTTTGACTCACCCGGTGGTATCGATATGGGGTAGATGATGACCCTATAGCAGCTTTAGGACTTATGCTCTACCCACTTCTTGCATATGTGGGTTCAGTCTTCTCCGTGGCTGCCTTACTGACTTTGCCTCCTCTACCTGAGGATGTGCATTAGACTACCTTCCTATGAAGTGCTGAGCAGGGATGAAATGACAACTGGACACTGCTCTTGCTCTTCCAAATAGGCATATTTCAACTCCACAGGCAAAGGTTTTAAGCTCCGATTTGCGGGGCTCACTTGTTCCTACCTCGATCATCCCGAGAGCCAAAATTTCTTGTTTTCTCGGTGCCCTTGGACCAAGTTTCATGTCCTATGCTTCCTCTTTTGCCCTTGAATACTCGACCAATTCTTGATTAGCACATCCTGCATCCCTCTTTAGTTAGCTTGTTCCTACAAGTTATATCGATGATGCAAACTTCTTACAGGCCATGCTGTTTTAGCGAATGTGCTTTTTACTCAAGTGGAAGATGTTGAGTTCTAGGGTCATGTTTCCGAAGGTGAGTTGCATAACACCATTTCAGCAGTTGATAATCGCATTAGAAGTGGCAAAGAATGGTCTCCCCAAGATGATAGGTACAAAATTGGCTCCTAGCTAACTGCGGTTACGTATCGAAGTCTGACAAAATCTGGATGATAGGAATTTGTCCACTTATATTAGGACATCTTCCACTGTCCCCTTTGGTATCTTGATTGATCTATCTGCAAGAGACTGTGTGATGGAGGTGGGATTTAGTTCTCCTAACCCGAGCTGCTTGTACATCGAATAGGGGAGGAGATTCACGCGCACCGGGTTTAGCGGTGCCTTTTCCCACGCGAAGTGCCTCGATGTCGAGATGGTTGAACAACCCGGATCTTTGTACTTCATTGGAGTCTTGCATTGGATGATAGCAACGGCTTGTTGGTGAGGAGGCCTTCTTGTCGACAATTCAACCCCTCTTCTCCTTTGCCGCCTGAAGTCATGCAAAATTTTTTGCATAGGTGGGGACTTGTTTGATCATGTCAAGCGAGGGATCTTTGATCTTTACTTGCCTCGGCCACTTCTAACATTTCGGCTGATTAATGGCCTTCTTTTTTAGCTTTTAGTGCTTGAGGGGAAAGGTTGGGGTGTGCTATTTTTTCACTTTGCGATCTGCTTTCGATCCACCACCATACCAGTTCGGTTTCTTTAGCTTCCTGGCCTTGTTCTACTACTTTGGGTGCTGGCTGTTTGAGCTCTTTGCCACTTCTCAATGTAATAATTACCTTAACTTCATCCATCCTAGAATTTGGCTCCTTTGGAGAACTCACTTCATGCGGTCTGGGATTTGGATTTGTGTTTGAGGAGGGAATTTCCCCTTTTCCACCGCACACATTCTTCGGTTGAGATAGTCTTGAGATCATCTGCGAGGTTGTCATATTTTTGGGAAATTTCAGCTTGCAGGTTGTCATGCTTTTGAGAAATTTCTGAGTGTAGGTTGCTCATTTTCTTATTGAGTGTGCTTTCCACCATGTCAATTCTTTGATTAGCCTGGGCATTCACTGCCTTTTGTTCCTCCACAAAGTTACCCACCACCTTACTCAAGTTCATAATAGCTTGTTCAATTGGAGATGAAGATGGTGGTAGGTATGAAGTAGAGTGTGAGGACCCATCACGCATTGTTGTGCGACGGGGAGGCACATAGGGAGGAGGTTTTGGTTTCTAGGAGAGATTTGGATGGTTTCTCCAGTTGAGGTTGTAGGTATTGCTGCATGGGGTTGTGGCGGGTGGCTTGTATTGGCCCACTGCATTGGCTTGTTCGACCCCTTTGAAGTCCCTCCCATTGAAGTAACATTTAAACGTCTCTCCCTTGGTGCTCAGTGGACTGGCAGTTGAAGCACGATTGGTTAGGCGTGGATGCCTCAGTCACTGCTCGTACCTTATGCTGATTCCTCATTTCAAGCTCTTCCAACCTCCTAGTCAAGGTGGACAGCTTTGCTTTCGTCTCCATGTCCTCTGAGAGCGAGTATATGCCTCCCCTTTGATTTGGTGGTGGCCTCATCCTATCTGTCTCCCTAGGATTTGGCTCATCCCAAGCTTTGGAGGTTTATTCCCATAATTAGAGGAAGTCCATGGCCGTTTGGATTCTTGCTCGAAGTCCCTCACACATGGTCTCCGATGAATTTGCTTCGCTGGCGGAAGACATTCCATCATAGAAGTGGTTGACCCGAAGCGTCCGTGTATCAGCGTGGTGTGGTATGCAGCGATGGTTTCCATATATCTTTCCCAACACTGGTAGAACTTCTCATTATCATGGGCTGCAAATGTATAAATTTTCCTCTTCAAACTGTTGGTCCTGTGTGCACTAAAGAACTTTTTCAAAAACTGCACTGCTTGATTACGGATGGTTCTTGGCCGTAGAGAATTAAGCCAAATTTTGGCTTTGTCTTTGAGGGTTAAGGGAAAGGCCTTCAACTTAAGCGGTCCATATCGATTGCACCCTCATGAATTTGTGCAAACTTCCTAAAACTCTCGGATGTGTGTGTGTATGGATTCTCATTTCCATACCATGGAAGGTTGAGACGGGGAGCCTTTAAATAAGGCTTGGCGACTACATAACTACCACAAGAGGTACAATGCATGAGGTGCACTCACCCATGGTGGGGAGTATATGGTCCCTCATTGACATACTCAGGCATTAGGGGTTTCTTAGTATCCTGATTACGACTGTTGCTCCTCGGTGGAGGCTTCATTTGATTACTATGTAAAGCCGACTTCACACCCACATTCTTGGCTGAACCTTGGTTCTCTCCCAGCTTACTGCGGTGTTCCTATCAGGTGTTGCATAAAGTCCATAGGAACACAACACAAAGGCGTAAGAAACCAAAAACAAGGCTACCAAAAAGGGTTATAGTTAGTTAAACTTAAAACAATATAAGTATATCTACAAATATAACATTCAATTCTACTTGATAGGCGTAAATGGGAAATAATGGTAAAATAAAAGGAATGAGAATTCACGATACTTGTGATGTGGATCCACAAGTTCAGCGACTTCTCACTCACTTGTTCACGACACCATCCGACAGCGGCATGTTTGATTCGTGCCACGGTAGGTGTCTGGGTCGACAAAATTTATATCCTAGGGTTCACACTACGTAGCAAAACTCTTTGTAGTATAATTAGTCTGGGTCGAACTCAGGGATGGGTTTTCTTCATGCGAAGTGAGTCACAGTTGACTGAAAATGGTGTTTCCACTTTGGATTTGGGGTTTCTTGTAAAAACAGTGAGGTTGATGGCTTGAAAAACCGTAGCTATAGGGAAATAAAGTGTAAAAGAAATCCTTGAAGTTTCGGGCCACTGGGCTTAGGGTTCTAAGGCAACAATAATGTCCTCGGGTCCTTTTCCTCTCGTTGGGGAGGATGACCCATAGTCATTTCCCGAAATGGATCTATGTTTAGCCATAAAGACTGAACCCTAAAAGTTTTTCTCCTAGTATACAGCATTTATTAACCATTAATGTTTCGCGATTCAAAAGCGGCCCTTGGATATAACTGCGAGGAGCAAATAAATGTAGCGAAGTTAGCATCGATGGATCAGCAATAAGTGCGGGCCTTGAAAGCTTGCCAATGCGGCCACTTAGGGTACATCACAAGGATTGAGCCTAACGTGAGATGCGAAACATAAATGATAATAAATGCACAACGTTGGCAACGAGGAGACCCGAGTGCTTTACCTCAGAAACTTCCACCAAGTGGCCTCCTCTTCAAGGATGAGAGGGTTTGACCAGCATCCTTGAGTTGTCATCCTTAAAGAGTGTTTGGGCACGGTGAGAAAATGCGAAAGGAGAGAAAAAATGAGAAAATCACACCCGGTGAAAGCAGGCGCCAATTTTATTGATTGATGGATTGATTGATTTTCTGAGCTTGGCGAAAGGCTTATATATTGCTGAGTCAAAAATTACAAAAAGTGAAATAACAAAATTACATTGAGGGCAATTTTGGTACAAAACCACAAAAGCAATCAAAGTGAGTCGACCACGTAGCTTGAGGCGATTTGCCAAATTTCGCGGAGTTCTGCGAAAATTCCATGACTTCGTAAGCTGCGAATTTTTCTGTTTGTGAAATGCGATTTAAAAGTTCTCAACAAGCGCCAAAATCTTTGCAATACTCCTCTCCTAACATGTTAGCTCAATTGTCTTACGCACTTTGTACATGCAGCTTCGAGTTCGGCTTGGGTTCTTCGTATTTGAATTGGCTTGAAGATAATGGTGTAATTGGCTTGCAAAACTGCAAAAATATCCACAATATATGATTAGTAGTATAGCTGGGACCTTAGTATATCAATTGGGTTATTTAAGTTGATTAATACACAAAAAGTGCTCAAAACCTGCAATGAACAGGGCTCAAAACAGCATTATTTGGGCACTAATCATTTACTAGGTTAAAATTATAGTTAGAAATGAACTTGGGATGTGTTAGTTAATATTCTAGAGTTGAATTTCTTGGTTGACGTCGTGATGATGGATTCATTAGTAGTCGTTAGATAGACTGAAAATGCACAAACGTTGAGTGGTGCGCATGTAGTGTGTCTTAAAATAAATCCCTTTCTTTTATTTCTAGAGGCCGTCTCCCTTTTGATCGGACTCGAATGGGAGTGATCTTGGAATCATGTGTAGTTAAGAATGTTTAGAATCCGTCCACATCAGTCTTGAAGACATAGGCCCTATTTCAGCAAATAAACTGTTATGTTTTGTTCTCGAATTTGCTTTGATTACACCTCAATCTTCGGTTAATAAATCTTAAGGGGTTATAGGCATAAAATTGGGCAAATTGACGATCCTAGTAAGTGAATAAGGATAAAGTATATGTATCTGAATAAGCCTTATTAATTACTAAATAAAACGTATGTGACATGAACATTTCAGTATGCATGAGGGAAATATAGTCAAGAGTATAACGTGAATCTTATTAAGACAAGTATAAAATGCCCTCAAACACATATAATTGTATGTCTACTTAATACAGGATAGTGAATAAATAGGGACTAGTGCTATTTAACACTTATGTTTCGTGCTAATCAGCACGTCTGTTCTGTGCTATTTAGCATGTCTGTTTAGTGCTATTCAGCACTCTTGTTCTATTGTTACCATTAAATTAGGTTCCGTTCCAAATACTTCATTACGATACATCTTGTCTGGAAGTACATTTTAGGTACCTATTGTCTTTGCGTCCTATTAGATCATTATTCTTGCTTGATACATGCGATGAACATTTATATGATGTGTATCTGAATAATGAACAATATGAATGACGGGCTCTTAATGGGTGTGTAAAAGTTAAGTAAAGATGTAGGCTTGTACGTGTAAGTATACGTGTCGAGTTCACGCAGTATAGTGGCTCATCAAGTGTTGTTCCCACGAAGAGAAGCGTCTTCGAATCTTGGCTTAAGCGTCTAGATAATGGCTTGGATCACGTCGTATAGTGAATTATGACTAATTTAGTAGCCTTAAAGAGAAAACCTAATATTAAAATATTGATTTAAAGCAATGATGAGAAAACTAGGGTTTTGCCGTCACCTTCCACACCTGATGGATTTTAACCTAAATAGCATATTTATTTAATATTTCATATGATTTATGTTAGCGGGTTGATCGTGCCTATAAGATATTCTTTCTCGAGATATATCTGCCTATCTCGCCAATGGGGTATATTGCATCTACTCACTTGCTTGACCTCGACCGAGATGAATAATAAATGTGCAAACCCTAAAGCTATATTTGGAGCCCGGGATATCTCTATTCCCCGATTGACCAAGTGTTGCTTTACCCATGTCCCTATGAGTCATCTTCTCTCGATCTTAGACTCCTAGCAATAGCATGCCAAAATTGGCCAAATAATAACATGTGATTAAATTTAGGAGTAAAGAAATCATACAAGTCATACGATATTAAATAAACTAACCACATTTGTCGTTAATCCATAATGGGTGCGCTAGGGTTGACAAAACCCTAGAGAGAAAAGTTAGTTCATAGTGATATTCATTATAGACTGAAAGATTTTTAACATAAACTGAATCAGGGAAAGAACTATAGAAGAAGCCGTCTTCGTTATCTCTCGGAATCCGTCTTCGTCAATCTTCCTTTCCCCGTATGTTCTTCTCTCATAAATCTTTGATCTATAAAATCCTCTTATATCTCAGTGCAGTTATCATTAGCTAAAAAGTCAGGCCATTTAATGCTCCCGATTCTAAAAAGAAAACCTCGCTACGCCGTGGCGAGGTCTACGTCGCGGTGTACCAGGAATTCTTTGAATTCCTTCCTTGTGGCATTTCGTTTGCGTAGGACCTCCCACTTGGCTGTAGCGAAGGGCTACGTCGCGACTTGGAGTGCTTGTCATTTGCGTGGGTGCTCTGCTTTCTTCTCATTTATTTCCTACGCCCGAGTCTTTCCTTCGTGTTATTTGGCTTATTTTTGCTTATTATAACAGGTGTTAGGCGCTCTGCGACGGCGTGGGTCTTGGCCGCTGTAGCGTGGAGTGCTCACCTTTCCTTCTCATTTTTTCTCTGCTTCGGGTCTTTCCTTCGTGTTATTTAGCTTCCTTTTTGCTTATTATAACACCGTGTCCAACAAAACATGATAAGATGGAGGATTAGCACAATATTAGTGAATATGAATATGAATCATGCAATTGAGTTATAAAAACACATAGAAATCTTACTGAAACGCATGCATAATTCATGTCGATCAACACCCCCAAACTTAGTTTCTTGCTTATCCCCAAGCGACGAGACTCTAACCAAGGCAACAAGAATAAAAACAACAACGATGATATGGGTCAATACACATGATACGAGAAAAAGGGTCAACATGAACCAATTTTTAGATCCGAGGACTACCTAGGTTTGTTGACTTCCCGAGAATGCACTTGCGAGTCGGTCTCGATTGACCAAGCAAGTCAGCCCTTTTTGAGTGTTCAATAGCCTTTCCAAAGGTCTATAGTGTGGTTGGTGTGATCTCAATGTGTAACTCAACTTGATATCCCCGAGCTTGAATTTAACTTGCCTATACGGAATAGCTTAGCATAGAAGGATAAGAACACACCCGTTTATTCACTTGACTAACCTAAGGGATTAACTACGAGAAAAAAATTGAAGAGCACTAGCGCCAAGAAGTTTTAGGTGAGGGTTCCTATAGATAGGATCCATTGGTGACTCCCCACCAGTTTGTTAAGGGCAGGGATTCAGTTCCCCTCGAACTTCACTCCGAACACTCAACCAAACCTCGAGGCCCTTGATTATGGAAATCATCCATCCTCTGTCCCATGTAGAGGGCAATGAAGTCAATGGCTCCCGACCAGTTAGCTCAGGGAATTAGGCTTTGAAAAGCCCCTAGGACTGTGCCCGGGATTCCGATTGGATGATCCACTTATTCCAAACCAAAAGCTTATTTTTGACATTTTTTTTAAATACTTATTTGGGGCTCAAAGGCAATCCTCTTTTTCTAAAGTGTCCCATCACTTAGGTGTTTAAACTATCCGGGTTGCATTAGAACTCTTGTATCTTGAGTTAGTCTAGGCATGCCTTGAAGATCATGTGTGTGTGTGTCGATGGCTTCTTTTGGGAAATGGTTTCTTGATCTAAAGGTGACCGGACATGTCATTTGAAACTTTCTACAATCTTTGAGTCACGATGCGTAGAAACACCCTTGAAGTTCCTATTTACTCTGCACAGTCGTGCGTGATCGATGACCCTTTTGCAATCATGGCCAAGACTAAAGTTGAGAAAAAAAATTAATACCAAATCCTGAAACTATTGTATCACAATAGTACCAAAAGCAAACATAACTAGTACATAATGAACAAATCTCTGATCTTCAGTATGAAAAATAAACTAACAAAATTAGGACCTAAAACATGCAGAAAAAAAAAAAACACTAAGCCGTCCACTAGCAACACCCCCGAACTTAAAGTGGCGGGTCCCTCAATGAGAAGAAATAAGGGAATAGAGATATGTCCAAGAGAATCACTACGGTGGCAGTGGGGAAGTGTGAAAAGAGAGGAGCTGAGCCAACTGGTGCATGATTTGGTCGTGGTTGGAGCGAATGATGGTCATCTCGGCCTTTATGGCGTCCATATCCCGACTTAGGGCAACACGGTGCTCCTGAGACTCATCCCAATATGTGTCAAATATCGCGGTAAGTGCACGAATCTAGTCAGCTAGAGATTGAGTCGAACTGGGGGGGACCTTAGGGTCATCGTCCTCAGAGTCACCCTCACTAGGGGTATCTGGAGCGGTATCCTCGTCTACTTCCTCTTCCAAACCTCCGGGGGCTCCATACACCGCAGGCAATGGTATGGAGTAGATGTTGCTGCGTTCCTCGGAGTCAACATCGAGACTTGACTAGTTAGTAGTGGAGTGTCGGTGGTGGATCAGGGCTCCGGTGCATCGCCCTTGGGTCGACTCAATCAACCCCCTATCGATGACGGTCCAGATATCGAACTTAAAGCCTTAGATTAGAAACAGATTGTAGAGAATGATCAAGTCTTGCATCTCCACATGAATGTGCTAAGGTGCAAAGTGAAGCTGATCTTTAGGCGCTAAGAATTGTACCAAGCCTTAGCCACTGGCGTGAGAGAGTGTATCTGGAAATTGGTAAAGTCACTATGGAGTGGTTGGGGAGTTTCCATACGCCCTTGCCTTGGTGAGCTCACTGTGACATTCATAATCTGTGTTCAGGCCAAGGGTCAAGATATTCCACAGAGTCGATCAAATCCGGCGGCGTAAATCCGATTGATGGCTTGAGGCGCTCGCTTCGACCGCGCAGCGGAGGCAAAAACCTGTGTGCAAATTTGAATGGCGGATTGGAGTAAATTCACACGATTGGGGCGCTCAGGGCGAGGGTGCGCGGAGTGTACCGACCATGATTTACGGATGATGAAGTTGAAGAGCGCGTAGAGGTTGGAAAACCTCGTTCCAAGATATGATGAAGGCGGTTGAATGGGATTCATGGTAGATTCTCTTAGCCTCGAGAAATAAACATGTGGGGATCCTCGGTGGAGCCGCGCGAGGTGGAGTCAGTCGTTTTCAACTGTCGGGATCGACTTGCTTTGTAAGAGCCATTAAGGTAGATTTAGGAGTTAAGGTTTCAGCAAGCGAGGAGAAAACAAGAGAGAGTGGAAAGAGACGGCGAAGAATTTGTGTAGGGGAAAATGAAAGCACATGGGGTTTTTTAAAGTAAAAATTTCGTTCACTAGCGACGGTGTAGGGCTCTGGCTGTGTGGCTTATGCCTACGTAGCGGCGTAGAGATCTACGTTGTAGCGTACTCAAAAGTTGGAAAATAGCTACACAGCGGCGTAGGGTGCCACGTTGCGACGTACCAGAAAGTTTGAAAAATGAAAAAAAAAATTCCACGCAGCGGCGTAGAGATCTACGCCGCAGCGTACCATAAAGATAGGAAAAAGTTTGTAAAACACGAATTTGTCTCTCTCAAACTGTAATGAACATGTAAACCCTTTAGTTACTTTAGTGCTTAAACGCCCGGCTGAGAAGCCACGAAAAACTCACAAACACATTAAAGCAGAGAGCAAAGTAGTGAAATTCCAAAAGCGAAAAATGTAAGTGTAGCGCCCCTTTTCGAGGCCCGACCGTTTGGCGGTCGGCGGAGTCGGGTTGCTCTAATGTCACTCAATCACCTTATCAAAATCATTTTATCAAAACACGGCGTAGCGTTACATGATTGGCATAAATCCTTTCCAAATATGCGGGCGTTTTTAAAAGGGTAAGCCCATTTCATTTCATTCATGCAAAAGTACAATTACTATAAAGGCATATCAAGCCTTTATAGTAATTGTTTTTACTATATATCAATGTTTTTACAAAATTGTTTTTACAAAATATCAATGTTCAAAAAGAGATATGGGGTGAATGCATATGTCGAAACATACTCCGCAATTCTTTCTTTACTTATTTCGATGCTCTCGATCTTGCTTTTAGCTCTGTTCAATCGTACTGTACTTAGATAAAACTACGTACTAAAGCATTTCATGCTTAGTGGTTCTATCTGTTCCATTACAGTTTCGATTTAAATGATATCAAATCATGCGAGTTTTACTAAAAACAAATTTTTAGATCTTTTGGATGATCAATATATATATATAAAATTAATTTTTTTAAGGAAGGTTATCAAGATAAATATTTTAAAAAAAATATATGGTTTTGTCCCGAACTGATGCTTAGCGTGCACATGCACCGCAGGAAAAATGCTTTAAGCCTGGGATCACAAGAGCGGTAAAGCTCTACCACAGAATACAGTTATAGTACCAAGGCTCAAACTCGAAATCATTGGTTAAGTTTAGAGAAATCTCAATCATCTCATTTACATGTTCGGTTGTTAAAATATGTTAAAATCTTTTAATATGTTAAGAGAGGGTTTTTAAAGAGAGGGTTTTTAAGAAAAATGATAAAATTTTTTTAGGAAAAGGATAAAGACTACATTCTTAATTAGGAGAGAAAAAAATAAATCAATTTTTTTGTTTTATATTAGACTCGTCTTAAATAAGGCTTGTAGTCTTTTTATATTATAAGATATTATAAGACTAGAAACGTTAACAACGTAGTCTTTTACATTATAAGATAATATAAGACTAAAGCAATTAAAAATGTAGTCTTTTTATATTATAAGATAATATAAAGACTACCGAGTTTTAATTAAAAATGTAGTAATTTTATATTATAAGATAATATAAGACTACAATTTGTAGTCTTTTTATATTAAAAGATAATATAAGACAACATTTTTAATTATAGATGTAGTCGTTTAATTTATGAAAAATTGTGAAAACGTAGTCTAAAATATTAGACTACATTTATTACTAAAAACGTAGTCTTTTTCCTAAAACCAATTGTAGTCTATTTAACTTTTTGTAGTAGTGAATGTCTATGATGATATCAAATTGTGTTATTCTTTACATATAAATAATGTGAACGAGTTAAGCTAAAGTCAAATAGGATGACAACATAGTTGTACATAGCTATAGAGTTTGAACTAAATCAAGCACAAGCCTCATATACCATTGTTGTCTAATTATGCTTAGTTTAGAGAAAAATTAGAGGGAAATCATGATGTCTAAGATTTCATGAGACTTTAGAACTTGCTCAAGTATCATTTGAGGCAAAATCCTAAAAACACATACATTGGGAAATGATGTAGGCCATCCTTGGAATTGGTTGAGCCTTGTTAGCCTACCCAATTAATCCATAGTCACCTAATTTGAGTCGTAATAGCCATATTCTATCATGGAAACCAAGAATGAACACCTTGTCCCGTTCTTTTACCCTTATACCAAGGACCCACATTTTACCCTTAACATGTCGTTGACAAAGCACAAATTAAGAGACTGACATGTAGTGATAGGAAGTTGAAATGAAGCGGATTTGATAAGTACAAAAGGTTGAGGAAGGGGTGTCAAAAAAAAAAAAAAAAAGAACTCAAGGGGGAGCAAATTTAACCTCGTAGCCTTCCTACCTCAAGCTAGTAAGTCCGTAGGGGTGCTTTAACACCTAATACCCCCAAGGCAATTGGCCCGGGAGTTATTGACCTAAAACTTGCTACATGGGGTAGGTAGAAAGCTTAAGGAGGTTGAATATTGCATTGCTCTCTACCTTGATGCTTTGAAAAAGCGAAAAGTCTTGGTAATTTTGAAGAAAGATAGAAACAACCAAGTTTGGGGGTGAAGTGATGTGAAAAGCACGACGATGCTAATTGGGTTGAGTGAACGACTCAAGTGAAGACATGGTCAAATTTTGGAGGATGGAGCATAAGAATAGAAGAAGAAAGTGCTAGAGTGTTTTGGGTAAAATCTGAACCTAAATGACTCATTCAACTACCCTCTTACCCTAGCCACACATTACAAGCTTGAAAATACCTATTTGATCCCGAGAGCATGTAATGCCTACATTAGTGGAGAATAAGATGCGAAGCAAGCCTATGAAGTCTCAATCACTCTTCATCTATGGAAACTCTTTGTGAGTGTGAGATATTTCACCTCATGCATTCCCCTAAAGTCATCTAGACTGCATTTGGATCAATGAGGGTGAGACTCCACACACTCATGTTAGAACCTTGATATGAGTGCGCGGCTAGTTTGTGGCCCGACTTATTTGCTTTAAAGAACACTATCTTGAAACACTATTCATGTGTTGGAATGCGTAATTCACGAGGCCTGATATTGCAATGCATGTTTCTCTGGACTCGAAAGTTTTCTTTTCAGGTAGATTTGGGGCGAGTTTTTATCTTTACTTGAGGACAAGCAAAACGTTAAGTTTAGGGGTATTTGATAGGGGTGAATTATATTAGCATTTCCACCATGTTTCTCATGTGTTTATGCAACCTAAATGCTATATTCACACCCTTATGCGCAAATATTACACTAATCCCTCACATTTGTGAGTTTTGCAAGTATTAAAGAAAAGTAAGCAGAGAAGAGGGCAAAAATAGCAAGAAAGAAAAACTTGACAAGAGGCCTCAGGTTCGCCAAGGCAAAGCCTACCTTCGCCTAGGTGAGTTTGCCTCGCCCGAGCGAACAAAGACCCGAGCGACTTGCTTGGCCAAGGCCTCGGGGTTCGCTGGGTGACCAGGCCCGAAACGCGGTGTATAAAATGAATGCCTAAGTGCGCAAGTGCACGCGTAGCCCCAAGTAATATAGTGTACTTAACGTACGGATATCGATCCACAGGGAAAGGTAAATTGACTCTGAGAGGTTACGCACTGGACAATATACGAGGATGACTAAGAGGAGTTCAATTATATAAAAAACTAACTTAAGCTGATTTAATTAAAGTGTTGTTTGTAAAGCCTAGGGTTCTATCTCCCCTATCACGTTGATCGTTGTTTTCTAAAGAGATTGTTATTCAATACATTTTATAATACGCCTGATGGGGATGATCTTGCCTACGGGATATCCTCTCCGAGGTATATCCGCCTATCTACGCAAAATGGTCGAGTATATCTCTATCTCGACTCGGTATTCCCGAAATGCGCAAAATGTTCTACCCCTAGATACCACGCGGTGGGAATATCTCTATTGGCCAAGATAAATTTGAAGGCTACTCTACGAATCCACGAATACCCTCATCTCTCGAATCTCGGATCTCGGTGCGACTATGCTAATCTTGGCCAAACATTATCATATAATTTAAATCACAGTATAGAGTAGATTAGGCAATTTATAAACAATTGAATAACATAAAAAGATCGATCCTTAATCCATATCGTATGACAGGGTTTGATGTAACCCTAGAAAGAGATCTAGAACATAATGGAAGAAAATATAAAAGTGTTTAATAAGGAAAACATTGTTCTAGAATCCGAAAATATACGAAAAATGAAAATCGTTACAATTCCCGGGCACTTCCTCAGTCGATTAATCACTCTTGCTCTCGAAATACGTACTTACTCGAATCAAATACGCCTCCGTCAGAGTCACGCCTCCTCGATTTGAACCTAATGTGCTTTTAATGATGAGAGCAGATTTTCGTGCTGACGTCGCGACGTGGTGACGTTGCGACGTGGTGACGTCGCGACGTGCTTGACATGGTGACGTCGCGACGTGGTGTCGCGGCGTGGCTGTTGCTCCTCCTTGTTCCAAAATTGCTTCCAAAAGCTTCTCTTTATGCTCCAATGAACCTGTAATCACACCAGACACGAAATCAGGGATTTAGCCACAAAAACTATACCATTATTATAAAATAAATGTGAAAATGACGAACCGACGCGAGTGTAAGATGAGTGTTTTAGGTACTCATCACACCCCCAAACTTAGTTTCTTGCTTGTCCTCAAGCGAGCGGAATCTAAGACAGGACACACACCCGACACCAGCCACAACTAACACTCTGACGGTGGTGCACATCTTTGAAAAGTAGGGGATCAAATTGGGCTGACTCACATACCCACTGTTTTGCTCGATGTTCATTGAAGGCATCTGAGATAATTTTTGACTTTGATAGAAGATTCAGATGGGATAAAGACAGAGGCTTGTGGTACATCAAATCCCATGGTGTTGATAGCCTTTCCCAAAATCCCTATGTGCTTATAATGAGTGATTTTAATTATATGCCTAGGTTAGTACTAAACTTAAGCTCTGACCCACATTAGGAAGAAGCGAACTGAACAAGGATAAGGCAGCGTTTATTTATGTCCTTATACTTAGAGAATTTCCCTCATTACCTAAACAAAATGGGAGAGAAGACCTGAGTGAAGTTTTAGCGTAAGTGTTCACATGGCAGGATCATTGGTGACTCCCCACCCAGTTGGTTAAGGGGCACCGGGCATTCGATTCCCTTCTTCACCCCAGAGACACTCAGCCAAACTCAGCGGCCCTAGGTTGCGTGAATGATCCATCTTACATCCCATTATAGCGGGCGGTGGGGAGTCAATGACTCAGGCCAGTTGGCTCGGGGCATTAGGCTTTGATAGGCCCCTCGGTTGTGCGGGATTGGGTGGATGATCCAAACTGTTCTTGGCCGCATATACTATTTTTGTCATATTTCTTTCTTTTTCTCTTTTTCTATTGTTTTTGTATTTTTCTCTTTTTGGTTGGGGCTCAATGGCAATTCTCTTTTGATTAGGTGTCCCGTCACTCAAATGGATTCGAATCTCCCTAGGTTGATCGAACTTTAGTAGCCTAGTTCGGCATATACCGCCTGCGAAAGTCACTGGTGTGTGAGTGCGATAGAGTTTTGGCTGGTTTTCTTGACTGCCGGGATTGATTCACTAACCCTTTCAACTATTCAATCTAATTCTGAGGCATCAAGCAAATGCTATGCATTTGAACAAGTTTTAGTGAACTCAATCCAAAATTGATCCTCAATTTTCAACATGCACAATGTATCACGATTACTACATGCGAAATGTCCTAAATATAATCAAGCAAACTAACACATGACTCATGAACATGAAAGTGCGATGTAAAAATAAACTAAAAACAACACACACCCTAATACTCCCCAAGGAAACACAATAAAAATCGACACACTACTAAAACCAAAACTTAATAAAACAAAACACAAAAAAATATAATACCCGATCATGCCCCCTCCCCAAGAACAAAATATCGGTGTCCTTGTGAGATAAACGTAGAGGGTAAGGGAACTCCCCTGAATATCACTGCGGTGGCGGTGGTGGTGGATGGTGAAAAGCCAAAATTTGGGCGGCCGGGCGCATAGGCTATTTGCTTTGCCCGCATTAGAATGATGGCTGATTAGCGAGCGGTCATATGTCGATACCCATGACGCCTCCATGTCTGATATGCGAGGACTCGGTGCTATCTGGGTCTCATCCCGAGAAGGCGTCAGCGGACTCGGGTGGCGCGAGCAAGGTCCTCGAGATCCCAGTGAAGGACTAGGAGGAATGGCGCATGGTTTCTTTGGGTAGGTGGTGGTTGTTTGGGATAGGGATGGAGTGATTTGGGACGGGTGGTGGAGGTGGCTGGGACGAGGGTAGTAAGAGTCTCACTGGGGATCTTGAGGGATCATAATGAGCCGATACTCATAAAACTCGTCCTCGTCAGGGCTCGTGACGAATCATAGGTCCCCTCGGGTTACGGGACACAGTGTGTCCGCAGCCAGACTATGGCTTTGTGCAGGTGGAGCCCAGTGTCGATGTCGTCCAAAGACACCGGCTTGTTTGCACAAGCCAAATATCGAAAGAAATTGTCCTAGGTTCATTTCGCATCTCGGTTGTGGAGGATATCCTCTATAACTTTTATGAATGATATCTTGGATAATGGAAAAGTTAAAGCCGAGGTATTTGGCGGTCACCTCCCACACACATTAAATCGTCGGGATAAGGCAGTGAAATGATTATGACAACCCAGGAATGTAAGGCCAAATGCTTGGCGCGAAATTGACTCCGCATGGCCGCACTATTGATCCTCCACTCGCTAATCCTTTGGTCCAATCCGCGGATGACCTCATGGTGTGGGATACTCATGGACGTCGAAGGTCCGATTGGGACATGCTCACAGAGCCATAGAAACTATTGATGAGCTCATGGCCCGAAGTCGAGCTAATGCACCATCGTACCACGACCTTTTGAGGACATGGGAGGCGAGGTTAGGCGTAAATTCGAACTCGCTCATCGCCGCCGGACGAGGGGTTGGCGTAAAGCACGCCGCCGCAGCCGCGATTGTCTTCGAAAGAAATCATCGGGGTGATGAGCCCCTTCTCTTTAATGAATGAGCGGTTTTTGCAAATTGTGCCAAACACGGCTGTTGGCTTCCACATTTACAAACCGCGGCGTCAGATGCGGGAGTCGGGTCTGTTTGGGCCGACTCCGCAGCGAGCTGATGCACTCTTGCAGAGCTATATGAACCTAGATAAAAATTGAACACCAAATGCCACCACGGCCCCAAACAACTAATAACTACCTAAGGACTCAAAAACACCTAAAATGAGACTCAAAACCTAATGGAACCTAGCTAACTCAAAATGAGGCTCTTTGTTTAAAACTAGAATCTAGTCTACAGCATGACATGGCCCAGACCACACAGACTGTGCCCTGACTAGAATCGGGTACGGTGAGTAGGGATGCCACTATGACCCCAGCGGCGTGAGGTGACGTTAGTCGGCGGCGATGGTGGTCTCCGACCGGTGTGGTGAGAGCTCCAACAGGTCCGGTGAAGGTTGGGATGCAGGGGAGCTAGGGTTTCGAAGAGTAGAGAGTCGTACGATGAATGTGGAAAGTGAACCATTCTTGGGCTAAAAACAGAGTCACGTCGCGACGTGCGGGACCACGTCGCGACGTGGCAGAGGACAACACCAAATGACGTGGCGGCGATGCGGGACCACGTCGCGGCGTGAGTTAATGACCTAATAGCGTCGCGGCGTGAAATCCGCGTCATACCCGGCTGTGACGGAGAGCTTCATAAATTGATATGACGACGTGAGAATACACGTCGCGGCGTGGCACGAAGGAATGTTAAGGTAGCGTGCGGCGGCGGTGAAATCCGCGTCGCTGACGTGAAAGATGAAATTTTGACGTCGCGACGTGAAATCTCACGTCGCGACGTGGCAGAGAGCTTAAAAAATGACGTCGCGACGGGAAATCTCACGTCGCGACGTGGCAGAGAAAGTCTCCCAGGGAATTTATACTAAAACCTCAATTTTTCGAACTCTCCGCGTAAACCCTTTCGGTCTTTGAACGATGCAAGCCTTGTACCTACACCTCCAGGCTCACGAAATTAAACCAACAAACGAAACGATCATGGATCACATTTAGAAATCGAAGTGAAAACAATAATAGAGCGAAAACTTAAAACAAGTTTTAGAACGCAGGACACACCCAAGGCGCTATGTTTTGTGTCGTTAGCTCGTGATCCACGAGATCTCACTATACCGCGACACTTAGGATAAGCAGGAAATGCTTATCGCATCCTTGTAGTGCACGCTTGATGCTCAAGGTGGATGAAATACTCTTCTGTACATGCCCTTGCCCTTCTCAGTGTCCTTCTGTGCGGTCATAGGCTTTTCCCTGAAGTTTTTCGCCTCGTCTTGCAAACTCTCTGTGTAATGAAGTTGCGAGATATCGTCATTTGGATCGTCATCACAGGTGCTTAGAGTGGTTTTGGAAAACATGAAGAGTGATCTAAATCTCCTTGGACTCTAAGTTTAGGTTCACGCTTCTTGCACAGTGATCGAGCTTTCTTTTTGTGGCTAGGAAAGGTCTACCAAGTATGATGGGGACCGAGTCGTCTTCTTCCATGTCCAGAATGACAAAGTCTGCTGGAAGGACGAATTTACCAGCTTTTCGAGGCACATTTTTCGACTATACTACCGAGGTGTTGGTATGACCTAGCAAGTTGTGGGCGATTGTGGTTGATTTCGGTTCTCCCAACTTTAGCCTTTTAAACATCGAGAGTGGCATCAAGTTGATGCTCGCTCCCAAGTCACATAAGGCTTTTCCCGATACCCGATTCCCTATAGAGAACGGTATAGCAAAGCTGCCAGGATCTTGAAGTTTTGGGGGAAGCTTCTTTTGCAGGATGGCCTTTGCATTCCCTCGATTAAGGCAATGGTCCATATTCCTCAATTTCTTCTTACTTTTGAGATCACTTTTTCATGAATTTCACATAACTTAGCATATTCTCTAATGCTTCCAAAATGGTATATTAATATGTAGTTTCTTGAAGATGTCAAAGCTTTTCACGAAACTTGCTTCTCCAATTTACCTTTCTTCCCAGCCTACGAAATTACGGGTTAGTATGACGAGTTCTTATTTTCATGCATTTCTGGTTTCTTCCCTGCTTTTTATTATCTTGGCCGCCCCTCACATCTCGTGGTTGCTCATTTGCACTCCCAGTCCTTTAGGATGCTTTAGTGCTTGTCCTTTAATTTCTAGTTCTCGTATCAACCCGGTTGTGACCCGAAGTTCTCCAATTCTCTTCCCACTCCTTAGGTGATGGCCTTCTGATATTCTTTCCCTTCTCCTCAAGGTTTGCCTACGAATTGCTTGGTAGTGAACCTTGTTGCCTTTGATCGATAAATTGGCCATTTGACCCGTACGTACCTCAATTTATATTTGTCTTTCCTTGATTGTTCAATTGGGTGGCCTGTTGCTGCATATTCACCTTGGTCTCATTCCTTGAAGGCGGTGTGTGGGGTGAACATCTGGGCAAGGGCTTGTTCCTAGAATCCACTTTTTTCTCAGGTGGTAGCTCTTTAACTCGGTCAAGATGGCATATTGTTACGATTGTTCCTCCATCCATTACCCTTGATTGATACATTGTTCGGATCGATTAAAAGTACGCCACCCCTTAGCTATGGTTGATTACGGTGGTTGTGTTTCCCCATCCCCGGTCCTTCGCTGCGTAGTTGGTCCCAGTTGAACCTGGGCATATTGGGCCTCAGCAGCCAAAGTTTCAGTGACGTTCCACTCTTATCTTTGTCCTCCTGAGAATTGCTCAATGAGTGCTTTGTATAACATGTCTTGTTTCCTCTTTGCCTATTTATTTGTTTAGTCAATTTGAGCCACATCATGATTTACCAGATTGTTGAGGATGTGTTTGTGCCACCCACCGTGTTTCTTGGGTGTAGCCCATACTCTCTAGGCCAGCGATTGGTGTTGGTTGCGGCATCTTCCCGATATCTCATCTGCACAGTGCGTGGGTTTTCTTCATCGATGATCCTCCATTGAGGCATCTATCATTGTTAGTTGTATTTCGAGACCATTGTAGAAGGTGTGGACTTGCATCCATACGGATTTAGTCGGTGGTGAGGACTTTATATGATAGTTCATGGAGCACATCCCACGTTACCCTCCGCCCGAGTTCTCCCCCTCTAATTGACGAGCGTATTGATCTCTTGCACAAGTTGTGCAATCTTAGTGGAAAGAACTTGGTGAAACTTTTGTACCAGCACCGTTCCATGTAGTAATGAGTCACGGTGGTGACTAGTTGTGATGAGTGCAGCTCATCCACAGAAGTGACAGTGGGAATATAGCGATCTTGGGGGCTTCTTGGTGGCCAGTTGTATTTGATGGTATCGCAAACTTGAGGAAGTTAGTCAGTACATGTTCGGGTTCTCATGGGAGTAGTCCATGGAACAATATGTTACGAAGCATTTGTCTTTGTAATTTCAATTCAAAATTGTTTGCTTGAATTGGCGGCCGCTCGATCGCCGCTCGAACAATCGCCGAGGTAGAACGAACTCATCTGAGCACGTACGGGTCGTCCGGGCCGTAAGGAATGGCCTAGGCGCTTGATTTTTAGCTCGCCGTGGTTCGCTTGTTCTACGCCAAAATCTTGTTCTTCGCCAAGCTTCCATATTGGAGTTCTACCGCTTTTGTTCTTCGTTTCGCTGCAACTGTGCGTAAGTCTTTCTCGCTCGTGATCACGTTGATTAAGTCGATTTTGGTCAGTCGCGATGTACTCACCGAAACCTGCATCGCAATAACACACAGTTCAACAAAACCCACCACAAAGACTCTGTAAAAATAACAAAAGTAAGAAAATTCGTAATATTATCTATGTGTGCTCACTCTCTATCAATTTAAACCTTTCCACGCGAACGCGCCTAAAAACTCGACAGTCGAAAACGCGTGTATAAAATGAATGCCTGGCGCGCGCGCACGCCAGAGCCTCAAGTAATATAGTACTTAACGCACGGATATCGATCCACAGGAAAGGTAAATTGACTACGTAGGTTCTCGCCGTATTAACATTCAAGGATGACTTTAAGAGGGAGTTCAATTATATAAAAACTAACTTAACTGTTGATTTAATTAAAGTGTTGTTGTAAAGCCTAGGTTCATCTCCTCATCAATGGATTGTTTTTCTAAAGAGATTGTTATTCAATACATTTATAATCCGCCATGATGAGGTGATCTTGCCTACTCGGATATCCTCTCTCGAGGTATATCCGCCTCTATCTCGCAACAGAACAGAGTATATCTCTATCTCGACTCCGGCATTCAATGCTTAAATGTTCTACCCCTATACCACCTTCGTGTCCAATGATCTCTATTGACCGAATCAAATGGCTACTCCCACTCAGATCCCCTATCACCTCATCTCTCGAATCTCTCTCCAGCTGCGGCTATGCTAATGCCGCCAAACATTATCATATAATTTAAATACGTATAGAGTAGATTCGACAATTTATAAACAATTGAATATAAAGATCAACTTTTAATCCCATCGTATGACAAAGGTTTGATGTAACCCTAGAAAGAGATCTAGAACATAATGGAAGAAAATATAAAGTAAGCTAGCAGAAAACATTGTTCTAGAATCCGAAAATATACGAAAAATGAAAATCGTTACAATTCCCGGGCACTTCCTCAAAGTCAGTGTCACTCTGCTCTCGAAATCTGTGCCTCCGTCCGTCTGCCTCCGTCCGTCTGCCTCCTCTCGATTTCTAAACCCTAATGTGCTTTTAATGATGAGAGCAGATTTTCGCGGCCGATCGCCGCGCACGTGGTGACGCTATGACAGACGGCCGCGACGCGCTTGACATGTGCGACGCCGACGCTGGTGACGCCGCGACGCAGACGCGACGCGATTAATTTCCTTGTTTGCTCCTCCTTGTTCCAAAGCTGCTTCCAAAAAGCTACTCTTTATGCTCCAATGAACCTGTAATCACACCAGACACGAAATCAGGGATTTAGCCACAAAAACTATACCATTATTATAAAATAAATGTGAAAATGACGAACCGACACGAGTGTAAGATGAGTGTTTTAGGTACTCATCACTAGGTGAAGTATGCTTTCGCTTAGGAGAAGGCCTTCGCCAAGGAGAAGCACACCTTCGCCGAGGCGAAGAAAGCCCACTTTGACTATTGTGACACTGGCCTTTCGCCAGTGAAGGGCACTTCACTCAGGCGAAGGATGTCGGGTTGGGACAAAAATGCCCTTATTCTCAGCCCCATTTTGGTCATTTTCCAACACCACAACAAAAGCATCGTAATATTTAGAGGATATGTGCACAATCTCGAGGAGAATCGTATATTGAACATATCTAGGGTTTCTCTCTAAGCTTTTATTTTTCTAGGGTTTGTAGATTTTCTTAGTTTTTAGCTTGTGTTTGAGCCAGTTAGCATCTAGTCATAAACACTTCTTGTGGTGTGGCAGAGCACGGTTTCGGGGGACCTCTACTTTCATATTTGTTTTCAGATCCCTAAACCCTTCTATTTTTCTTAATATTTCAGCATTATGTTTGTTGTAGATATGGATATTGTTGTGTTTTGGAGGCTACTATGGCTAAACCTCTCCTAGGCTTATTATTGAAATTAAGTTTGGATTTTGTAATTTATCACCATTTTGTGAATGTATCTTCAGGTTGAGGTTTTATGGTGCGGTTCTATGAATTTGCTATTTTTATTCAATTGCTGTATGTTAGGTAGTGAGATTGTTTCATAGCTAAAAAAAAGGGCTTCCAAAGTTACAGTTAAAGTACATCTGAGACTTTGATTTCATTCCCTAATGTTCATAATTGATAAAATCAACTTAACTTAATCAAAGAAGTTCAGAAAAATTAGAATGCCTAGTATTATATGTATTTTATTACGAGGGACATCATCTAACCTTATGTGATGATCGTATGCACCCTGGAAGGTGACTATTCAAGATGAACCATGGAGATTTCATTGCATGGATTCAAAATGTATCACAATGGAAATTCCCAAGGATTGATTTCATCTTAGCACAAGTAACACATCCTTCTAATTCGATGGACTGAAAAGATAATAGGGATCAAGTGTGAGAAATTTAGGAGAGACTCGAAAGAGTGATCCACATGCAGAGTTCCTTGGGTAAGCACAAGATTATCTTTACTTAATCAGCGCTTAATGGACATAAGCAATCAATGCACCAATAGAGATAGACGGCTCTAGTGTTATTCCATAAATTCGTTCTTGCATCTTAACCCAAGCATTTGCTAATATTTTATATGGTATTGTAGTTAAATTAGTTTTTATTTCTAGTTAACAAACCCTCACAATATTTTATTTTGCTTGAATATAAAATTTCGGTATCGGGGTAATTAACTCTCACTTAAACCATCTCTTCCCTATGGGTTCCACATATTAGGTTTTTTAATTTGAAAACCACTATATTAGTTGTGATCCATGCACTTGCGGATTAGGTTGCTTTTGACCAAAACTTACATGTTCAAAAAATCAACATTGGCTTTCCCCAGGGTTCCTGAAGCTTGAATCTGGACTCCATCAAAACGTTGGTGCTTAGTGTCCTCATCCCATCTACCCTCTTTCCTTACCTCCATTGTCAGATTCAATCGTTAGAAGACTAATGAATTATCTTCATGGTAAACAATTTACATTGTCCTCGAGCATTGCCTACCGATTATCTCTATGGAACAATTCAATGATCAAGTCGAGGTCATATGAAAGAGAGTAAAAGAACTATGTGTTCAGGCGGTTTGCTTAACGGTTTGCAAAGATAGTGATGAGAAGCAATGTAATCCAATCAAGCAAGGCAATAAATGTTTCATGAAATCCCCGCAAGGGTCTCAGATCTCCCATCCTACATGAAACAAAGCTAGTGACACTGTCACAGATTGAAAGCACATATACTGAAACTGGATTGATAACCAAAGAAATGACGCTACTAAGTTCGGGGGCCAGAGATGGAACTACCATGTGTCTGTGACTATTGTCGGACGGGAATACTTTATATAGGAGGGCATCGCTCTTGTGTCCGAGAGTCATGATCTTCCAATAATGCATCAGATGGTCGAAAAGGTCCCGTAGCTCATCGTACATCTGAAATTTCGGCAATGAGAAATGTGGTGGAGCCTCCTGATTGAGGATAGCATGAATGAATGGCAACGCTAAGATGTCGTCTAATGCCTAAAATGCGGGGTCCAAGTTCCTTCGGTGAAGGCGTTCGTTCCCTCGATGGGAGCCCCCATGTTGACGTGGATGGCATTTGGGTGGGGAGTAGTTGTCCGTGGACTCAGACTGCATGGGGGCTCCGTCGGTCGAGTGGGTCATCCACACTGCAAGGGTGTTGCTCAAAGATATGTCAGTAGCATTTCACAAGGTCGTGTTCTCTTTGCGCGAAGAAGTATTAGCCGTTAGGAAAGAGACTAACTGTCATAGTGGAAGTCCCGATGCCCCTTCAAATTAGCTTTCTCCACGCTCGTGCATCGTCTGGGCGAGGTTTTAACTGGGAGGTAGATTCCCATTTACTGGGTCGACTTCCTTAATCGATGAATCAGAAGCAAATCGCGATGCCGGGGGAATGGTTCCCATAGACTAAAGATACAAGGAGGAGCCCGCCAATCCTATCAAAGCCTTCTTTCCCTCATTTAAAAAGCTTCAACTTCGGGATGATGAGTACCCTTTATGCAGCCATCACGGCGGCCACGTGTCTGACAGATTTGCAGGGAATCGAGATAGTTAGGTGGCGACCAGCATAATACTGCTTATAGGTAGGTGGTTAGCTGCTCCCATGTTGCACCGTGAGTCACTACAAAGAGAGTCGTCTCCATATGGTGTGTTCGCGTGAATGATTATATGACTACGCACTATATGTCGTCAGATCAACTATTCCATTTCCAATTAAGATCCTAACCCATCTAAACAGCCCTCATGAAGCGTTCTTTGAGTGAAGTCCCCATTTGCATTATTCTCTTCATCTTCATGCCCGAGCTTAGTTATCCGAGGTAGCTCACTTGCCTTTTTCTGAGGTGGTCTCATCTTCATTCTCAAGCTGGCATCCGCCCTTCATGCTTGAGCTGGTTGTCCGAAGTAGCTCGTTTGCCTTTCTCGAGGTGGTCTCATCTTCATTCCCGAGTTGGCATCCGCCTTTCTATTCTTCTCTGCTCGGGCTCAAATTCTTGTAACTAGGTTAGGTTCGAATCATGAGTACTAATCTGCTCACCTCGATCCCAATAAACGCTAATTGCATGGGCACTGTCTCGGACTTATCCCACTTCTCGTGTAGACCACACCAAGGCCATCGAGGAAACGGGTGTTGCAAGTTAAAATATTTGTGATGCGGCGATGGGAGAACATATTTTATTACGCCTTGCCAATTTGGTGGATGGAGCATGTTCTGTAGACAACTCTCTCCACTGCTGGAACTGCAATGGAAGAGAACCTAGTAAGGGTCTGTTCGGTTCTTTTTTTTTTTTTAATGTTCTTAAAAACAAAAAGGAAAACGAAAACAAGGGGAGAACACGTTTTTGTTTAGAAAAACATAGACAACATATAAAATACTGAATTTAAATTAGAAGGATACTTTTCATAAGAGAATACCAAAATAGTGTTTTTTATGTTTTCAAAAACAAGAACCAAACAAGTCCTAAATTTCTTGCTCATTAAGTCTCAAAATTGTCGTTTAATCGAACATGATCCAATGAAGACACCTAATTTTGATCTTATATGCACCATGGAACAAATTGAAAAGATTTCGCTCTTACAAAATCAAACATTGCATTTGACATGAGGGAAAATGTCATCAAACAAATGTTGGCAGGTGACTACGGGTCTGTTTGTTTACCGTTTTTTGAAAACTGTTTTTTTGTTATGAAAAAAAAAAGGAAAACAAAGAAAACATAAAGAACACTTTTGGTTCATAGTATTTTTGTTCTAAAAAACGAGGACACATAAAACACTAAATTCAGAGAACAAGAATAGTTTTCATGGTGTTCTTTATGTTTTCAAAAGCTGTTCTCAAGAACAGTTTTCAAAAACATGAACATAACACACCTTACACATCTTATCTGATAAACCTAACATGGACTGTAGATGATAAAATTTCCAGATATGTGAACATTGGAGAGTAGAAATAGAAGAGGAACAAATGTACAAAAGGTCCACACGAAATAAGATAATTACAAGATAAATGAATCGTCCCAAAGCCTTCTTTGAAAAGCAATGAGCTTGTTCAGCCTTTCTGTGCCAGCATCATCTATGACATCACCTATGTAATTCAAAAGGCAAAAGAGAATGAATAAAAAAACAATTGTTTTTACATATACAATTTTTTTTTTTAAATATACAGAATGAAATTTTCTGTTAGGCATATTATGGATCTGCATAGATTGAACATACCAAACAAAACCAACAAAAGGAGAGTCTAAGTGGGTACATGTGTCTATTAATTAAAAGAGGCGGATGACCCCAAACCCAATTCCGGTCCCAAAGCAGTGTCACTTTTTCTTTTTCTTGTTTACTATAAACTTAAACTTTAAGCTTGTTCATTCATATAATGTTAAACGCTTAACTTGTATTAAATTGGGAAAAATGATTACAAAATATACAAGCTCCATATAAAAGTGTTCAACATTTACACATTTACATTGCTTACAAAAAGAAACAAAAATACATATACATTAGACCAAATATTTCAGCAGTACTTAGCGATGGTTAATCTCGATCACGACGGATTATCTCGTCCCTCCTGGCTTTCCTCTTCAGACCTACAAAGCACGAAACACCCGTGCTGTTTAGGTTTAGTAACACATCAGGATCTAATCCCTAATAAGGATCATCTCACTTTAGACACATGCATATACTTATGACAAATATAACATTTGCATCTACTTATCCATTTCTCATATCTACTTTTTCATAACATGTTTCATTTCTTATCATATTTCATATACTTTTCATGTCATCTTGAACTTTACTTCTTGTTCTTGTAACCGTATACTATCATTACATAGCAGTGTTATGATTCTCATATCATGTCATATAATATATACATCTCATTTGCGTATACTTGTCATTTGCTTTTATGTTTCATGTCTTCAAGTACCTTAGAAGTGAATACGGGAAAGAACTGTATGTACCCAAAGGTACTATCACTATACGAGACAGTGATTTATAACTGTTTGACCCAAACAAGGCCACTATAATGATCCAAATGGTATCTATGTCATCACCAAACGGGTCTACATCATAAACCGTATGTCAGAAGAATCGCATCCCTATAGGCATGCCATCTATCCAATCACCCAAACATAAGGCACCGCGATTATGTTTTCTTAAGAATCTTTCAAGTATTAGAAAAAGATATCTCATATACATGAATAACTACTGATATCATGTATACTTATGAGATATTCATTATCAAATAATCTCTTATAAGCATTTAACTGTATTTTTTCATATATAAAATTATACATGTATTCTCTTTATATTTCATAACACATGTTATCATGATCATATTACTATGATGAATTATTTCATATAGCAATACAATTATATAACCTTTATACAATTTCAATTTTCATAACCAATTCTGCCTAAACAATTCGAGGCAACTCCTAAGTCCATTTTTTACTGCACTTTGGACTCTCAGAACTAGGGATTAGAGAAAGTGATCTTCTAATTCAATATACCCCTACAATCTTAAGTTTCCATATGGTTCAAACATCATGTAATTTGACTTTAATTTGGGAGATATGGTCTAAACATTCTGAATCGCTGATAGCTTTTAACACTTGGAATTGCGTCCTATATTTGAAAGTTTGGGAATGTTAGAGACATAATTTGCCCACAATTTCTTTATGAAAGTTGTTTTCCCAGATGTCTAGTTTGTACAGAAATTTGAATCACTATATTTGGACTAGTATAACTCAGTTATGATTTTAAACAACCGAATTAATTCCAAATTGTGGACCGTTTTTGAGACATATTTCAGGGACATAATTGTTCCCTTATTTTGACGAATTTTCTGGGTTTAATGGGGTCCAAATTTTGATATACTTATTTCAGAAGATTTGTTCTTCTAGAAGTCTAGTTTACCCAAAAATTTGAATCACTCAATTTGGATGAGTGAAACTCAACTTATGGCTTAAATACCAAAACTGTTTTGAAACCCAAAACTATATCAGAACTAACCAGAATTGACTCGAAACAGAGCTTTACTTTGACGAATTTTTTAGGTACACTGAGGTCCAAATTTACATACATATATTTCAAAAATATTTGTTCTACTAGAAGTCTAGTTTACCTAGAAATTTGAATTACTCAATTTGGATGAGTGATAGCCAAGTTATGACCAAAACAAAAACATGAGTTTAAAAAAAACGGACAACATCTCCCCTAAAACCCAACATTTTCTCTATACAAAATTTTCCTCCATTGAGGACCACAACCAAACCAAACAACCATTCCAAACAAGGATTCTACACAAAAATAGGTATTCCAAACCTCCAAACAAGTGTCCATACAAAATCCTAACAAGTTCTATACAAAATTCCATACAAATTTATACCAAAATCTTTTACATATCCATACCCGATTTCTTCTTCTCCTTGAACTTCTTCTTCCCTTCTTCCTCTTCTTCTTCCTCCTCTTATTCTCTTCTCTCTTTCTCTCTTCTCCTCTTCTCTCTTCCTCTGTGTAAAAGCCCTACCAAAATGGGATATTTTGGGTCTTAAGATAAGGCCAAGTTTGGCCTTATCCAATTTTTGACATCAAATTTCAATTTTTCTATTTGGTCCTCCCTTTCTCATATATTTACCATTCTAACTTATTCAATTTCCTACTTTAGCATACAATCTTTTTTTCTTATGTCATTTGGGTCCTTAATTGCCAATTTACCAATTTACCCTTGACTTTTGTATTAATTCCGGGTTTTGCTTATTTTATTTTTTTTAGCATTATTTTATTCCAAAAAAATATACATTTATTTTTATTATACCCTAAACATGTTATCATTTGTCAACCCCCACGTAAAATATTTAGGTCTCGAAGTCATACTTGAATTGAAGAGTTGCGAGTGCTAGCTCTCATGGTTATACGGCTCAAGTAGCTTCTTCCCTACCATGGTGTTCTTTAAAAAGCACTTTACTTCATGCTTGTGCAGTAACTACTTCACCTCTCGAGACAAAATAGCCTTTGTCTCCCTATCATATAGAAAAATCCCATGCATTACTTGTACTTCTTACACCTTGGTAGTATGCGACCACATAAAACGGTATTAGAAAGCATGGAACACATGGAACACATCATTCCAACAGCTGCTCTGGAGGGGCCCCCTTGGCGATCGCCAACGGTCGATTCTCTCGAAACTTCATATGGGCGATGAACCTCGGACTCAGCTTCCACTTTCTTCCCAAATCTACTTCTTCCATGGAGATACCTTTAAGATTACTTATCACCGCTTCATAGTGTTCTTACTTCAATTAGGTATATGAGTTTTGTGATCACTATGACCTTTAACCTTTGTGAATAACTTTTGAACTATTATACATGTATCTTTTACTATGCGGACGATCACTTTATGCTTATTTAGTATGTCCAACACACGGGGAGTTCTACATCTCAGACCATCTAAGCCTCATATGGTTCCATTACTTGATGCTTGATTGATAAGCTGTTGTTATCGGAAAATTCTATCAATGGAATATACCTATCCCAACTTCGTTAATTCTACGCATCTAGGAAGCATATCTTCAAACATGGAATCAACCTCTCGAGCGTCATCTATCTCACGGGTGGAGATGTTGTGCTTGAGGAAGTGGCCCAGAGTTCCCTGACTAGCGTAGTCTGCAGAGATCTCGATGTAAATCGCGGATCTCTATTCGAAACAATAGACAATGGCACACCATGTAATCGCACAATCTCATCCACATATAGCCGGCTAGTCGAACCATAGAATGATCGATCTTGTTGGTATAAAATGGGCGACTTTGTGAATATCAACAATCACCGGACATAGTCATGTTTTTGTTGCGCAGAGAAAGCTTGACATAAAACCATAGTAATGTTATCCAGCTTCCATTAAGGAGATTGGGAAGGGGATCAACAGACTTGTTGGAACTTGGTGTTCAGCTTTGACTTGCTGACACATCAAACATTTAAACACGTGCTACGTCACATCTCTTTTTCATTCCTTTCCTGATAATGTTGTTTCAAATCTATGGTACATCTGGTACCTCGGATGCATGGTATCTACGTATTATGAGCTTCAAATAGTAAATTTTTCTTTAGCTCTTTATCATCACATATAATATGTTCTGGAAATACAAGCTTCCAACCTCTTTTATTGAAAAATCAGTCTTGTCACCATCTCGACCGTGCAGCTTTTACGCATCTCTTCATCGTTTTTGAGCATACATAATTATTTGCTTTCAAATAATTGCTAGCTTTTAATTAGGCTAATATCAGCTCCATCCGGTCTATTCTTCATTATTCTTGTGTATTATAGCTGCCGTTGACTTTCACACTTAGGCATCTATTCACATTAGAAAACTTCAGGGGTGGTAATCTATTATGCAGTCATAATCTTTGAACAACTCCAACCACCTTCGTTGTCTCAAATTAAGCTCCTTATGTGTTAACAAATACTTGAGACTCTTATGATTTGTGTAAATTCTTCATTTTTCACCATATAAGTAGTGTCACCATATTTTCAAAGCAAATACTACCACAGTGATTCCAAAATCGTAGTAATAGAATAATTACATTCATGTGGCTTCAACTATATGGATGCATATGCCACAACTTTAGCATCTTGCATTAACACACAACCTAGACAAGTTCTTGAAGCATCACTATACAGTTTACTCTTTACCGAGGTAGAGCGCCAATGCGGTGCTTGACCAACATTTCCTTGGCCACTCAAAAACTATCTTGACATTTATCGTCCTCAAACTTTACTCCTTTCTTGAGTAATTTAGTGAATGTATAGAAGCTAGCAATGAAGAATCCGCTACAAATCTTCTATAATATCCCTACCCAAAGTGAGGCTTTCTCCTTGATAACACTTGGGCGGTTTCAATTCCACTTCTGGAAACGATCTTGGTAGGGTCGACTCTTGTACCCTCGTGAACACAATATGGCCTTAGCAGATAAAAACTTCCTTTGGCAAAAGTACATTTTCTAAGCTTAGCATACAACTTTTCTCTCTCAAAGTTTGTAGAACTATTTTCAAATGTTGCTCATGCTCCTGCTCATCTTTGGAATATACCAATATATCATCAATAAAGACAAGTGACAAGTAATTTAATAGGTCGGAAACACCTGATCATCAATCCACAAATGTTGTCGGTGCATTACTCAACCCAAATGGCATTACCAAGAACTCATAATGGCCATATCGAGTTCTGAATGATGTCTTCGGCACATCGACATCTTTCACTCTTAACTGATAATACCCTGATCGGAGGTTTATCTTTAAGAAGTGATTAGTGCTCAAATAGTGCTATTTTAAACCCTGTGTATAGTAGGTTTTGAGCACTTTTTGTGTACTAATCAACTTAAATAACCCAATTGGCACATTAAATCGACTTTACTACTTATCGCGCATTTGTGGCTATTTTGTAGTTATACAAGCTAAATACCATCTTGGCGTCATCGAACCAGCAGAAGCAGAAGAATCCCGAAGCCCCGAACTTGGAGATGCGTGTCATAAGTCGGATGGAAATTGGAGCCACAAAATGAAGAAAATTGGACCACTGCAGAAATTTTAAAGGGTTGTGAATTTTACGCAACTGCGAATTTACATAGGATTACAATTTCACGAAACATATTACTGCCTCCCACTTTGACACCTTTTGCGACTTTTCCTAAAGCGCCTATGTGTTGTTGGTAGTTTAGACATTTTTGTAATTTCCCTTGACTCTGAGCACTATATAAGCCTCAGTCAAGGCTATGTACATCATGATGATCACTTTATGCAATAATTTTGGCATGAAAGCTTTCAGCTCTCCCGCCTTTGTGATTTTCTCTCATTTTCTCTCCCTTTCTCCTACTTTCTCGTGGGCGAAAACTCGCCCGGATGACGACTCAAGGATTCTTGTCAGCCCCATCCTTGAAGAGGAAGGCCAGCGGGCGAGTTACGAGGTAAATTGTTGTCCTCCACGGTGTTTTTCAGCATGCGATTATTGTCATTTATGCTTATCTCACCTCGGGTTTAAATCCACTTTTTGATGTACCACTGATTAGCGATGCCAACAAGCTTTTAGGGCTTAGTGGATGCTTGTGCTATATCACGAGGCTAAACTTAGTTGTCATTTATTTACCTCTGAGGAGTTAGGTCGAAGAATCGGTTTTGCTATTTATGAAACATGAATGACAATAAATGCATATCTCGAGAAAAACTTTAGGAGGTTCAATTTTTATAGCTAAACGAAGGAATCGGTTGAGTATTATAAGGTCATCCTCTAATGAGAGGAAAAAGTACCCAGGGACCTCTTAGTCGCCACACAGAGACCTCGAGCTGGTGGCAGGACCTTGAGTTCTTTACGATCTGTTTCATTTTTGTTTGCGGTTTTCAAACCACCGATCCTGCTTGTTTTACAAAAGCCCCAAATCGAAAGTGAACACCATTTCACATTAGCGTAAATCATTTGCGGGAAGAAAACCCATCATTGAGGTTCACTACTAGGCCCATTATCTTTATGAGTAGCTATCTTGCTATGTGATGGAGAGAATTAGGTCTAAATATTGTTGATTCGAACACCTGTTGTGGAGCCGAGATTAAATGGTGCCGTTCGCAGGGATGGTGCCTTAGTGCAGAGTGAGAAAATTTGTTGGAACTTGTGATCCTCATCACAAGTGTTGGTGAATTCTAACCCCACTGTCTCTACTTTTATTCTCTAGCAATTCATTTGCTAGGTTGATTCATTTTATCATCCTTGCATAGAATCTTCATTTTTTATTTTAGTTAACCTTAACCTTTTTGAGTATCCACCACAACTCTTTTTTGGTTGTCTTCTGTGTTCTTACTGACTTATGCACTATTGGGACAGGAACACTACAAGCAGATTGGAAAATGTCGGTGCTCCACTTGAAGAGGGTTGTGAAGTGAGCCTGAACACTAACCAGATGGACCCTCCCATAGGAGCAGTGAAGCCATGAGGGGGTTCAAAGGAACCCAAATGCATATAGAACAATGAGGGACCATATACACCCACCAAGGGTGAGTGCAACCTCATGTATTGTACCTCCTATTAAGGATGCGAATGTCAGGCCTTATCTGGTGCCCCTACTCCCAACTTTCCATGGTATGGAAAATGAAAATCCATACACACACTTCCAGGAGTTTGAGGAAGTTTGCATGACTTTCAAGGAGGGCGCAACTGATATGGAATTGCTGAAATTGAAAGCCTTCCCCTTAACCCTGAAAGATAAGGCCAAGATTTGGCTCAACTCTCTGAGGCCGAGAACTATAAGGAATTGGGGAGATATGCATTCAGAATTTTTGAAGAAATTCTTCGACACCAAAACCAATAGTCTAAAGGAAATTTACACCTTCACGATACAGAAAATGAGAAGTTCTGCAATCTTTGGGAAAGGTACCTAGAGATCATCGATTACTGCCCTCACCATGGCTTTGATAGCGGATGTTGGTCAATCACTTCTATAATGGAATCCCCCGCTATGAAGCAACAGCGAGACTATAAAAGGAGGGACTTCATGAGCAACACCCGTATGGGTCACACTTCTTTTGAACTATGTAGTCTAATATCCAAAAAGCATGGGATGAACCCAACCCTAGAGAGGTAGAGAGGATGAAACCTACAAAAAATTTAAGGGGAGGCATGTACTCAATCATCGAGGATATGGAAATGAAGGCAAAGCTATCCACCTTGACTAGAAGGTTGGAGGAGTCAGAAAACGCAACACTATGAGGTGCGAGCAAGGATCGAGGCATCTATGCCTAATAATCCTTTGTTTCACTTGCCAACTAATGAGCACTGGCGAGAAGATCGCTTCAACCGCTCCTTCAAGAGGATATATGATGGCGTGTGAGCATGCCAATGTTATGGGTCAATATAAGCCCTCAACCAATGCCCCATATGGCAACACTTTATGCCCCCACTCGAGAACCATCCTTAAATCTCTCCACGGAAGCCAAAAGCTCAACCATATGTAATTCCCTATTGGCAAGAACAACAATATAGTTCTCATTTCTCTCAACCCAATGCCACCTCCATCTTCATCTCCGGTTGAACAAGCTATAATGAATTTGAGCAAAGTGGTAGGTAACTTTGTGGAGGAATGGGAGCGCGTTGAATGCCCAAAGCACAGAGAATCCAATGAAGTGGAAAGCTACCCTCAATAAAAATAGATAACCTATAAACTAGATTCCCCCAAAAGATGAAATCTCTGTAATATTCAATCTCATGTTAACCAATCTGCCAGCAGGTGTGAAAGGAAATTTCTATCTCAAACACTACCCCAACATGAGTGCATTAAGCTTAGCTCTCCAAAGTGAGCCAAATCCTAGGATGGATGAAGTTAAAGCAATTATCACATCGAGAAGTGGTAAAGAGCTTAAACAACGAGTAACCAAACCAATAGAAGAAGGCCAGGAGGTTAAAGAAGCTGAACCTAAGAGGTGGTGACTAAAGAGACCATGCAGTTGAAAATAATATTACCCCCATCTTTTCCGCAAAGCACCGGTGCTGCAAAGGCCATCGAATCCAGTGCCAAATACTAGAAGTGATAATAAGACGTGAAAGTCAACATCCCCTTGCTTGATATGATTAAACAAGTCCCCACATATGCCAAATTTTTGAAGGACTTCCAGCAATGCTGAAGAGGATAAATGTCGACAAGAAGGCCTTCCTGACTAAACAAGTCACTGCTATCATCTAGTGCAAAACTCCAAGCAGTACAAAGATCCGAGTCGTCTTTACCATCTCGCCTCATACTGAGGCACTTCAGTGGAAAAGCACCGCTCGAATCCGGGTGCCGCAAACCTACTTCCTTATTCGATGCAAGCAAATGTGTCAGAGAATTAAAGCCCACTTCATCACATTGTCTCTCGCTAGATAGGATCCATAAAGATACCAAAGGGGACAAAGTGGAAGATGTCTTCTAATACAAGCGAGAAATTTACTATCCAAGATTGCTGTACTGATACGTAACTAAATGCAGTAGGCTAACCATGTGCCTATCATCCTGGGTGAGACCATTCTCAGCTCACTTCTAATGCTATATCAACCCACGAACAGGTTATGTACCACATTTGGAACATGACCTTAGAACTCAATGATCTTCCACTTAAGTAAAAAGCACATGCAATCAGTGGAAAATGGCCTAGAAGAAGTCTGCATAATTGATAACTCGAAGAACAAGTCGACTAACGCAAAGCAAAATCGCATGCGCCCATGAGGAGACCAAATCCTCATACGCAAGAAGTGGTTCGGAGCATTCCTAAAGTTGCTACAAGCCGGGTATCATTTACCCCCATATCCAACAACACTGGGTGAGTCCAACCTGTCAGGCCTAAGAAATCGTGGGTGTCCTCCCTCACCTGTATAATGAAAAGGAGAGGAGATGCCCACTCGTCTTACCACAGGCTGGAGGGTGTGTATTGATTACATCAGATTAAATGAGGTGACAAGAAATGATAACTTCCCTCTACCCTTCACGACCAGCCGAAAGTGATTTCCTACCACCCTTCTAACGGCTTCTTAGATGGCTATTCAAAGTATTTTCAAATTGAAATTGCTGCGTAAGACCAAGAGAGAAGACCACCTTCACCGCCCCATTCGCACATATGCTTTTTGCCAGAGGATGCCTGGGTTCGTGCAATGCCCTACTATTATTCCAACGCAATAAGATGCTAAGTATCTTTAGCACCTGGGTGAAGTGCATTATGGAGGTTTACATGGATGATGTTACGCCTTTATGGAGGGAGCTTTGAAGAATGCTTACCAGGGAATTTAGAATTGTCCCGTATAGGTGTATAGAGAAGAACTCGTACCGACCGGGAAAATTGCCATTTTATGGTCGACCAGGGAATTATGCTGGGACATATTATCTCCAAGGAAAGAAATGAAGTCGACAAGGCTAAAATTGAGATGATTTCAAAATTACCCTCTCCCACAAATGTGAAGACCACAGGTACTCTAGGGCATAGTTTCTACAGAGGTTCATCATGGACTTCTCAAAATCGCCAAGTCCCTTTATAAGCTATCGGAGAAAGATGCCACCTATGTGTGGGACGAGACGCGCAGGGAGCTTTCTGAGGAGCTCAAGGCTCATTTGACCACGCACTCCATAGCGAGGGGCCCTAACCGGAAGTTACTGCCTGAGGTAATGCGACACAAGCGACCCGCCTTACTGAGCAGCTTCCTGGGCAAGGTGCCAAGGAAAGTCTTATGTGGTCTACTATGCCAACAAGACATTGAACGAGGCCCGCAGGAAATTACTACACTACCATAGAGGCGAGCTACCGGCAATGGGTCTATGCCTTAGATAAGTTTCGAGCTTGCTCGTTAGGGTTGACACAATCATATTCACAGATCACTCGCCTTGAATTACCTACTACCTCAAACAAAAATGCTAAAGCTAGGCTTATTAGATGGGTTCTCCCCTGCCAAGAGTCTGCGTAACCTAAGAAATCAGTGACAAAGGGTGAGAATGTTGTTGCGTATCATCTCTCGAGACTAACCATATGACGCAACACCACAACCCCAATTAACGATGAGTTTCCGAGGAGTCCCTCGCTTCCTACTGAGAACACACCCTAGTATGCCCATATTGCCAATTACTTGGCAACAGAAGAGTTACCAACAGATTGGAAAGCACAAGATAAGAAGTTTTTCTTTGCAAAAATCACTTCTATTTTTGGGAAGAGCCCTTTTTGCACAAATATCAGGCCGATCGACACTACAAAAATTCGAATCAAAACAATGCGGATACTCAGCCACTGCCATGAGAATGCATGTGGAGGCCATTTTGCTTCCCAGAAAACTGCCAGGAAGGTACTACAGTCTGGATTTTATTGGCCTTCCCTTTTCAAGGATGCCCATACCATGTGCAGAGAATGCGACAAATGCCAAAGGTTGGGAAAAATCTCTCGTCGTCACATGATGCCTTAACCCGATTCGTATAGTCACCTATTCGATGTTCGGGGCACGATTTCATGGGATTCATTCCCCTTCCTCCTTTGATACATCTACACGGCGGAGTTGACTATGTGTCAAAACGGGTCAGCTTAGCTGCCTCAGAGCAAAGAAACCATGGTGGTGTTGAAAATTCCCAAGGAGAACATCTTTCTCCATATTTAGGTCCCTAAAGCCATAATCGCGATTATGTTCGCATTTCGCAACAAGCCTTTGAGAAATTAACTAAGTATGGTATCAAGCATAAAGTGGCCACCCCATACCATCCTCGTACTGCAATGCCGTGCCTGAGTTGGGCCAACAGTGGAAATCAAGACCATATCGATGAAAGGTGAACTCTAACCGAAAGGATTGGTCTCTTGCCGCTGACTTTATGGGCATGGGCGTAACAACATACAAAACCATCCTCTGCATGTCCCCTTATCGCTCTAGCTTATGGCAAAGGCACACCCATTTATGGAAATCTATAAGGCAAATGGTGGGCAAAGGAAGAAGCCGAACTCAGATATGTAGAAATGGCCTTTAAAAGGCCCTGATATCAATGAGTCGAAGAGCTGGCGAATGATTCCTACTCTCCAACTCAAGAATCGTAAAAAAAAAAAAAAAAAAGATAAGTTTAAAGAGCAGTATTTTCATCAACTAATAATAGCTCAGAAGACTTCAAAACAAGGGCACTAAGCGCCGCTTTACGACCAAAGCTCCAATCTTTTCCGTGCAAGCTTCTTAAGTCAAGACGGATCGGGCCATTCACCATCCAGAGGTCTATCTCAACGATCAAGACCGTCAACTCTAAAGACAATAAGGTGTTCAAGGTCAGGTCGGCAAAAGGCCAAACCCTATGTAAATATCAACACTGGGCCAGACAGCGATATAGATTCCCCTCCTTTACCCCCCATGAATTCGAAAGACTACTTGAGTGGGAGTGGCTTCTACAGTATCTCAGAAGTCATTAAAATTTTTGTTGGAGTTTTTTGTGCTTTATTTTAAGTTTTAATTGTGATTTTCTTAATTTCTTTATTTTTAGTTTTGTTTTCCTTTGAAATTTTTCTCACTAACAGCTGTGTTTTCTCATAATTTTTTGTTCTCTATTTTTGCAGGTGTTGTAGAAGGCAGGGAGTTTTTGAGGCAGTGTGAAATTTCCAAGTTTGCAAAATTTCGCAACCTACGAATTTTCGCACGGTTGCGAAATTTCTCCTGCGCCACACTGTTCATCTTCTTCATGCCTGTTCACTTCCCTACAACCTTCCGTTTCCTGCGCTCCATTAATTTTTCTAGATTTTTTGAGCCACAACCACTAACCACCTATTTATGACTACACTGGGTTTAACCTCTTAGCCTATTGTCCATCTATTTAAACCCCTCTCCTCCTTTCTCTCATTTTCATTCCAAAAATCATTTCTAAAACCTCACTTCCTCCCAACCTCTCCATCTCCTCTCCTCCTCCAACTCCAAACATGGCGAAGACAAGACTGAGGACACAACTTCCCGCCTGCAGTGAGATGCCCTTCTTCCCCTATGTCGACTAGCCTCCAACCCAGCTCCCACTGCCGCGCCGCACCTCCAACCACCACTCACTGCCTCCCGTCAGCCGTGCTCCGCCATCGCTATCACGACGGTTCCGTCCTACAACCACCTACTACCGCTAGAAAGACCCCCGCCATGATCCCGCTCCGCCGCTGCCGCCTCGCCCAAGGAGGTACCATACCCAGGTTAGCCTCATTCCTCCCTCTCCGCCACATCCTAGGCCATCCCGGAGGGCTCTACCATCCAAGAGGGCTCGGACCTCCAACCCAGGAGAGTCCTCCGCCTGCACTTCAACCCCGCCACCACCTACTTAGGCCCCTGTCGTGAGATATCCCTTCTGATCTGCCCCCGTGATCGACCACTGTTTGACTCATTTCCACTGCAACCCTATTCCGTGGAAGCCGATTGGCAAGTGAGAGGGATTTGCACAGCAAGATTTATTATGATCTCCCGCCTTCACCAAGATCCAAAGCCCGTAGACTGACGCGGACTAGTGCGCAGGTACCTTGGAGCCATTTATGACACCTCGTCGGTTTTTCTACCCTCGGGTGGTCATCGAGTTCTACCACACGATGACCTCTAGGCGAGAGCCTAATCCGACGACCATTCATTTCACCATTGATGGCCAACCAGGGATACTTCAAGCCACGGATATAGCAAATGACGCTCATGCCTATGGTTCTGCTAACTCGGGACAGACATAGACAAGGGTCTCATCCCTTCACTTGGGGAGATGGTCTACTAATATCCTGGGACACTACAAATGACTCCATCTTGCTCAGAGGCAGCTTCCTCCGAGCTGTTCCTCATAAACCACATATCCTACTTGGCCCAATCTTTCCCGCTCCAACAATATTAGCACGCAGGAGATGATCCATTCTGCAGGCTCTATACCCGTATTTCTCGCAGGGGCTCCCGGTTCTCACCCCAACCAAGCTTTATCATGACATCCTTATTCCACTTTGAGACAAGGTCCATCGCAAGAGTCCCACCTGCCGAGTCCACTCTCTATCCCGTTCCCAAGACTTCTACGTATTAGAGCGACATCGGGATTCTCGCCAAATCTCCTAGCTGTAGCGCCGTCGTGATCGCGAGGTTATCCTTATAGTTGATCGCTGGCGACCAGGCCCCACGCCACCTCCCACCCCGGAGTCACCGAGATCCACCAAAGAAATGACCTTCCTATAGAGGAGCAACATCAGCTGAAGGCATACCGAGGAGCACTGTCTAACTCTCGCCCACCACCACCACTACCCATTACCCACACCCTCGCATCTCAGGACTTCCTAGAGATTCTGGCCCCTAGTACCACAAATTCCTGTGAGATGTCATGAGACCGGAAGCACTTTAGCCGCCAATTCTCCGTAGCATATCACCATTTCTACTCGGGACTCTCCCTTCGCCATCATGGATGTCCTGCCTTCTCTCGTCATTACTTCTAAGATCCTTCGAGACTACCCATACAACCCCTGGTCGAGGATGACGCGCATCGAGGTCGCAGACCGCACAAATCCAAAGCATCCTCGTGCGCATCTAGAGTCACTGACCTACCCCGATTTCATATCGTTGTCTACTCAGTTCCCTTCAGTTCATCCCTCCCCCGCCTCCCCGTGCCTTCCGCCCCAAATTAGCCCTCGTAGACTCCCGATGTGCTAGCAGCCAGCAAAGAATACAAACACTCCACTTCGCAGCACTCCCCGCCGCCTGTGACGAGAGTGATGACCTCTACCAACCACGCATTGAGAGGTAGCACCTTGCTAACTTTTCGATCCGAGCCCCATTAAGTGACAATGTGATATTTGGTTGGAGAGTTAGCAAAGGAAGTGACTTTTACACTTTTGATTTCACTGTCCTTTTGAGCAAAGCCCATTTTGTATGTTAAGTGGCTTGATGTTTGTTCCGTTTTGTGAAGCTGTTTGTCAATTTTTGAAAAACTGAAAACATAGTGATATATATTCTTATACATACCATACAACTCATTTTCTCAATTCAAAAATTGCACCCTTTTTTTGTGGTTTTACCTAACCTGTAAGTTGGAGAATTGAAACATTGCCCAATGCTATTGATGTTAGATGAATTCCATGCATGATTAAGTAGATGATCGGTTGAAGTTTAATGGTGTTTAGCCTTCTTCTTCCAACTTAAGCTAGCCACAATACAAGCACATCGGGCTTTCAAGAAGTCAGAAACTGCCTAGCCCCCTCACTTTGCAAAACCTACCCTAGTCTCGTTGACCACCTGTGATAGGTTAAGGCCCCCCAGAAAAGAAGACCAATGAAGTCTTCCAAAATAAAAAGAAGTGAAAAAGAAAAAGAAAGCTACGACGCTTCGCCTTGAAACACGAAAGTTTGAGGGGTATATGACGAAAGTCTTTAAAGCCCGTGCCCTAAAAAGTTCAACCGGGCTCGGGAGCCAGCCGACTTAATGCTCTACATGGGTGGATGGGCAGGTTTAGCGAGCCAGGTGGTACTAGAGTTTCAAAATCATTCGGAGTCCGGGGTAAAACCTGAAGAGTTAGTGGTCGAAATATCCTTATGACTTGATGCCCTAAGCCTTAATTGGTTGAGAGTCGTCGGTGGACCCTAGTTACATGGACTCTGGTGAGGTCGATTCCTCAACATTGCACCCGACAACACAAAAAGAAGTGTGGAATAAGAGTAGAGCCAGATGATTTAGGTCAAGTCGATGTTCTAGCTCTAGCGCAGCTGTCGGGGGAGAGTGCAACAAGGGGCCTTACCAAGCAAAAACTGATCACATAAACACTAGATTTTAGTGAAGTTTCAGGTTGATTCCTTGAGTTGATACTCTTCTAAAACTTGATTTTGTATGGCATTCATTCTCCCAAGATGGTTATGGTGTAGGGTCTTGGTGATTCATACCGAGGGTTAGACATTACCGCCCACATACTTTTTGAGATACTATTTTGCAGAATATAATCAATTGTTTCACTATTTTTCTCGTCATTGCTAAGGGACTAGCAATGTGTCGGTTTGGGAGGATTAGTGCTCAAATAGTGCTATTTTTGAACTGCTTATAGTAGGTTTTAGCACTTTTGTGTACTAATCAACTTAAACCCAATTGGCACATTAAGGTCCTTTTTAAATTTTTACTACTTATCGCATTATGGGCTATTTTTGTAGTTATACAAGCTAAATACGCCAACATCATCGAGCCGACTCAAACACGAAGAATCTAAGCCGAACTCGGAGATGCGTGTCATAAGTCGGATGGAAATTGGAGCCAAAAACTAAAGAAAATTGACTATCGCATAAATTCACAGGTTCCGACTTTCGCAACTGTAGACTCCCTCGTGTCAAGGAAATTCTCGCAACTTGCTTCATTCACTTTGACCTCCATTTGACCAATTTTTTTGTGTTTTTTCCCAAACTACCCTTATGTGTTGTTGGAGTTTAGACATTTTTGTAATTTCTGACTTTGAGCACTATATGCTTCCCGCCAAGGCTCAGACAAAGATGATGATCACTTTATAATACTTTGCACAAAAGCTTTCAGCTCTCCCGCCTTTGTGATTTTCTCTCATTTTCTCTCCCTTGCTCTTACTTTCTCACCGTTCAAACACTCCTTGAGGATGACAACTCAAGGGATACTTGGCTAAACCCCCCCATCCTTGAAGAGGAAGGCCACTAAAGCCAAGTTCGAGGTAAACCTGTTGTCCTCTCCCGTTCAATGCATGCGCGATTACATTTATGCTTTCAGATCTCACCTCGGTTTAAATCCTTTTGATGTACCTTGATTGGCTAGTACATGGCAAGCTTTTAGGGCTCAGTGGATGCTTATCGCTAGATCCACTAAGGCTTTCTTAGTTGTCATTTATTTACCTCTACATGTTAGGTCAAAGAATTAATTTTTACTGCTATGAAACATAAATGACCAATAAATGCTATATCTCAAGAGAAAAACTTTTAGGGTTCAGTTTTTATAGCTAAACGAAGATCCGGTTCTGGAAATGACTATACGTCATTCTCCTCAATGAGAGTGAAAAGCACCCCGAGACCCTTAGTCTCCCTTAACCTTTCAAGCCTCCAATGGCCCGAGACTTCAAAGGAGTTCTTTTTACATTATATTTCATTTTTGTTTGTAGTTTTCAAACCACCAACCACACTGTTTTTACAAAACCCCAAATCCAAAGTGAATTCACCATTTCACATTAACTGTAAATCATTTTGCACAAAGAAAACCCATCCCCGAAGTTCGAATTTAGAGCCATATAACAGAGGGCATGCTACTGCTAAAGAGGAGTGAATTTAGGTATAAATATTATTGATTCCGAAACACCCTATTGTGGCACGAATTAAGAAGACACCCGCTCCTTTTAACTGATCAAAGAGATCTTCAATTCTCGGCAATGGGTATTTGTTTTTCACTGTCACCTTATTGATTTGCCGATAATCAATGCACATCCGTAGGGTGCCATCTTTCTTTTTCACGAACAAAACAGGTGCACCCTAGGGAGAAACACTGAGTCGAATAAACCTTTATCCGTAAGATCTGTAGTTGAATTTTTAAATTTTCAACTCAATTAGAGCCATCCCGTTGTGCCCTAAGTAGGAGTTGTTCCCGCAAATTCAATAGATAAATCCATTTCTTCTTCAAGTACCAAGTAACTCTTCTAAGAGTAAACACATCCAAAATCTTCACAACCAAAAAATATTTTCCAATTTATTTGACCTCTTTAGAGTCAAGCACTCAAAGCCAAAAGGCTCCACATCCTTTTCTCAAAGAATCGCCGCTTGCATAAATTAAAATCACATTGGGGACATTAATAGGCCGTAATTCGAACACCATGTACTATCACATCAGACTGATAAGAACATCTAAGCACTACTGTCTTTTTATCACAATAAATTATAGCCCGGTTTTTATTAACCAATCCATTCCCAAAATCAAATCAAATTCACGAAATGGTAGAGTAATCAAATTAGCATAAAATTCCCGATCATGAATAATTATAGGGAAATTCTTATACACTCTATTCACATTGACGATGTGCCCTAAAGGACTGGTTACATGCATATCATATGATAGCTGCTCTACTGCTGTCATCTTATCGAACACATGCTTAATGCATACATATGAATGAGTAGATCCAAGGTCAATTAATGCATGCATTTCAATACCATAAAGCAGTAAATTATACTCAAGAATTCTCGGTGCATCTCGGGTCCCCACGAGCCTTCATAGTATATGCTCGTGGCCGGGCACCAAAGGCGTAAGATCTATCTACTGCCTCGACACTATGCCTCCTAGCCCTTCTATGTCGGTTTCCGCCCCTCGACCTCTTAAGTCAATCTGCAGTACGCCTCCTCATTGCTACTTCTAGAGGATTCTTATTATCCCCTGACTCGACACCTGCTATAAATGTCTCGTTGTTTCCACATCCGGCTAACCTCCTCGTCAACAACCCGAACTTCCAAATGTCGTCGAAGGCAATGAGGGCACTCTGGAGTTTCTCTTGGTCCTGCTGAAGCACCTCTACCAGTACTAGGTACTACTGTATTTCCTTATCTTCTTCCCCAGGTGCAATCCATGTAACGACTCGCTTTGACTCTCTAGCTCTTTTATCTAAGGAGGAGGAAGCTCTAGAAAGCTTCCTTCTCAAATTTTCACGCTTGCTCCGCATTTCTCCATTTTCACACGCTGAACCAACTGGAGGAAATTTACTTGCTGGAAAAATCGTCATGTTTTTATATCTTTTATGGACTCTTTAGTCCATCCTCAAACTACCTATTAATTAAAAATGCCTCTGAGGATCGATTCAAAGGCATTTGCTAAGATGGTCAATTCTTTCATATTCACAATCGATAAGTTCCTTTGTTTATCTGTGAACTCCGCTTCTACTTGATTTCCATGTACATATCAGCACATTTCGTCCCGAACTCTCGACAAAAACTCCCATGGTATGGGATCCGGTGCTCCCGACTTCTCAACATTCAGCTTCCACCAATCATAAGCACCGCCTTGCAATAGAGAAACTCGCACATGTCACTCTTGATCTGGGAGGGCATCTCACCTCCTCCACTATTCTGGCAGCCTTTTGCAACCAAAATTTAGTTTTGATCGAACTCTTCCATGTTCGACCATGGAATTCCCTTAGCTCCATGTCTTCTACTCATGTCTATCTGGCTTTCTGAAATAGCCAACCTCTCTCCAACACCCAAGCCATGTCCTGAGATATCCTCAGCAAGGCTTCATTTGGCTCGGCTAGGGCATGACTCTCACTTCTTATAGATTCAAAAGGATCCGAAGCAGCAACCCTGACTCTAGGTTAACACCTCAGTCGCTTTATCTAAGAATTCTGAGGATCCATCCATCTATACAAACAATAAAGACATCCACATCAGCCAACACATTACTAAACACATGCTTTCTATCATATACTATATTCCGTAGGCCACGAACCCTTGATTTTCCAAACACTCTAAACTTGGCTCGACATGACTAAACCGTGACGCCCCAACTCGTGATCTGGCAAGGTCGCGCAGGGTGTCACTTTTTTCTTTGCTTACTATAAACTTATAAACTCAAGTTTGGTTCATTCATAATGTTAAATATTTAACTTGAAATACATTCAGAGTAAATGATTACAAAATTACATATAGTTTTTATATATAGAAGTGTTCAACATTTACAATATTTACATTACTTGCCAAAAGAAACAAAAGATATACATTAGACCAAATGGTCTTCCAAAGGCCCTTAGCGATGTGTCGACTTCGACCGGCTGATGCGACCGTTCTATCCTCTGGTTTCTGTACCTACACTGATGAAACAACGTGATAAGATTACACACTAGTGGGAATAATAATCGTGACCCACCTCAATAAGGACCATCTCACTTTAGACATGCATATACTTATAACAAATATAACATTTGCATCTACTTATCCATTTCTCATATCTATACTTCTTTTCATAACATGTTTCATTTCTTATCATATTTCATATACTTTTTCTTATGTCATCTTAAACTTTACTTGTTCTTGTAACCGTATACTAATATCATCACATAGCAGTTGTTATGCTTCTCATATCATGTCATATAATATATACATCACATTTGCGTATACTTGTCATTTGCTTTTATGTTTCATGCCTGCATATACCTTAGAAGTGGATGTGGAAGAAATGTATGCACTGGCTAAAATATCAATGCATTTGGCAGACAATGATTTCTATCTGTATGACCCAAACGGGGCCGCTATAATGATCCACACGGGATCTATGTCATCGACCCAAATGAGGCCTCGATATCTATAAACTATATACTACAGCAATTGTATCCCTATAGGCATGCCTATCTATCCAACTACCCGGTCATAGCAATCGCTTTATTAAGGTTTCTTTCTATCAATCTTTTCGTGTATTAGAAAAGATATCTCATATACATGAATAATCATCGATATCATGTATACCATGAGATATTCATTATCAACAATCTCTTATAAGCATTTAACTCTGCATTTTTCATATAACAAAATTATATGTAAAAGCCCTCTTACTTTCATAACACATGTTATCATGATCATATTTCACAAGTGATGCATTATTTCATAACAACACAAGAGAGTAACCTTTGGCTTACAATTTCGCTTCCATAACCACCCCGCCCGAACAAACTGTTGCGCATCCCCAAGTCCATTTTTCACTTCACACTTGACCTTATAAACGGGATTGTTAGAGAAAGTGATCTTCTAACTCAATATACCCTTATGTCTTAAGTTTCTTATGATTAAAAAATCATGTCATTTGGACTTTAATTCTGGGAGATAAGTGGTTCAAAGATCGTAATCAAGCCTCCTAGACAGCTTCAGAAAACATAATCTGTGAATTGTATCCTATATTTGAAAATTTTCTAGGAATGATAGAGACATAAGTTGCCCATAGCACTTCTTCACATGAAAGTTTGCTCTCCCGTATGTCTGGGCTTTTGTACGTAAATTTGAATCACCTCTTTTCGACCAGTATAACTCAAGTTATTATTTAAACAATCGGAATTACTCCAGTTTAGGGGACTATTTTGAGACCGATTTCAGGGACATAATTGTTCCCTTATTTGACGAATTTTCTGGGTCTAATGAGGTCCAAATTTGGATACACTTATTTGAGGGAGATTTGTTCTCCTAGAAGTCTAGTTTACTCAAAAATTTAAATAACTCAATTTGGATGAGTGAAACTCAACTTATGGCCTAAATACCAAAACTGCTCGAAAACCCCAAAATCAGACGTATCCAAACCAGTAATTGACCCAAAACAGCTTCTCATGAATCTTTTCGGGCACACCGTCCAAATTTACATACACCTATTTCAAAAAGATTTGTTTACCTAGAAGTCTAGTTTACCCAAAACTGAATCCTCCAATTTGGATGAGTGATGGCTGCTATGGCCACAAACAAAAACATGGGTTTTAAAAAACTAACAAAGATCTCCCTTAAAACCCAACATTTTCTATACAAATTTTTCCTCCATTGAGGACCACAACCAAACCAAAAAAAATCATTCCAAACAATGATTCTACACAAAAAGAGGTATTGCAAACCTCCAAACAAGAATCCATACAAAATTCAATACATAAATTCATACCAAAATTCCTTGCATATCCATACCTGATTTCTTCTTCTCCTTGAACTTCTCTTCTTCCCTTCTTCTCCTCTTCTTCTTCCTCTCTCTTCTTCTCTCTTCTCTTCTCCTCTTTCTCTCTTCCCTCTCGCGCAGTGCCTCCCACCAAAATGGGATATTCAGTTCCAAGATAAGTGCCATGTTTGGCCTTATCCACTTTACATCAAATTCATTTTTCTATTTCCGTCCTCCCTTTCTCATCTATTTACCATTTTAAACTTATTCAACTTCCTACTTTAATATTAACAATAAATCTTTTCTTTTATGTCATTTTTGGATCCTTAATTGGTAGCTTTCACCACCCACCTTTGACTTCTTATTGACTCGGTTTTTGCTTGTTTTGGCTTTTTTTTAAACATTATTTTATTCCGAAAAAATGTACATTTACTTTTATTATACCCTAAACATGTTATAAAACTATCAGGGTATAATTTAGGGTGTTACAAGAGGCGTCAAACAAAGCACTACAATAAAAAAAAAGAAAAACTCACCCTTTGGTAAAGAGAAACAATAAAAATATAATAAAGCTCACCCAAATCAATTAGTGCTCACCCAATCAATAAATGCATGAGCATGAGACCATCCATAAACAACTCGGGTCTCCTATCAAAGATGTGTACAAAATTTGTGTTTAACTTTTATAAGGAAAAGACTTCAAGCCTTGAAAATATCAAATATTCTTTTCAAATTGCTCGTGGGCATATTTTCCTTCTCTCCCTTTATATATATATATATATATATATATATATATATATATATATATATATATATCAAGGGAGAGAGAGAAGAGGCTCACTGTGCATTTTTTGGGCAATTTGGAGAAATAGGAATGACATTGTTTTATGGATTAAGTTAAAAGTACCTACAATATATGATGGGAGCAGATGATCTAGTCTCTCAGCAGTGGTTCCAGATCCAGAGCAGAAGGGTCCAATAGAATAGCATGAACTTGCAAAGTTTCATTATGTTATAAACAAAGAATAGACAAAGAATATAGTTTGAGAACCTCATTACAATGTAATTGCCATATGAGAACCTCAAAACATCCATGGTTCTCTAAGCTTTACCTTTGTGTATGACAGATCCATTGGATTCAGCTTTAAAAAAATCCTTCTGCAAAACTTCTATGTCTATTAGGCATGTTAAGACCACGAGGACTCATAAATCTCATTGGTAATGAATCATGGAACTCATAAATCTCCTCTTGTTCATGCAATGGCCTACAGGGGGAAGGAGAAGTGTTAATTTACTTCTATAATGTGAAGCTGGGGTTATCATCCTTCCATATTGCAATGAATGAGTTCATGTTTCTTTTTCAAGAACCCATCTTGATGGATGTGGACTAGATCGACGACTACAGTTTTGTGTCAAGAACATATTACTTTGTTGTGTTATGGTGGCCGTGATCTTAATATCTCTCAAGGAATTAGAGGCAGATAAGATGCATGAGTGCAATATATTGAAGTATGATTGGTTGGATGGGGCTTGGAAAAGGATGGACAGCTTACAAAGGGGGAGCATTATTTCTTAGCAAGCCTTCCTTTGGAGTTTCAACTAGAAAGCAAACAACAATGGTTGCAAATAGGGTTTTCTATTTCTCATCGCAAATATCCATGCCCAAGTTTCTTGTCTAGATGCTGATAAGAACATAAGAAAGGGTGAGTTCCTGGGAAATAAACATTCTAATATCGGTTTCAATTCTATGACTGATACCTTGGGAAGAGTTGGAGTTTATTGGGCGAGAGTGGAAACTGGATGTGTATGGAACCTCCTTTGTTCATATCTTGATAAGGAGTTGATTGACGAATCAATGTTTTATTTTCATGTATCTCAAGCTTACAGCGACTTAGATTTCATGTCAAACAAATCAATTTTGAAACAGCTAAATTTAACTCCGTGATGGAATTGTTCTTTTTAGCTCCTGCCCCTAAAACAAGGGAGGGTCGATTTTTTTTTGTCATTTTATCCTCAAATAATTCACCTAAGTATCTCTTTTCTACCATTTTCTTTTCAATAAAATTTCTTTCAAAAAACTCGAATTTTAATTTTTTGTATTTTTGTGTTTTTGTCAAGCCGCTTTTATGCAACGTGCAGATTGCGCTATCTTGTGCATATGATTTTGTCTCATCTTAGTACGACATATTGGTTTTCGACGTCTTGTTGCGACGCTTTCTTGTGTGTGTAAGTGATTCAAACAACAAAGCAAATTCGATCAAGCAAATACATCAAGTTAAATCATGGTCATCCATATACTGTAGAAATTGAGTCATATGTATTCTAGTCATCATAGAATTCATTTCAAATGTATAGGCTTTGAGCTCATCTATCAGGAAAGTTATTAACCTGGATGCTACATCATCCTCTATAGTTTTTAACAAATTTGATTCAGTGTTTCTATCGAATGTATTGCTTGCTTGAAACAACAAAATTATTCTCCTTTCAAAAAAAAATTTATTCATGTTTACTATTGTAATGTGAAGCTGGGGTTGTCATCCTTCCATATTGCAACGAATGAGTTCACGTTTCTTATTCATGAACCCCTCTTGATGGATGTGAAATGGACCGACGATTGCAGTTTTGTGTCAAGTACATATTACTTTGTTGCATATGGTGGACATCTGCATCTAGTATCTCTTAAGGAATTAAAGGCAGATAAGATGCATGAGTGCAATATATTGAAGTATAATTGGTTGGATGGTGCTTGGAAAATGATGGATAGCTTGGAAGGTGGAATATTATTTCTTGGCAAGCCTTCCTTTGGAGTTTTAGCTGGAGAGCAAACAATATTGATTGCAGATAGGGTTTACTATTTCTCATCACAAACATCCACGCCTAAGTTTCTTGTCTATGGGCCAACAAGAATAGAAGAAAGGGTGAGTTTCTTGGGAAACAAACATACTATTATTTGTTCATATCTTGATAAGGAGTTGATTGGAGAATCAATGTTTGATTTTCATGTATCTCAAGCTTACAAGGACTTAGATTTCATGTCAAACAAATCAATTTTAAATTGTTAAATTTAACTGATGTCGAATTGTATTTTCTACTCTTGGTTATGTTCGGGACATTGCTTTGATCCTTAAGTTTTTTATCTTTTCACGCATTTTAATATTTTTCTTTCTTGAACACTACAAGAAAATATAGTCATTGTTGACATATATTATCTTGATATAAAGGCAATATATGTCAATAATTTTATTCAAATGACCAACTATAACATATAAAACTTAGTTAAAGCATTACCAGATATATGTGAATTCTACTAATTATTCCATGACTTATGATAATGCAACCTCACCGTAAAACTTAAGTTAGCAACAATGACAAGTATATATAAAAATTGCTAGGAAGTGTCTTGAATTTATAATAATACAAACTTTATAGAAAAAATGTTAAGTTAATATATATTTAAAACATTCTTCAACCTAGGTTACAACAACTATCTTAAAAATAAATTAAAAGTATATAAGATCTTATCTATAAATCTCTATCAAGTTATTATATTAGTAAATGTTAAAAAATTTTAAGACATTTTTTCTTTCTCGATTCTTTTTGTAAAGTCAAACCTATCTACAAAGAATTTGAAGACATTTTTTTCTTTGGATTTTTCCATTCAAGGGAGAGTTATTTTTTGTTTGTTTTCTAGATAGATTTCCTGTTAGGTTTTGACAGTTTTGAATGCCTATTTGTTCATTCGGGTTATCACAAAGTTTTATTTTTTTTACATTTTTTAAAACATAAATGATGTAACATGGCTTCCTCTCATTAGATACATTGGTACAACCATAATAATTATGAAAATTTTCATTATAGTATTTTAATACAAATAAGAACTTCAAATGTCAACTTTGATTGTTTTAAGAAATACGCTACAATTAGTTTTGAAAATAAGAGAAGACACAAAAATTGTATATCAAATTTCAATTCACAATGTTCTTAAGATCATGAATTTGTTTTATATTATCCAATGAAAAAATGGAATAAATGTAATTCGCTAAGCTTCACAAGTAAAACCCTTGATTACTAATACCATTTGTATTTCTTTATATTAATTTAATATTTATAAAAATTATTATTGCAAATTTATTTATTTTTCTTGTTCACTTAGTTTTTTTTTTAAAAGGTTCTTATTCACTTAGTTAAAAAGATTTTTTAATACTTTTGGGTAATAAATCCATCATACTAAATCGTTGCTTTAACTTCTTTTTATTTTTTTTTTTTGTTAAATTCAAATGCATTTAAAATTTCTATCTTATGATAGAGGGTGTGATACCATATGAACAAAAAAGAGGGTAAGTGGTATTGAAATGTGAGAAATAATGAGGTGCGGATCAGAGATGGGGACCATTAATTAATGTAGGTGGAACATGACCCTTGTCGACTCTCCTTCATGCTTATCTCTCCGAATTTACCATATGTGATCAACTTGTCTCTTATTAGAGATACATTTGACTCTTGTTTGAACCACTCCACACCCATAAAGCCACGCAATCTCCGTAAAACCATTAATTACCACTTCTGATTTGACGCCCCAACCCGGGGGTCCGGTTGACAACCCGTCAACCCGCGGAATATTCGTGGGTGTCGGATGATCCGATGTCCACGCTGGTCAATCCCATTCATAGGGACTCATTTCTTTATATTTTCTTGCAACCATACAACTTCCCATATTATCATGCAAGAGTTTGATATACAACTCTTTTATAAACCAAAATATATCAAAACAAATAACCTGAGCTCTGATACCAAGTTGTGACGCACCACAGAATATTCGTGGGCGTCGGATATCCGATGTCCACGCTGGTCAATCCCATTCATAGGGACTCATTTATTTATATTTTTCTTACAAACATACAACTTCCCATATTATTATACAGAGTTTTGCAAACAGCGCGTCAAGTATCACTTGTGACTCTCCGTGCTCGAAAAATGTGAAATCCGACCGTTCCTCGAAATTCCTCCGATGGGATAGCTGCATTTCCTCGCGGTATAATTCCAAATCGTTGAAGTCCATTTCACATCCGAGATCTAGAAAAATTTCCGATTTTCAACCTAAATTACCGCTTCTTTCTTTTACCTTTAAAAAAAAATGAATTTTCTCAGTTTTACAAAACATATTCCAATATATTTAATAATATTATCATAACATATTTAAAAAATATAATATTAAATAAGAATATAATGTTTTTTTTTAATGTTACTAAGAAAATAAATAATGATACTACGAAACTTTAACAACATATTTTGTTATTCAGAATGTTAAATTTTTAAACAGAACAATTATTATCAATAATAAATTTTAAAAAATGAATAAAAATATAGATTTATAATTTATTCATGTAACATTTTAATAATTTTTAAATAGATAAATCCAAATAACAAGTTAATCTCTTTTTCTTTTTTAATTAGGTTTCCTTTAGATTTGAGATTAGGTTTTCTTAACATTAGGTTACCAAAGTACTTTTAGAAGATATGATAAATGATTGATGTGCTAAATGATAGGGTTTTAAATTGAATTTTTTTTAAGTTAAAAATGGTACATATGTGAAGGTTTTGTATTACATTAACATGATCCCAGTAACTTGGTAGTTTGAGCTTTTGGTATAATAACTTATGCTTGGCTAGGTTCCAAATGGAGCTTTAGTGTTATGGGATTATTGAATAAAAATTTATAAAACAAGATGTTTGGATAATTTTAATGGCACACCATGGTAGGATAAAAAAATATAATTCAATAACACATCACAGATAAGGAGAAGGGGGATGGGGCATATATATATAAAAAATTGAGGATAAAAAATTTGAGGGGGGGCATATATGGTGGCTTCGCCACTATTGAATTATACTTTTCTAGCCATTTATGAAGTCTCATATGCATTACCAATACAGATCACGATGACATTAGCCTTCTTCCTGATCTTTATGCCTCATATGTAGATAATCCTATTATATCCATGACATTCAAATTTCATATATTATGAACACCTGAACCATGAAAAACACATTTCACTTGAGCAAAAGTTTAATTTGAACACAACCTTATCCAAACCTTCTTTCTTGTGTTTTTGTTTGAAATGGGAGGCAAGGTTGCATTGGAAAACATTTTTAGAATGGTTTTTAAAAATAATTCTCAAATGTTTTGCATAATGAAAATTTATTTGAGAATATGGAATATTATGTTTTAAGGTATTTCTTAAAATTATTGTTTATTTATAAAATTTTTAAAAACTATTAGAAAATAAATAAAAACAATCCTCAAACGTATTTTTAAAAAAACATCAATTTTTCATATCATGTTTTAAAAAAAAAAAAAACTTTTATTTTCTAAAAAAAAAAAAAAGCGTCAAATGGGTTTTAACTTTGACAAATGGTATGGATTTTTTCCTTTATGGTGAGTGCTTGATACCTACCAAACTTGTCTTCTGGAAAATCGTATCGTTAAGAATAATACCTCAACCACCTTATCAAGATTGAGATAAGTCGGGTGCTTTGTTCTCACTTACTTGTCGCAGACCATCGAGACATGACCACATGTGTTTGTTCCTCAATACCCTTGACGTGTGTGTATATATATATAAGTGATAGAATTAGGGATAACAATTGAGTTATGTGCACATGGTAGAAGTTAGAAAATTCTTTTTCCAGTTACACACATTACATGCAAAGTCATCACATATCCCATGAAGATATAAATTAAAATAAAAAATAAAAAATCAAAGTACAATGACTAATATTAAAATTTACAATAAAAAGAGAAGAAAATGTGAAAAAGGAAGAACCTTAAGAAAAGATGAATGGTACATCTAAGTCAATTCCAAATCTTGAAATTTTCAATGGGTGTGAAACGATAAAAATTATTTGATTTTAGAGCAGGTGAGATATTAAATTAATGATCACTTTAAGTGTGTTTGGCACCACCGGAACCTACCCACATCTATTCCCAACCGCCTTCTCGTAATCTTGTCTTAATCGCCTTCTTAGACCTCAACCAACATTATTGCTTGCACACGAAGAATTGCGAAACAAATGCACCCCGCTAGCTTAAGATCGAGGGTTAGGATTGGTGCAAATTTGGAACCTCGGATATCATATGATATTGCAATTGAATCTTAGATAACTTTTCTTCACCATCAATCAAGTAATAAAGGGAGACACCAAGTTAGCGCTGAGGCATGGTTTTGTTTAGATATAGGAAATGTTGTTGTCTCTCGTGGTAGAAAACCTACTTTCTATATGTTCTAAAATGATCATATGAAGGGTAATTCCATGGACAAGCAAAAAAAAAGGTGAAGGGCTTCAACAAGTAGAGAATACAAGATGGAAAGGGAGCCTCTCTCCATATAAGAGAGAAAGAGAGAGTATTATGACCTTCAGACCAATGCAGAAGGTGTGCAACTATATATGAACACCATTAGCAAGCAGCCTCCAATTGAAGCATATAATGATAAGCCATAGATGCCACAAGATATGAGTCTAACCCTCTAGAAAAAAGCACGTCAAATGGTACATCGGGCCATGCCTTTAATTACAACCTACATTGTGATGAAAAAAGTGTTAAAAGTCTGATAAAAATTGACTGAAACAAATAGCCAAGTTAGAGCACCAGAAGTTTCCGATGATATCCACACTATGATAAAGTAAAATAAAAGTTTTCAAGTGCTAAAATCACCAAAGTTAACCAATTAGTAACATTATGGCAGTAGTAATGTAATAGAACATATACTCGATTTAAAGTAAAAGAAATATTAAATATCATCCATTTCAAGAACTCCCGCATAGAAAATTAATAATTGAAAATAGCATGTGAGAAAATAATATAAATATTCCCTTTTACATAATTGTTTGGGTTCCATAATCATGTCATTGCGTTTAATTAAAAAAAAATTAGGATGAAGAATGATAGAAAATCATTTATTTAAAAAAAAATCTTTCTTCAAATGTTATTAAGACTATCAATTATAATTAAATAGAAACTCACGCATGGTAATATGACCATACAAAGCTGGTTTCAATCACCACAATTTCCAATAATCCAAGACTGCAACGAAACTCGGTGTGGCTTCTTATTCTATGTATAGACATATATACTTATCTATGATTAATCATATACATGAATGCTTAAAAAATAAGTGAAACAATAAAAAACAAAATTTTGAAATCATGATTTTACCAAACCATAGAATACAAATTCAAAATGTTTCCATGTCCTAGCTTTATAAAGGTAATCTTCGCCTCTTCGTAGTAATATTGGACCAATATCTACCAATAATCTTCCTTAAACCTAAAGAAGATTGGTAACCATTTTTAGAATTTATAACTCCAACAAAAGAAACATAAGGAGCATCATCACCATCATTTCATGTAACTAGAGAGATGTAAATGAGATGCACCCAAAGGAAACAAAATGGAAGAAGGTCTGATAACTTTGAAATATAAAAAAATATGAGACAAAAGGATCGACTTCAAAAGAGATGGCCGCACATACAAAAACAAAGCTAGTAAGAGAGTGATTTAAGGAGGTATGCAAGTATAAAAATCCAATTCACGTTTGCCTTTATGTTTTGCTTGCCGCTCGCTAGCCGCAAGAAAACGGAAAAGGCCTTTTCAAAAGGCACAATCAAACAATGCTCAAATCAATAGAGAAGAAAGTAAATTAATAAGAAAAATACCACACATAAACTCGTTGATCCTTACCCGACAACCTTTCCTCTCAATAAATGAGTATGTCGTTTCAGAAATTTTTCCTTCTCATAAAATCAACCTCTAGGACCCATAAACCCCAGGCATTCCTTACTCATTTCCTCCTTTGTCCATTTCTCCTGACTTTTTTCTCTTATGCGCTCTCACCTTCAAATTTCCTCCTCGACCAACCTCCTTTCACAACACCTCCCTCCCCTCAATAATGAGTGTAACCTCCGCTCTATCTCCTCTGGTTTGCTAAAAACCAGAGAATCACTTCTTTTTCTTTTTTTTTTGCCTTTTTCTCCCATGTTCCCCCCTCCCCTTGGCCTTTTCTCCCAACCTATAGGTCCACGTTCTGCTTGGTTGCTTCACATAGCAATCCAGCAAGATTCAATATGAAAACTCGTAATTGCTATGGCTACTAACCAACTGCAAGAAATGATGCCCATGTCACATACCAAATCGTCTCCCACCTCACTTCTGATCTGGTTTCCACTTAAATCAATGAGATTCAAGAAAAATTTGTAAAGCAAGGATGTGAATATAGTGCTCTTCTAAACTATGGGATTTTTCAACAGAGAAATAGGTGGGACTGAGACTCAGACGGATTTTTCAATGTAGAAATGTGTGGACCGAGAATATATCAGAATGGTTTAGGTGGACTGGAGACCCTTGGATGCATGTTGGTTTAGTGGTCCGACACTCTCGTGACGTGATTGACTCCTTTGTAAGGTCCCACCCCCGCCCACTCCGACGCAGGGGTGGTCCCACTTCACAGCCAGCTTCACACGGTGGGCTCTCTACTCCGCAGCCAACTCAGACCAAGAGTTTAGATGTCGTAGTACTCCCACTACCAACTCCGAGCTAGTAGCTCAGCCTTGGTAGTGGGAACTACCTGAATGGGTATCTGGGCTCATGGTCCCAGGGCCGAGCCTACGGAGCATTTAAAGAAACCCCCTCACAGCCTGTGTGGATACCAGGTAGCGGACCACTCAGGCTGTAAGGCCCTTACAAAAAAAGGCGCTCGCCAGAAGGTACCCCACCCCCCCGGCCCACTCCGGTTTGCGGTATCCCACTCTCAGCTATATGGGCACGTCCCGCTCTTTCTTTCGCCTCTCTCCGCAGCCGAACCCAAGACCAAAGTGTGGACATATTTAAATGGGAGCACTCACTACCAACTGAGCTACCAGGACGCCCTAAAACTCCGGGGTCCGCACCACCCGCCAACCCGCACCTGCGGATGCCTGTTACCCGACGCCACTTAGAAAATCGCAGCCTTGCATGCAAGTGAGTTTCTTACCCAAAATGCACTGCATATACCGTCTTCCAAAACGCCCACTAATATCCACGGCCACTTGGGCCCACAAACAATACTCAATGTACAAGCAAACTATGAAACCAACTATATAGACACACAATAAGCTACAAGAGTTAATATTTTTACTCTTAAACAATACATATTAAACTTAAAGAGTTCTAATACACGCATAATCATCAAAGCCACACCCAGCCTTTCTTCAAGACTCAACCTCGGACGAGCCGTCCCTCGCACGCGCCCCCCTCTCGCATCTGTGAAAAATAAAGGGGGTCCACGACCCGGGTGGAGCCAAAGCCTCGCAGGGAGAATCGCCCTGCGGGGCCACTCACCACCTAAGTGCCAATGTTCCAAAGCAACACACATTCAAGCAAATGCATGATCCCTGTATGTCTACATGACCAACCTGCATCCCGAGTCCTTTCACCGACTCTCACACTCACCTAAGCCTCGTATGAGAATATCTGCTTTATTTGTGGGCAACCTCCGATGTGTATATATATCAATCACTTCAGCCCGACGATGGGATATATTATTTGTCTGTGGACTACCCTCCGATGAATACAGGTCAATCGGCCATCCGACTGCCGATATATTATTTGGGCTGACTAATTCCTCCGATAATTAACATTTTAGGACTACCGAACCTTGTTTAGACTCATCTCATGCACTAACTCCTATACTCCTAGGATGTTCCAAAGGCATATGGAATGCACTTTTGTATGCCAGCTCCAATTGTTTAATCACATGCAAATATATAAACTACGAATATATTCACATAAATAAAATCACACAATCATGTTATGCAATTATACATTTCATCACATCAAAATTAGCTCACTTGGGCTATCGATCAAACACGAGCAATTTAATTTCAAATCACTCGACTAAACGATATTTTCACAAAAATATTTTGAGAACACTATTTCGAATACTGAAACCTCGTTACTATTCTTAAAATCACAAACACCTGCTCACTTAGTGAATCCGCAATCCACTCTGCCATTCTCGCCCAATGCATACTTCAAGCACCAATTAATACATAACCAACACATAATCAACCCAAACAGCTCCCTTACGTGGGACTGTACGTAAACCGCCTCCAAAGTCTGTGTGGCCCCAATACCCTGGGTCTCCAGCGTGTTCGGGACCGATCCAACGGCCCCCTCACGACCTCGGGTTCAACCGAAACATTAGTAAAACATTTAAAATGGAAGTAAAAACCCAAGCAGGGTGTAATCCTACCTCAAGGAGTTTGAAGAAACTCCCGATCCCGAGTCCACGCCGCAGCTCGGTCCTCGGGGCGTAGAACATCTCCTTTCGCTCGAAGACCGCCGACGGCCCATCTCCGTCCGCGATTTCTAGAGCAGAAGCACCCTCTCTAAAAGCTCTCAAATTTGGAGTCACCCATCAAGAATGGATTTACGTTTGGTCTTGGTGTTTAAGTGGAGAAGATGCACATATTTCCTATTTTGTCACTAAGGATTTTAAACTTTCCAAAATGACCTTTATGTCCCTCTTACCGTAATTCCATATTCTAAGACTACTAAGCTTGCCTATTTTCATTATTTCTCTTACTCATACTCAATTTACGGTACATGAGCACTCGCTATATATGCCTTTCACGCGATCGGAAAATCGATTATCAAGACTAAATGCTGACAGTCAAAACGTGCCGACCGACCGTCGTAAAATTAAGAAATTTTACATGTTAACTAGGATTTCGCGAGACGATTCCAACTGCACATCTGTTTTTGTCATCTGAGACCTAGAGAATTAATTATGATTTTTAACCGAAATTACAATTTCAGAATCAAATTTACTGCTTTTGCCCTTATTCCGTAAATTGGAATTTCTAGTCTTTACATTCTCCCCTTCCTAAAGGAATTTCCTCGTCCCCGAAACGTGACAATCACAATCACGCACATGCATATGCAACGCGCACTCTACCATGCATGTAAACTAGTCATTTAAATCTTAAACGACTAAACTCATTTACCTTCATCCCTAAACAAGAAGGGACAGTGGCCCGCATCGTGGGTCCTCGCCTCCCATGTTGACTCCACCCACAAGGCCGCCCATAGCACTCTCACCCGTTCACGGCCCGCTTCGCAAGACCTGATCGCGGCTATCAACAATGTACACTGGTCCCTCCTCGAATGTCCCATCCGTGTCAACCTCAACTGGCCCCCAATCCACCACGAGCTACAGATCTCTGAGTATATATATATCAGAGCATGGAGACGTGCACACCGCGGAACACCCGACATGCCGGGCGGTAACGCTAACCGGCACGCACAAGCAACGGCCTCTCGAGCATCTCGAAAGGTCCAATGAATCTCTACGATGTGTTTCTCATGCTCGTTTAACCCTCGAATACTCCTCTCTGGGGAATCACCTCAAGGAAATCTGCGATTCACTAAACCCTCAACCCCAAGGGTCGACGTCGCACACAGCACATGCTCTTCACCGGCCTCGAGCCGTGAGAAGACGCTATCGCATCGCGCCTCACCGGCCGAGGTGCTCCCAATCGACGCACCGCTATGAGCTCTCCCACCCTGGCCCAACAACCAAGTGATTCACGGCCTCCCCATACAATGCCTCATACGGCAATATTAATCTCGGATACTCGCCCTCAGAATCTATTGTTGTAGGCGAATTCCACCAAGGGCACCGGCCTCCCTCTACTCCCACACCAGACATGCGTCACCCGCGCGCCCTCTAACCCACGTATAACTGCATAACGTAACCCCACACAACCTGCCGTGTGTAAACGCTAACCTCTCCAAGGTCACAATCAATACAATCCAATGGATCGGTTAACTCAATCCATGCCATGCATGACATCCATACGAGCCCTGCTAGCTCAACAACACCCAATGCAATTTCCAAAGGGTATCCAAACCTCGAGTCACCCCCGACTCCTATCACTCAACTTTAAGTCTACATGATAACCTGTCCGTGTGTTTTCATCTCGAGTCACTCCCGACTCCTATCACTCAACTCTAAGTCTATGTGATACTTAACCGCGTGTTCATCGGGCAACATAACGCCCGCCACACTTCGAGCCCGCTTACATTTCCTAATTCAACTATGAGTCTTTCGACGTAGCCCCAAAGACAAACTCAACCTGCTCACCAAGAGTGGTAGTCGACCGCATCGCGCACCCACACCGCCTCGATATGTTACCGTGCACATGAACGCAGTAATGTCATATACTACGACAACTAATCCCCGGGTTTCGCCATGAGCGTAATCTCGAGATCTCACTCATAATCCCGACCTATCGTCAATCCTCACCCTACACCCAGTAAAGAACATCTATACTTGGCTTCTAAAGGCCCAACCTCTAAGCCTAAATCCAATGCCGCGGTCGAGTATGACAACCCGCTTAAGGTCTCTCAATTATTGACAACCCGACGGTCGCTCAACTCCAATCCATGTCAAGCCCGGGCGACGCAGTGCAAACTCATCTATGTTTTCTGAGTTCATTTCACTGCTATTTTTGCGGCATTTAATATCCATATTCATAAACTCATAAAATTTCTCTAAACTTGGTTTTGTAGGATTATTGATGAAAAGCAAGTGATTTGGCAAGAAATGAGCAATATATTTCCAAAAGAAGAGTCAACCAAGAGTCTCACAGCGCGCTACTGGGAAGATTAATTTTTTTGTACCATCTGGAACATCAAATGGTTCAAATTCCCTCATGTCTGCATTCTACATTCAAAGAGCTTTCCAACGAGTACTCACACGTCCAAATCCGAAAGTTAAAATGAAGAAAGCTATAATTCAATAGCCAGTAGGAGAAGAAACCGCGCCGGGCCGGGCCCGTAAAATTAGTCGCGAGTGAGGAGTCGCCGCCGCCGACAAAAGCCGGTGTCGCGACGTAGCCAGGCCGCGATCGTGTCGCGACGCAGTCGTGTCTCGACAGAAATGGTGTCGCGATCTAAGACTTTGTGTCGACTTAAACGGTCGCAAAGATCCTGAAAAAAGGCTTAAAATTGAGTTTTCGACCTAATTTCAAGCTCATTTCACCCAGACCATATATATACTGTTTTGTGCAAAGAGGCAAGCGAAGCATCGAGAGCCTTCGTGGGTTTCTCTCAGATCGCCCATTTTTCCGCTTTTTCGGTAGATTTTTATTTGTTTTAGATTTGAGAGCCGCGCTTTTAAAAGGCATTTTTGTTTCTATTAAAGGATTTCGGTGTCGTATATCAGAGATCTCGATTTCACTAAGGTTCGTACAAGGATTGAAGCTAAAAATCTGATTTTTCTCTCTCATGGGTTTTCTCTCTAAACTGCCATTTTCTTAGTTTCCTCTTGCCGCAGATTTTTTATTTTTAATATATCTTAGAATAGTTTTCTCGAGCGCATTTTTATTTCTATTGAAGAGATTTTGGTGTCAGACTCGATATTCAATTTATTTACTGTCGAGGTAGCATTTAAGCTCAAATCTGGGTTTTTCTTTCTTTCGATTTCTTTTCTTTCATTTTCTTACTTTTTGTTTGATTAGTGATGATTGAAATCCAAAGAATGGAACACAAACACCCTCTAGTGGTCAGATTAATTGTCGAACATTCAGATTTGCGCTTTTCGCTATTTTCAGGTTTGAAAACCGAATTTATATAATCGTATAGTTCATATATTGAATTGTTCGAATATTAGTAGCTTATACCCACAAAAGAGTCAGATTCAAGCCTACCCGTGAGGCCTGAAAGTGACACAAAGAGACGTGAGATTCCCGAGAGTAAAGAGCTTAACTTAGTGGCATGCTGCACTAATATCTCGGAACTAATGAACTCGAAAAATTACTTTGATATCACTAATTTACTCATGTGGTGTGAGAGGATTAATTAGATGATATATCAATTTAGTCAATCGAGGTTTCTCCTTAGTCCGATGTAAGGATCTTCGATCCCGTGTTAGCAAAGATCCGATCAAGGAAATAGAAAATTTTATTAGATTCAAGGATCTAGATACCAATTACATCGAGAAGGCTTCAGACATCCCGTTCATAGGGCAAGAGAATTCTTCGGGCCCCAAGAAATGGTCACGGTGAAGTATTGAAAGAAAACAATCTCCAAATCTTAAAGAGTGCCAAATTTACAAGTAGCTATTTAGACCCATTTGTCCCTCGAAAAGGAATATGGATCTCTAACTAGTGAAATGTGTATGGTGTACGGAGAAATCCAAGCCATACCACGGGTTTCGACAAATCTAGCATTCAACTTGGCATAATTTGTCGCGCTTTCGCGAAATGCAAACTGCTTTGTAAATAATTATCCTCATCCCCAGCGACTCTTCATACCTTGACTAAGTAGTCGCTTATTTGGTAGATTTTTTAGATTAGTTTTTAAATCAGTTTGTTTCAATTAAATTGATTTTATTTGACATCCTACTGTCGCCCAAATAGTGAAGAGCCCTGTAATCTGGTGATCAAATTTCCAATTAGAGAACTCCAACCCTCGTAAGGCACGACATTCCATCAACAGAGTCCACTTTATTACTGTACGACTGCAGACCATGAAAAGCGGTCGAGTGTCGTACTACTTTTCATTTCACCAGTATACTTTACTTTTGTTTCAAATCGCTGAAATATTTACCACATTCACTCCTCTTGGCCATATTTTCACATATACATCAATTCGTCAATCTCAACAAGCTGGCACAAGCTTCTGTGATTAATAAATAGTCCTTTCGGGTAATAGTGTCATACTCAGATATGCCTTTCGTCATTAAACAAGCTTTGACGCACGCTTGCCGGGGATTAGACAATAGTCCTTTGGTAATAGTGTCATAAATTTGTATATGTCTTTTGGTCATTAAACAAGTTTTTGACCAAAGGAATAGCTGATCCTTGTCTTTTAACCTCTAAGCCTAAATCCAATGCCGTGTCGAGTATGACAACCCGGCTAAGGTCTCAATTATTGACAACCCGATGGCTGTCAACTCATCCATGTCAAGCCTGACAATCAACAACCAATAAGTCTACCACCCTATGGTCCACCACGCCTCGGGTCGCGCAAACTCTAATCCGTCCCTCGACTCGACCCACACCTCCGCCCCCTCCGCCTATCTCAGAGCCTGAAGTGCTTCTCAGATAGCACACCTAAACTGAAATTGATTCCTCTAACCCTCACTGGGGGCGTGGAGGAATGAATTGCACTTCTCTTGTTCTACTCGCTTAACTCGGATCGCATTGTCCCAAAGTCTCGGGATCCCCCGTCTCTCGGGCAACCTTCACACTCATGCTCGATCCTGGCCCTAGTCCTAAAACTAGTGTGAAGCAGAAGTCTTCTGCCTCTTCCCCGAACTAGAAGAAAGCCGGATCCTCCTCTGCTACCAACACCCGTATCCCGAGTGTTCCAAGTATCCCACTTTCTCTCTATGGTCAAATGTATCGGCCCCAACCATGGAGTCCATATCCCGTAGGCGAAATCCTACATCCCGCTCCCGAACGGACAACCCGGCAACCATCTCTCTCATCTCTCCGTAATACCCAGCCAATCCCAAGAAACCACGATTCCCCGGGTTAAGATCGACATCTCGCCCTCCCAACGCATCACCCCCGCCAACCTTCTCTAGGTCGACTAGCACTCCTGGTGCTGACACCACGTGTCCCAAAACTCCCTCTCGCAGCGTTCGCCAAAACCAAAGACTTACCGAACTTCTTATGTACACCGATGGTCTCTCAACAACTGTAAGACGATCCTCAAATAAAACTCATGCTCCCACTCTGACTGGGAGTAGATCAAAATGTCATCCACGAAGACTACAACAAACTGATCTAGATAAGGTTGGAACACCCTATGTATGAGGTCCATGAATGCCGCTGGCGCATTCGTCAATCCAAAGGGCATCACTGTAAACTCAAAGTGCCCATAACGCGTCCTAAACCTCGTGGGGCTCAGGATCCTCCCCGATCATCCGCTATGCTATCCCTCAGTGCACAGCCTCATTAACACCTACGGCTCCTACAAAGGCCCACTGACCAAATGCCTGGGCTGGTCGGTCAATTGCTCATGGTGCCCCCGACTCGCTGCCCCGTGGACGCCCTTCTATGTCCTCGCCCCCTACTAGCCATTTACACAATTAACATGGCAACAAGAATCGCTTAGTTTATTTCACTAATCCAGTAATGCGTACATGCCGATTACTAATAGACTTGACAACCATGAACTGACCCGTTCATTTTCTAAGTGGTGCTAAACTTCCAACCACTCAATTCATTTATTCCAATAAGGTTCTAGGCTCTTGTTCATTTCATGATCCAAATCCCTAAGGTCAAAACCCATAACCTTAGTATTTACCCTTTTTCCTATACGCATTTCACCATGCGTAAAATTTTACGCAATCCATCGCGCAAATCACGATTTCCTCAATGGTAGTTAAATCTAATACGCATTCTAAGGCATAAGCACAACCCCAGACACTAATCATACACATAACTCACACAGATACGCTAATGAATTTTGCATTTAAAACATTGTTTTCAACAAAATTTTATTTTCAAAATTTTTATTTTATTTTTTAAAATTTTATTTTTCGAAAATTTTATCAAATTTATTTGATTTTATTTCATTTTATTTAAATTTTAAAAAAAAAAATTCGAAAAATTTTTGTAATGAACATTGTTCATTTAGTGACTCAGAACAAGATCGAGTCAAACCTGCCAAAAACTCGGAGTTGTGGTGCACAAAACTCCCAACCTCGGCCCACTGAGCACAATTCCAAAAGACTAGCCACTAAGCCGTACAACACATACTCAAGGCCCATGCCGCGCTCGCGAGCTCGCTGCGCTCTCGCGCGCTGCTGCCGCTTCGCGCATTGCCGCCCGCCCGCCTCGCCGCAAGGCTTCCGCTCGCCAAGGCTTCCGGCCGCCGATACGCCGCTTCGCTTCGCTTACGCACGCCAGCGCCGCCGCGACGCCCCGGTCGCCTAACGCCCGCCGCCGCCTGCACCCCCGCCCGCACGCTGGGCGCCCTGGGGGCCGCCCACGCCCGGCGCCCGTGTCGCCTACACAAGGATCGGTATCAGGGCTGGCCGGGCACCGCACGCAATACACCCACCGCCAGCTCTTCACACGGAAGGTCCCCTATCAGATGCAATACGCCCAGCTATCCAGCCTTTCTCGTACCCTAAACTTCTTACAATACAATTTTTTCTTAGAATAAACCCGGGCAAGAAACTCCATTCCATTTTTTTCTAAGACAAATTTTTTTTTTTTTCAATTTTAACAATAATAATTATTATTATTTTCAATTATTTCCAGCACTGGGAAAAAATCTCACTGTAAAAATCACAAAAATCATTTTTTTTTCAATTTTTTTCCTACTTGGACACTCAAATAAATTTATAAAAATTTATTTAACCAAAATTTTCTTAAATTTTGAACCATATAAAACCTTAGAAAATTTTTTTTTCTCACATCATAACCAAATAAATTTATAAAATTTATTTTCTTTTTCTCCGCTTTTCGCCGAAAATTTTCCACTAAATAAATTTCCCTAAAAATTCTATTTTCTTCCATTTTCTTCAATCCTCATCCAATAAATTTATAAAAATTTATTTCTTCAGATTCTCTTCAACTTATAAAATTATTTTCATGGCCAAATAAATTTATGAAATTTATTCTTCTCATTATCTTTTCCAGTTTTTGTACCCTGTATCACTCAAATTGTTTTCTACACATTCATGTGCTATTCACCAAGCAATATTATTCCACAACACACTTACAACATGGTACATTTCCTCTCATACTAAACACACAATAGTTCACTCAAATCACACAAAACACATCAACACACGTGCAATTTAGTGTCCTAGTTTTGTCCCGTGATTCTAGGTAATCCCATACCTACGCCGACATCGAACCACCTTAGTAGGATGTTTTTACATTTCCATGGCCTAAGCCCAAATTTTTCTATCTATAGGTTTCCATATACTATACTTCCTCATCAAACCACCTAGTGGTGATGGATACACCAACCTCGAGCTCCCTAGGTATTCGTATACCTAAGCTCGATACCAAGTCGTGACGCCCCCAAAAACTCCGGGGGGGTCCGCTGACCACCCTCGCCAACCCGCGATCTCCAAAGGATGTCGGGTTACCCGACGCCACCTTAGAAAATCGGCGCAGTCTCCCTTTGTACCTGGGAGCTCTACCCAAAACGCACTCGCATATATCTCGTCTCCAAATGTAAATTCAATATATACAATATATATCCAATACGGCCACTTAGCCCACAAACAAGCATCAATGTACATGCTAACTATGAAACCAACTATATACCCAATAGTTACAAGAGTTAATATTTTTAATTCCTAAACAATACATATATTAAACTTAAAGAGTTCTAATACATGTACAATCATCAGCCACACCCGGCTTCTTCAAGACTCAACCCTCTGACAGCCGTCCCCGCACGCTCCCTATACCCGTAAAATAAAGGGGGTCCTGACACGTGGGTGAGCTAAAGCTCGCAGGAGAATCGCCCCTAAGCGGGCTACTTCACCACCTAAGTGCTAATGTTCCAAAGTAAACACACATTCAAGCAAATGCATGATCCTACTTGAATGTCTACATGACCAACTCAGATCCCGAGTCCTCACCGACTCTCTCATACTCACCTAAGCCTCGTATGAGAATATTCGTTTTATTTGTGGGCAACCCTCCGATGTGTATATATATCAATTGGGCCGCTCCGACGATTGATATATTATTTGTTTGTGGACTACCCTCCGATGAATATATATCAACTGGGCCGCTCCGACGGTTGATATATTATTTAGTTTGGACTACCCTCCGATAATTAACATTTTAGGACTACCCTCGAACCTTGTTTCTAGACTCATCTCATGCACTAACTCCTATAATTCTCCTAGGATGTTCAAGCAGAAGCTATGGAATGCAATGTATGCGCCTCAATTCAAGCCTTAATCACATGCAAATATATAACCACGAATATATTCACATAAATAAAAATCACACAATCATGTTATGCAATTATACATTTCACTATTAGCTCACTTGGGCTAATGATCAAACACGAGCAATTTAATTTAAATCACTCGACCAAACGCATATTTTCACAAAAATATATTTTGAGAACACTATTCCGGGAATAGTGAAACCCTCGTTTACTATTCCCGAAAAATCACAAAACACCGGTTCACTTAGTGAATCCGCAATCCACGGCCATTCCCGGCCCAATGCATACCAAGCACCAATTAATACATAAATCAACACATAATCAACCCAAACAGCCCCTACGTGGGACCTGCATTAAAACGACCTCCTCCAAAGCCCCTGGGCCTCCACACCGGTCCCATGCTTTGGGATCCCGATCCAATCCGCCCCTCCCCTCACGCCTCATTCAACCGAAAAACACAAGAAACATTTAAAATGGGGAGTAAAACCCAAGTAGGAGAAAATCCTACCTCAAGGAGTTTGGAAGAAACTCCCGATCCCTGAGTCCACGCGCAGCCCGGTCCCTCGCGTAGAACATTTCTCCTCCTTCTCGCCCTCGAAGACCGCCTCGACCTGCCTGGATCGTCCGCATTTCAGAGAGAAAGACCCTCTCTCTCTAAGCTCTCACCCCGAGCTCACTGCATCAAGAATGGATTTCACGTTTTTGGTCTTGGTGTTTAAGTGGAGAAGATGCACTATTTCCTATTTTGTCACTTAGTGACTTAAACTTTCCAAAAATGACCTTTATGTCCTCTTACCGTAATCTATTATTCTGACTACTGTCACCTATTTTCATTATTTCCTCTCTACCATACCACTTATGGTACATGAGTACCTGCTATATATGCCTTTCGTCAAGATCGGTAACGACTTACAAGACCGAAATGCGATGCTCGAAAAACGCGGCCGACCGACCGTCCCCGTAAAATTATGAAATTTTACGTGTTAACTAGATTTCGCGAGACGATTCCAACGGTACAATCTGTTTTGTCATCCAAGATCTATAGAATTAATTATGGATTTTTAACCGAAATTACAATTTTGTAATCAAAATTACTTGCTTGCCCTTATTCCGCAAATTGAATTTTTCTGCTCCGCGCACTTGTCCTCCACTCGCTTGTCGTGTAGCGATATGTATATTATGGCGGATTGTAAAAATGAAGTAGGAAAAGTGATGGTTACTTAATTATAATTTCCCACTGATTAAAGATTTCTTATCATCATGGACCATTTCATCCCATACGCTAGAGGATTGAAAATCAAAGATATAGAATGGTATTGAATGATAGGGGTGGCAATTCGCAACTCGTGTTTGGGTCGTGTCAATAATAGCTTTTTTACAGTATTCATCAACCCGAACACGACTCAAATAATAAACGGATTAAAAATAACAAATTCAAACAAGCCCCAATTAATAATAAGGTAAAATGATACATGTAACATGTTTATTAATTTGGTAATTCAAAATAACATAAATTATTATTAATTCATCAATATTTAACACAAATAATATATATATATATATATAATGGGCTAATCTAGGTTAAATATTAATTAATATAATAATTAAATTGATTAATATGGGTCAAATTTGTGTTTTATGGATTGACACGAATATAATCCGCTTATTAAAGGGTTATGTGAGTCAACTTTTGAATACGATCAAGTACGATTATACTCAACCTAAACCCGAAGAATCGTGTCGAGTTAGTGTAAAACCTCGAAAAATTTAAAATTTTCTAAAAGTAAAAAAATAAATAAATAAATAATGAATTGCTAAAATGGTCAGGGAAGCCTAGAAATTTACTGTAGCCTCTGGATGATCTAAACTGACATTTTATGGAAATTGCCTCACGAAAATGAGTAACTTTAAAAGTTTCTCAATAATTCTAGGGTAGTGAGAATTCTTTATGAATTTTTGAAGTTAGGTATCTAGTGGGGCCCTCAGAATGAGATTTTCTTAAAAAATCTCGAAAAGAAATAATCCTGGAGTTAAGTTCATTTAAAATAAATTGAACTCGGAGACGAAAATAAAAAATTTTCTAGACAAAACGAACCCGACGCAGTCATGGACGTGGCGCAGCGGGCCCCACGTCCAACTTATGCTTAAACGGACAAAAAGGGAAAAGAGGAAGGAAAACAATAAAATCACTTTTTCCCATTCTTCTAACAGACGCGTGAGAGTGAGAGGGAGAGAAAAAGTTCTTCCTTCTCTCAACGATCTATGGAGACGGTGGCTCAATTTGTCGAGCCAAGATTTAAAATTTATCTACTCGACATCTACAAATTCTCCGTGGGTTGATGGGGTTGTCATTGGACCCCCGGGATTTGGGGTAGCTCAACTAGTGTCATGTTCACAAGTCATGTCAAATTTTATCTGCCTAATCAGGATATAGCCATCAAAAGAAAACGCATCCAAGATTTCTCTTATGTTTTAATGAATCTCAAATTTGTGCTTCACAAGCCTCTACCATGAAAGCACAAATTTATCCCGAATAAATTTTTGTTACACAAGTTGATTCATGACCATTACAAATTTGTGTTACTCAAGAAAATAACATCGCTTAAACTTAAAATGATCTTCAAATATCATAAAATGGGTAAAACAAATAATTAAAAGCAATTAGAAATCTATCACTAAAATACAAATTGGTCTGGTGTAAGCATCTTCATGGTAAAAAAAAAACCTAGTTTGGTGTAAGTATCTTCATGGTTAAATAGAAAAAAGTTTAATCATTCACACTATTACAATTACCATTATATTTAAATCACCATTTGGTCTTTCTATAGAATGCAACATACATCCACCATTATGAATTTTTATCTCAATAATCAAAAGAGAATTATCCACAAACACACACGTAATACCTCATCTTCACAATTGAAAATATGAGGAAGCAAAGCTTGGTTATTGAATAAACAAAACTAAAAGATTGGGCTTAACTCTTAAGTTGAGTTCATGTTCGAAATTTTTAATAAAATCAAACTAGCTAGTTGATTATAAAATCCAAAAACCAAATGCGAAAAATTTGAAATTAAACCATGGTTGGTAATAAGAAATGTAGGAAATGAAAAGAAACCATCTACACATTTAAGACTATCACCATGTTTCACTTTCTTTCCTTTGCTAAATTTTCTGTGAAACCAATAAGATAGAAGAAGAAAATACCTTTATATATTTATTCTTATATATATATGACCATTAAAAAATAAAAATAAGGATATATCCATCCACATAAATTAAAAATCCGTTTATATCATTATTTAATTTTCGACCTTTCTTTGTTACCACAATCTTCTTTTTTTTCCTCAAAATGCCCAAAAGAAAAGTTATTTTAGCAAATATTTATGTATTCATAAATTGAAATAATATTTATACAAGAACAATTTTCCCAACTATATTCATTTACAAAATTTTTATAAATATAACAATGAATTTTGTCCCTGAATCCATGGAATTTTTATAAATTTTTGTCCCAACCATGGAATCCATATCCCAGGCGGTTCTATTAATCCCGCCCGAATGGACAACTTCACCCCATTCTCGAATCTCTCCTAACTCCGTTTGTGGCCACGTAATCATCAAGAACGCAAGCACCGTGAACCTAGTCACATAATCCCATCACGCCCACCGCCCCTCGGTCAGCCTCTAGGAACTCCCGAGCCGCTCACAATCTCTCGAAAGTACTTACCTATGAACAACCCGAAATCCTCGCCCATGTCACGCTCTAGGTCACCACAGGAGGTCCTCGCCCATTTCTACCATACTCTAAGCCCTTCACCCTCTAGCCAACAGCCTAGTCTAATCCGGTCGCGTCGCAGGTAATCTTCCATAGCCTCTAACACCTTCATCTCTCAGCAGAAACCAATGGTCTACCACCATCTGGATTCTCCTCCCCCATGAATGCCTGAGGATGATGCGCCCTAAACCCTAGGAGGTTACTAGGATCTTCTTTGTTTCCACCGCATACTAGCTCAGCGATAGCAATGGTCAGAATACCTACAGCCTTAGCAAAGGCCCCGCGATCAAATTCGCTGCTGGTCAAAATGTCTATGGGTGTCGTGACCCTTATGTCCTCGTCTTCTACTAGCCATCTACACAATTAACATGGCAGTTAAATCTCAATACAGTATCTCTAAGGCATAAACACAGCCCCGAGACACTAATCATTCATGTACATCAGTGTATACACATAGTCCTTGCATTTATAGGTAGTGCAAGACAATCAATTTTGCATTTCAAACATTTTTATCAACAAAAATTTCATTTTTTGAAAATTTTATTTTTTTTCGAAAATTTCTTTGTCTAATTTATTTGATTTTTATTTTATTTAAATTTTTTTTTTCGAAAAATTTATGATGAACAAGCAGCCATTTAGTGACTCAGAACAAGATCGTGAGTCAAACCGGGTCAAAAACTGAGTCAGAGTGCACAAAACACCCAACCAGGCCCAGTTGAGAACACCCAGGCGCGCACAAAGCGCACTCCAGAGCGCACTCCACGTGTCGCGCCCTAGCCCTACTGCACGTGGCTGGCCAGCCATGTGTCGCTAGCCCGGGGCGCCGTGTCGCAGCCCCCCACCTCACGTGCCCCGCGCTGTCGCGCTGCCTGACGCCCGGCCGCGTCGCCGCGCCCACCCGGGCCGCCTCCCGCGCGCCCAGCCGCCGTGACGCGCTCCCACGGGCCGTGTCGCGGCGCGAGCCGCGCGCCAGCCCTACCGTATCGCAGCCCCAGTGCCTACACACGGCCGGTCGTAAACCCGGGTCAGCCCGCGACACCTGGCCCAAATTCCTTTATGCCCTCAACCCTCGCCACGATACACCCAAAGGTATCGCGACACACCTCCTCCGCCAGCCCAAACTACCGCCCAGCCTGCCTCTGGTCACAATACAATCGCTGTATCAGGACACAATTTCTCACCGCTTTCGCAGCCTCGGGCCACAATACAATTTGTGTATTGAGACACACTTATCCCTTAGCCTTTAAGCTCTCTCTCACGATACACTCAATGTATTGTGATATAATCCTTGCCTCCCATGTCCTTTCCAACCTGCAATACAAAACCTTCCTAGGCTGCCTCCCTCGCTGTATTGCACACACTCTACCACTTGCCGCAGGGCGCCCCTTTACCTCGACCCGACCCTGGCCATGGGATTCGAACCGAGTCCGGGATGCCACTAAAATCACTCAATCACTCAAAATCATATCTTTGCGGAAGCGATTACAAAATTGGGCAAGCCCATAAACATTTACATTTAACAAAATCCATTTACAATGTAGGCATCCAAACCTTTTCAAAATGATTTACATAAATAGATGTTCAGTATTCAAATTGTTTATACAAAATATCCATATCAAAAAGAACACATGAAATGAGTGCACATGTTCTATATTACCCGAGATTTCTTTCTTATGACTCGACGCCCGATCTTGGGTCCGCTTTCGATCACTATCTATCACTCAGTACCTGTGCATTGTTAAAACAATATGCTAAGCATTTTCATGCTTAGTGGTTCTGCACAACCATTCCTCTAAGCTTTCGCTTTAAATTAATCATGCAATTTAATAATTCGTAACTTTCAATCTTTTTGGATGATCAATATAAATACAATACATATACCTTTTATATATATATACACAGTTATAGTTCATTGATCATCCCATAAATACATTTTCATAATCAATATTTCACAATCTCAAATCAATTCAAATATGTCATTAAATTCGCCTCGCCTGCACTTCACCCGGCCCCGAAAATCAATCCGCCAGCTAATCAATCTTCAGCATGCCAATCAATCCAGTTATGTCAATCAATTCAGTGCCATGTCAATCATTCCGCCATGCCCCTTAACTAATTTAACTTGCGTCTCGATATACAGATGGGAGTCAGAGTTACCCGCACGGCCCCGCCGGGTCGCAGCCTGGCATCACATGGTTTTATAACACATTGCCCGCCGCTGGACCGTTATAAACAATCAAACAGCTTAACACTACCGATACGACCCCGCTTCGGGCACTGATCTGAGTGACACATCAATAGTTCGCAAGATCGCTATTCCGACCCTTATCGGGTATACCACACCTATCCTTAATGCGTAAATAAACTAAGTACATTCAATTAAGGGCTGCTCAACTTTATAGAAAATATAGTACAATATGTACGCTTGTATAACAGTTTATTTTCAATAACGTGCAATTTTATATAAACATTTCCTCTTTAATAATCACTTTTCTCAAATCAATGTAATTAATTCAATATGCTTTAGAACAAACATGCAAAACTTGAAACGAGAATAGGAGTCTAGAAATAAAACATTTCCTCAAATTTTGAAACGAGGAATATGAGTAAGTAGAACAAACCCAAAATCTTTTGCACTTTGATTCCAATCCTTGAATCTCAATCACGCTTGGCTTTTCTCCGGTTTGCATCCCTATTCCAAAACCATTAAAGAACAATATTATTCGTGTGTACTATAGTTTTTGATAGGGGATGGTTTTCTTTGGAACTTAATAATATAGAGTTCCAATTCTTAACAATATATATATAGATGACTTCGACTCAACAGCTCATAGAGTCAAAGAACACCTAATCGTTCTGGGACGATGAGTTATGACTTTCCAAGTTAAAGTCATATTATCACTGGGTCCCGAATGGACGAGTTGACTCGACTCCGACGAGCTTCTCGATCTATCACCTCGGTTAAACATCTTCTATCCTCCTCAGTTATATGAATGTATTCTTGACTCCATGGGCTTTCCATAGAGTCTAAGAACACCCACATCGGAGTTCAAACGAAGGAGATATGATCTTTCCAAGTTGAGGTCATAGCCAACTGACGAGCCAATTCGAACCGACAGCTGCACTGAAGCTGACGAGATCAGTCAAACACGGTCTGACATCTAAGATCCTCCTCAGCATGGTCAATGTATTCTTGACTTCATGGGCTTTCCATGAGTCCAAGAACACCAAAATCGAGTTCAAACGGCGATATGACCTTCCGGTTGAGGTCAGCGCGTAGTCAACTTGACGCTGACTGGGACCGATGAGTCGCGACCGGGGTGATCGAGCTCATTCAAACACCTCTTATCTGACATATAACATCCTCCCTAGGCATATCATCGTATTCTTGACTCCGGGCTTTTGCTAGAGTCCAAGAACAATTCCAAATCGGAGTTCAAACGAAGGAGAGTACGACCTCCAGCCGTGAGGTCATGCGTAGTCAACTTCGACAGAGCCGACTCGATCGACGAGCTTCAGACCGAAGTGACGGAGCTCATTCAAACACCTCGATTCGGATGACCAACATCCTCCTCAGGCATATCATCGTATTTCTTTGACTCATGGGCTTCATAGAGCCCAAGAACACCCAAATCGGAGTTCAAACGAAGGAGATATGACCTTCCGAAGTTGAGGTCATGCGTAGTCAACTTGACGAGTCGACTAACCGACGGCACTTACCTGGTTTACCACCAACGCTTCGACGATCTCTATTGACTGCACCACCGCTTGGACGACCAATGCTTGACGACTTCACCCATTTGACTTTTCATAGTAAAAAAGACCATAACTTGGTTTACAGAGTCCGAATTGAGAAATTCAAAAGCCTAACATCGCTCATTGATGTGGCTACCTCTCACGTATGATTTCAATGCCAAATTCTTCTTATTTCCCGGACCAAAATCCAATTTAAGGTCCCGCTTAGTCAATTCGAATTAAGCAGAACCCAATCTCACCTCAGATTTGGCCGGCTGATCTCAGTAAGGACTATAACTTAGTCTACATGAGGTCCAAATCGAGAAATTGAAAAGCCTAACATCAAGTTAATTGATGTGGCTACAATCTACGAAGGACGTACTACCACCCTTCACTTCGTACCCCAAAAATCAGCTCTCCTATGTCTGGCTAGTCACAAGACTACCACAATGGCAGCCTTCCCATGGTTTAAAATGCAACCACATCCCTAAGGCCAGATAAACTTCACCCAACAATCCTAGTGGCAGAAGACTCACCAAGTAGGAGAAGACCTACTTCATGGAGTTTGTTGAAAGTCCCCGATTCGCCTACTTGCATCTATCAAGGTCACTGAAGGACTTCCCTCTTGTCGCTGAGACCTATGGTCTGATTGTCGGAAAAATTTAGAGAGAAGATGGAGCCTCTCTAACTCTCCCCTTTTCTCTCGTTCCTCCTTTCTTATGGATCACACTTAATCGTATTTTTTTAAAAAGGAGGAAGCTTCCTCCCTCTTTCCTACATACCACATGTCCTTTCCTTCATCATTTTTTTTTGTATTTAGGTCCCTCTATTTCTCTATTATTCTTCATTTAAGTCTCCTATTATTTTCCCCTTACTTATTTATTTCTCCAAATTTATTTGGACATCTAAACTTATTTGCAAATAACCCTTAGTCCCATTTTTACAATTTCTTAAAATACCCAAGTTGGCCCAATTATGTCCTGAATACATAAAATTTTATTTTAAAAATTCTAGTATTTTTGGGGTGTTACAACTCTCCTCACTTAATAAAATTTCGTCCGAAATTACCTTAGCTCGACCGCTGCGACATCGCCGCCGCAGATCGTTCCTCACTTTCCCGCGGCCTCCCGCCTTATGGTTTCTCCACAAACACCTGACAGCGTAATTCTTTGTTCACCACTTCACGAGCCAAGATCCTCACTGGCTCTTCTTCATATGTCAAATCTACCAAGACAATTGTTCCCCGAAGAGATTACATCTGGTCTGATCTATACCTCCCTTAGCATTGGAGACATGAAATACATTATGGATTTTCTCTTGAAGTCCGGAGGTAATGCTAACCTGTATGCCACCGACCCACTTTCAATCACTTCATAGGCCAATAACCTGGGGTGGCTCAACTTACCCTTTTTCCCCAAATCTCATCACCTTCTTTCAAGGCGAGCATCAAAAACACTTTTCGCCGATCTCATATCGAATATCTTTCTTTCATGTCTGCGATATGATTTCGTCTATCGCGGGCCACCAATCTCTCTCTAATTTATTTTCACTTTTTTCTTCGCTTCTCAGACGCCGGGGCCAATCACTTTCTTTTCACTCAATTCCGTCCAACACAATGGTGTTCTACATTTTCTCCCATATAAAGCCTCCTCATAAGGCGCCATTCCAATACTTGATTGGAAACTGTTGTTGTACACAAATTCAACTAAAACGATATGTTGATCCTGACTACCCTCAAGGTCGATCACCTGACTCATATATCTTCACGAATCTGGATCACTCCCGGATTGTCTATCGGTTGTCAGATTGGGTATTTGTCTTTAGCATTCAGTCGAGTGCCCGAGGCCTCTTCTTAAATTTTCCCCAAAATCTACGAAGTAAACCTCGGATCTCGATGCGGAAATAATAATGGATAAAGGAATCCCATGTAAGCGAACTATTTCCTTGGTACTGACTACGCTGGCTTGTCAAATGGATAGTCGGTTCTCAACAGTAGAAGTGGTGACTTAGTCAATCGATCTGCTATGACTAAATGAGTCATGCCTTCTCCTGTCGATAGTAACCCGCCCTAAAATCCATGGTGATTCGGTCCCATTTCCACTCGTGATAAATTTTGCAATAATCCCGAAGGAACTTGATGCTCACTTTGCTCTTTGACACCAAACACTTGGTTGCAAGTTCGACACATCTCTTTTCATCCGGTTGAGAATGACATTTTAAATCGATACATCTTTGTGCTACCGGGATGGATATCGAATCCACTATGTGCCTCTTCGATATGGATTTCCTCAAATCACATTATGTCCAGTACCGCCGATCCTTACTGGCCCAAAAACTCCATTTCGTTCCTTTGTGAACTCGGTTTCTTTACCATTTCAATCCTGATTTATCGTGGCGAAATTTTCTCATCTTTCTTTGTGCCTCTGGCACCGATTCAATAAACTCGGTCTTGCTATCAACTCTTGCCACTACGGTACCATCGTCATATAAGCGACAAATGGGCATTCAACCTTTCGAAAGCGTTCGTGACTTTCTACTGGCGTCGGCCACTACATTGGCCTTTCGAGGGTGATAATCAATCACGCCGGTCATAATCTTTTATCAGTTCCATCCATCTCGTTTGTCTCAAGTTAAGCTCTTCGTGAGCGAATATAAGACTCTTATGATCGGTGTAAATAAAACACTTTACTCTCCATACAAATAATGTCTCAAATTTTCAGCGCCATCTAATTGCGGCTAATTCCAAATCATGCGTGGGGTAGTTCCTTTCATACGGCTTCAAGCTGTCTTAGGCTTCATTCTACACTTTACCCTCTTGCATTAGAACACATCCAAGTCCATTTAGTGAGGCATCACTAAAAATCACATATTCTCTACTACAGGCCGGGTGAGTAAGAACCGGAGCCTCGATTAAGAATGCTTTCAACTTATCAAAACTTCTTTGACATTTTTCACTCCATTCATACTTTACATTTTAAAGCAATCACCGTCGTAGTACGCGATCATAACATAACAAATCTTACGTATCACGCGGTCCGAAACTACGCGCCATGTATTTCTTGGTGGCTTCCATTCAACGACGATTCTATTTTCTTTGGATCTACTCAGATTCCTTTGCTTCGATACTATATGCCGAAAAGTCACTTCATTCTTCCAAAACTCACACTTGCTTTCGGTTGCATACGGTACTCTTTTCTCAAAGTCTCTAAGGTGTCCTTGACTTCGTGATCTTTTGAATACACGAGAATGTAGATCTGAACACCTTCGACAAAGCCCGAATCCACATACGGTCGGAAAAGCGAGATTCATTAGGTCCATGAAAGCGGCCCCGGAGCATTTGTCAATCAAAGCGGCATTACAAGGAACTCATAATGTCCATATCGCGTCCTAAGCGCCGTCTTATGCACATCGAGCATCTTTGGTATCAAGGCGTGGTACCCGGTCGCCAAAATCGATCTTAGAAAGATGCTTACACCTTTTGGTGGTGAACAAGTCATCAGTGCGGGTAAGCGGATACTTTATTCTTTCGCAGATTAGCATTCAATTATGCGTAATCAATACATGGCGAAGTGTGCCATCTTTCTTTTAACAATACGGGAGCTCCCATTGGTGATACACTTGTAGGGTCGACCACTTTTTCTAGTAGTTCTTACCATTGCCTTGATTCCTTTAGCTACAGTGGAGCCTGCATGCCGGTGTAATGGATCTTGGTGTGGCCCCTAGTACAAAGTCAATAGCAAACTCAATCTCCCTATGTGGGAGCAATCCTGAAATGCTCTTAGGAAACACATCTGGGAAGAGTAAATACCGATAGGGATATCGGATCACACTAGGCCTTGCAGCTGTATCAATCACATTAGCCAGTGACTTCCCTCGACTCCGCGCCATTGTTTTGCGGTGGTGGATATCCTGATGAATGAGTAATTTGACCTCTCCTTAGATGAGAAAGTTACTTTATCTTCGTTGCGGTGTCGCAAGTCCTCTTTTCATTTTGATCCAACTATCGCTCGGTGTTGGACAACCAAATGCATCCCAAATATCACATGAACTCCTAAGGATAACTCAATCAAATCTCCCAAAATTCATACTCGTATTTTGATGGGACAATGTCTATATACTCTATTCACAATAACACTATGCCCAAGCGGGTTCGTCACCAAGATGTCATACTCGGTTTCACTCCTGTGATTACCTAAGTTGGGTATGTCAGTACATATGTATGAATGAGTCGATCCTGGATCTATCAATGCATGCATAATAGTATCAAGATAGTAAGTACGAACTATCACATCACGGAAGCGTCGGTATCTTCCCCTTGCTTTCATTGCATATGCTCTGGCACAGACATGACCATCTTGCCTACCCGGCGTTTGTGTCCGCGTGCCGGAACCTTCGGTGATGGCAGCTCTTTGTTGCCTTTTTGTACCACTAAAGGCGTACCCGGTCACGAGGTCTTTGTAAGCAGAGCAGCGAGCTCTAGAACAATCTCTTGCTCTATGCTCTTTTGGATCCGCCAAAATCAAACAAGCACTGTGGTCTCGGTATTCTCGCTATGATTTCTGTGATGGTAGCAATGGGAAGCGATCACGTCCTCTCGAAGGACCTCTGGTGTATTCGCAGGCGACGGTGTTAGTAGAGTAGTATTCCTCTGGGTAGCCCTAAGCTATAGAAATTTGGCCCGGAGCTCTGTGGTCCCCCTGAATTTCTTCCTTTGTTGTTGTTGCGAACCGGACTGACCTGGATTTTTCTTTCCCTGTCTTTTATCCTTTCTCTCTTTTTCCTCTTTCTATACTCTTTCCACATTCAATGCACATGTCACAATTTTGGAGATATCCTCATGGAAAAATGCTATGACATGGGCTCGGAGTATGGTCGTGGGCGAATCTTCAAACCTCTGACGCACTGTTCCACTCACTCCGCAGTATCTAAGGGAACATACTTACTCCAGCGGTGAATTCTCTTTGATATTCGGTCACACTCATCTGTCTTTGCTTCAGATTATGAAACTCCCGTCTCATGTTGTTAAGATAAATGCGACCCACATATTGCTTCTTGAACTCATCCAAGAAGAACTCCCATGTAACTCTCTCTGATGGTGCGATCCTAGTCACGGAAACCCACCATTGATAAGCCTCATCTGTGTAGTAATGAATTAAGCACATTCGACTTCTCTTCGAGCGGAGTGCGTGCATTTGCGAGCGTCCGCTTCCGGTTCTCTCGGAAGGCAATTTTGCCATAGAAGGCTCATCCTCTTTCTTTCCCATAAAATCTACAGGTCGGTACCTTGCCATTCTCTCGATGGCTGATCGCTTTGAAGCAATTGCGGGTTAGTTGCGGCTCTTTGCAATGCTGAGCAAATTTGCATTGGAGGATACCCTAAAGTATCTTGCCGCTGATACAGTTCATTCATTAATTGGGGCATGGGATGCTTGCCCACCTTCCACACTAGCAGGACTGTTTGGGCGAGTCCCCTGGTCATCCTCGACCCTAAGGGAAGCCGAACCGTCCATGCTTATCCTATTAAAACCATCAAGATCCGCGTCAGAGTCATGTCGTCCTTTATATGCAAATGAGATGCATGTTAAACACAATTTCAAAATCGTTTACAAACAAATTTCAAAAATCATTTTGTAGAACCGCCTAAACCTAGGCTTTGATACCAATAAATTATAGCCCTTACGACCCGACTAGCTTGGGCGAATCAGTAATCAGAATGCCACTAAAATCACTCGATCACTCCGAAATCATATCTTTGCGGCGATTGCTAAAATTGGTGAAGTAGCAAACATTTACATTTAACAAAATCCATTTACAAATGTAGGCATGTCAAACTACAAAATGATTTACATAAATAGATGTTTACATTATTCAAATTGTTTATACAAAATATCCATATCAAAAAGAACACATGAAATGAGTGCACATGTCGGAGCATACTCAGAGATTTCTTTCTTTATGACTCGCGCTCCTCGATCTTGGAGTGCGCTATCGATCCTTTATCTATCCTTTCGATTACTTTGCATTGGTAAAACAATACGCTAAGCATTTTCATGCTTAGTGGTTCTCTAAATCCATTCCTCGGTTTGATTTAAATTAAATCATGCAATTTACAATAATTCGAGAACTTTCAATCTTTTTGGATGATCAATATAAATACAATACATATACCTTTATATATATATATGTCTGATAAGTTATAGTTCATTGATCATCGTAAATACATTTTCATAATCAATATTTCCACCAATCTCAAATCAATTCAAATATGCTCACAAGTCGGTTCGGTTACACTTCCAGTCGGGTTACGAAAATCAGTCGATTGTGCCCGATCAATTCAGTTATGTCCTTAGCGAATTTAACCTATGTTTTTCGATATACGAGGATATCGAGTTAAACGCGATCCACGTGGCTATGACCCGGTATCCACGTAGTTTTATAACGATGCGGTCATTGGGGCTGGCGGCGGTATAAGCGATCAAATAGTGAACACTACCCGTCACGGTCATTGGCTGGCGTCCGGATGACACGTCAATGGATTCGCGATCGCGCTATTTGACCACTATTGGTATGCCAATCTATCCCTTAATCACGAAATAAGCGATTAACATTCTATTAAAGGCGTTCAAATCCTTTAAATAAAATATAGTACAATATATGCGCTTGTATAAACGATTTATTTTTTCAATAATCATGCAATTTTTATATGCAAACATTTCACAATCACTTTTCTCAAAATCAATTAAATCAATTCAATATGCTTTTAGAACAAACATCTGAAAACTTGAAACGAGGAATAAGTCGGTGAAACGAACATTTGAATTTTGAAGCGAGAATATGGTAAATTAAGAACAGAACAAACCCAAAAATCTTTGCACTTTGATTTAATCCTTGGAATCTCAATCATGATTTGGCTTTTCCATAGCATAAATGGGTCCACATTCCAAAACCATTAAAGAACAATATTGACCGTGTGTACTAGTAGTTTAGTTTAGGATGGATTTTGGAACTTAATATGAGATCCAATTTAACGGTATATATATAGATGGATTTTATTTCAATGGGCTTTCCATAGAGTCGAAGAACACCGAATCGGAGTTCGGACCCGAAGGGATTATGACTTTCGGTTGGAAGTCATACGATCAAATCTGAATCGGACGGTGACCTAACACGGACGACTCGATCTATCACTCCCGGTTAAACATCTTCTATCCTCCTCAGTTATATGAATGTATTCTTGACTCAATGGGCTCCATAGAGTCGAGGCTTACCAATCGGAGTTCAAGCGAAGGAGATATGACCTTAGGGTTGGAGGTCATCGTGATCAACTTTGGCGGCCGACTGACGGCGGTACCTTGAAGTGGCGACCTCAGTCAACCACCTCGGTCTGACATCTAACATCCTCCTCAGGCATATGAATGTATTCTTGACTCCATGGGCTTTCCATAGAGTCTAAGAACACCCAAATCGGAGTTCAAACAAAGGAGATATGACTTTCCGAAGTTGGGAGGTCATGCGTAGTCAACTTTGACGAGCTGACCTGGACTGACGAGCTGCACTGAAGTAACGAGCTCATTCAAACACCTTGATCTGACATCTAACATCCTCCTCAGGCATATCAATAATGCCCGGCTCCATGGGCTTTCGCAAGGTCCAGAACACGTCGGAGTTGACGAAGAAGATATGACCTTCCGAAGTTGGAGGTCATGCGTAATCAACTTTGACGGTGACACGAAGGCGAAAGACCAGCGTTTGGCGACCCTTTGTTTGGCGACCTCGGTTTGGCGACCCTTTGTTTAGCGACCCTTTGTTTGTGACTTCTCACCCCATTTGTTGAGTAAAAGACCATAACTTAGTGGTCAGTGAGAAGTGCTTCAACATCAAGTTCATTGATGTGGATACAATTTGCAAGAAGGACTTACTGCCAAAATCTCTTTATTTCCAACTTAAAAACCAATTCTAAGGTCCGGCTAGTTGACGAATTAGGCGGCCTGACACCAGACCAGATTTGGCTGGGGTGACCTCGATAAAAGGACATAACTTAGTCTCGGTCCAGTGAAATTGAAAGCCTAACATCAAGTTAATTGATGTAGATGCAAATTCTGAGGCCGCACTACAAAATTCCCTTCACTTCGTACCCAAAAATCCGCTCTAAGGTTTGGCTAAATGTATTACCACAATGTAAGCGACTTCCCATGGTTTAAAATGCAACCATACACATTCTCCTAAAGGCGAGATAACCACCCGACAATCCTTAGGGTAGAAGGCGACCAGTAGGAGAAGACCTACCTCATGGGTTTGTTGAGAAGTCCGATTAGGTCTCTACTTGCGGCTATTGTCATGTGGAAGGACTTTCCCTCTTGTATTAGGAGACCTATGGTCGATTGTCGGAAAAATCTAGAAGATGGAGCCTCTCTCTAACTCTCCCTTTTCTTGTTCTCCTTTTCTTATGGTTCTGCAATCGTATTTTTTTTAAAAAGGAGAAGCTTCCTCCCTCTTTCCCTACATACCACATGTCCTTTCCTTCATCATTTTTTATTTAGGTCCCTCTTTATTTCTCTATTATTCTTCATTTAAGTCTCCTATTATTTTCCCTTACTTATTTATTTCTCCAAATTTAGTTAGACATCTAAGCTTGTTGCAAATAACTCTTAGGTCCCCCCTTTACAATTTCCAGAAAAATACCCAAGTTGGCCCAATTATACCCAGAATACATAAAAATTTTATTTTAAAAATTATAGGGTATTTTTTGGGTGTTAATGAGTCCCTTTTATCTAATGCAACAATCTTGCAATACAAAATTTTATTTTCACAATATAATTTGGGCGTGTAACAGTTCACTACACATTTTTTTCATTTGCTATAATACTCAAATAAATTTCACAAATTTATTTTCTCATTTTTCATTTTTTCGGAATACACAAATAAATTTCTAAAGAATTTATTTTCTTCCCTTTTCTTCCAGTTTTTACCATATAAAACTTTAGAAAAGGTATTTTCTCACCTCATAATTAACCAAATAAATTCATAAAAATTTATTTTCTTTCAAATTTTCCTTTGGAACAATTTTCTCTACCTTATATATATATATATATATATATATATATATATATATATATATATATATATATATATATATATATATTCTCATTTCCACACTCAAATAAATTTCTAAAAATTTATTATCTTCCATTTCCTTTAATTTTTCAACTTGTGAAACCTTAGAAAAAAAAAAAATCATTTTCTTCAATTTTCATCCCATAAATTTATTAAAATTTATTTTTCTTCTTTTTCTTTTCCAATTTTGTACACTGTACACTCCAAATATTTTTTTCTAAAATATTTCCTAACTCATCCATATGCTAATCACCAAGCACACATAAACGATCTCATCACACAACATGGTAAGCATACCATTCACACAATAATTCATCAAATCACACAAAACACACAAAATAACGTGTATGTAGTGTCCTAGTTTTGTCTAGTGATTTTCTGAGTAATCTCGTACCTACCTTATCCTTGAACCACACCTAGTGGTGATGGATACAGGCGAGCTCGCAGGTATTAGTATCACGCAAGCTCGATGCCAGGCAGCGACACCCCATTCAGGGGGTCAGTTGGCCACGGAGCATCCGAGTATTGCGAGGTTGGCGGGTAGTCCTTCCTAATATCCTAAAATTAAAAATTAATAAATAATTATCTTTCGAACTGAAATCGACTCGATTAATAAAATGGTAAGCTCGATTAAACTCGTGGCTTGGCCGTGTGTGATATTCGAACTCGACTTGATAAGCTACTCGAGCTCGAACTAGAATCGATTAAGTCTCAATCAGGTCGAGTATTCTGCTAGTTGAGATTAAGTAGGTTAATAAATTTATACCCTACCCAAATTATCATATACAAATAGAGAATCATGGCTTGTAGTATCACATGATAATATTCTTAGTTTTCTTGACCATTAAATTTCTATATGTTTAGGCACATAATCCTTAATGGGTTCTTTATTAAAATATGTTTGGCATTTGATAGTAATCCCGATTGAAAAATAGTTGTTTATAATTTTTCATTATCGTATCTTAAGCTTGATTCATTTAAATAATCAATAGATTTCTTAATTTAAAATTTAAATTTTTGTAAAACATATAAAATAAATTAAGAAAAATGGTTCATTTAGATTGATTTTATCATAACTTACAATTAAATTTCATAGTAATAAATGTGACTTAAATAAATTGCGTTTTATAAAGTTGTAGTTCTTTTATACTAAAAATGATTATATGTACCACCCAACATATGGTGAGATGATTTGGATCTCTCATAACTTAACTAATTGAGCTCTGGGAATGACGGTGTATTTTGTGGTAAAGCTTGACCACTCTTATGGTCCTTCTTGACTCGTAAGGGGATTAGTCTAGGTGTGATATGACTTAAAGATACCTTGCGTGTGTGCATGGGCCTACTCAGGACACTTCGTGGTCTGACAAAAAAAAATGAAATATTTTATAGGAAATGAATAAAAATTAAGAGATTTTTTTTATTTATTTCAACATACTAAACTCAATTAACCTTGAATTTAAATATCAAATAAAATTGTTACCTTTCTTATTTTGACATAAAAGAAAAGTGCTACAGTAAATTCTAAACTTATATAGGTAAGTATATACATTCCCATAAATATTAGAGTGATAGAAAATAAAAATAAAAAAAGTGCATAAATAAAATATATAATTGACATATAACAAATGAAAACTTTATTTTTTAAATAATACATCTCATATAAATAATAAGTAAATTATATAGATTTTAGTAATTATTTTTCTTTAATTAGTAAACTTTTGTCACACCTGATTCTATAAATTTCACTTAAAAAAAAAAAATAGACGTCATTTATGTATTTTTTTATACTTAAATGAAAATAAACATTGTTATCAAAATAAAAGAATAAAAGCTAAAACAAAATTTAAAAAAAAAACCTTATTGAACTTGAACTTTAAGTAAAAAATAACTTTTAAAATTAGAACCTTCGTTTTTTTCTCAAAAAATTATATACATTTATTTTGAGAAAGGCCCATGCCAAGCTAGTGATGAATAGGACAATGAAATTTATCCCAATAAACTCTCATAAAACCTTTCGTGTGATAGATTAAGCTTTTGTGAAAAAATATACAAAAATAATTCCAAAGTCAAAAGGAAGTTATCAAGTGTCGTTGTCTTGAGTCTTTTCAATAGTGATAATGATGCATTACCCCCATCTATGTATCTATCTGGCCTTCCCCTACCGGTAGGTTTAGCGTGCCCAAACAACCCTTCCCGCCCAAAATTCTACTCTCATCCATTAGGTTTGCAGCGTGCCCGAACAACCCTTCCCCTGGTCTACTCTCATCGAACATTTCTCGGCCGTGCGCTCGACTTGTTGAAACAACCCTTTCCACAAAGATGATATTCTCATCCAAACATGTTTTCTCGGGTAAAATCATTCACTCTCTCTTGATTCTCGCTTCTCTTTCCATGGTGTCGTTTTGCAACTTCAAGCATATCCACAGTTGAATACTTTCAAGCAAAGCAAAGGTAGATATTAATATATATTTCATTGAATCTTTTTTTGTTTCCACTTGAATTAGATGAAAGAGATCATTTTTTTAGAAATTTTCCTTAAACTCTTTTGCTTCTTAAAAGGTTTGGTAATTAGGATTTATAAAGTTTGATCCTTATCTTGCTTGTAATACTAGTCAATTGGTTGGGTTTTAGAATGAGATTTGAGTTTTGCTAGAGGGTTAATATTAATAGATAAAGCGGAGTTATCTTCAAATCCCCAACAAATTGAGTCAATGTTGGTTCTTATCTAGTATAAAAGAGGGCGGTGAGTCGAGAAGAGAAGACTTGTGTCTATGGAGACCTTTCTTAAAAGAAGAGGAAAACCTAAGGGAAGAGAGGGGGTAGTGTGTAGCCCGGGTGTCTGAGAGCTAAGAGCTGAGGCAGCGCGACATAGTGGTGTAGAGAGTGGGTTGTTGAAATTCATAGCTCGGTTCATGTGAAGTAACGGTTGAGAAATGCATGGAGCATTGTAATTGATTAGATACGTAATTAAATTCTTTCTTCTCGTTCTCATTAATTAAATTACATAATTGATGTTCATTACGGGTCCATGGATTTTCTTTTTCACCTCCCTATTCATTTTCTAGTCAAAAAGATTTAAGAGATTCTTGTGTGCCAATCATTTTTTTTTTTTTTTCGGTGTGTAGTTAAAATTCCATTTCATTTTTGCTTGTAGTTAAAAAATTTTGTCGATAGTAATGAAAATCACGAGTCCTCCTAACATTGAGTTTATCTCTATAATTTCTTAGTCACGGAAGATAGTTTAAGAAAGCGTTTAATTAAAGGTATTTCTCTATTTTGTCTATTTGTATCTTGTACCTCTCTTTATATTCAACAAAGGAACATATTTATTAGCATTCTATTTTTTTTTTTAGGAAAAATATCAAGCATTGGATAGTGGTTGAGTTGTTTAGTGATAAATAGATGGGCTTTGTTACCCAGTGTAAATGTCATTGGAATTGTATTAGTAAGCTTCTCTTTATATACATATTAATTCCAATATGCTAAAATTTTGAAATAGTAGCCACAAATCTGGACTCATGTTTATATGTGATAATATTATATTTATTTCTTATTTAATTTATTTTTTTGTTTCACAATTTTAAGGATAATATATTTCTTTTCTTTGGTGCAATTATGGAAAATGTGAGCTAATGAAGCCTGATCACACCCATTAGGATTGAGTTAATGACATAAGCTAAATGTACTAATTACTCATAGGAAAAAACAAAATAAAAATGATAAAATATATCTATAAACTCTTAAATATTTATTCATAATATTCAATATACTATAAATTTATTAATATTATTTCTAATTGTTGACATTTAATTTTTTATTAGCAATTACAAAATAAAAAGAATGTTAAATAAAGTTTTTCTTTCTTATGTTTAGCTTATTTTTATAATGGAAAAATGAAGAAATTCCTATATATTTAAAAATACTGAAAATTTATATAATTTTAAGTTACTTAATTTTTACTCTGCAATAATTCAAATAAATTTATACTAGCATATAAAATCATTATTCAATTAAAAAAATATTTCTTATTTCCTTATAATGTAGGTCATAACGATTAAAGTAGTGGACATAATATTTTAGTTGTACTTTTTTTTTCGTTTTTCTAAAATGGATATTTCCACATTTTGTTTCTTATAATTTAAATACTAATTTGAATTTTCAATAATAATTTTCCAATTGCAAACTTGTCTTAAAATTGATATAAGATTTAAATTTTAAATTTAATACAGCATGTAATTGGAACCTTTTCTACAATGATGCTTGAATTGTCGGAATTGGACAATATGGAAAAACATAATATCTTCAAGTTACTCTATTATGCTTGGTTCTTTTAAAAATTTGATAGTGGTTCCCTTTGTTCTTCGGTACATAAGTGGAGAAAGGCTAGATAATATGTCTCCCCATTTTGTGTGCGAAGAGACATGTGAAATCTTTGCCGAAATTTTACGTGACTCCCAGGCAGGAATTAGTTGACTACCGTCAGCCGCGGAATACTGTGAATGTCGGGTGGCCCGGGCGTTTTCCGCGAGAAAAATCGGGGCGAAGTCACCTGCTGTCACGAGAAGGTTTCTGCAAATACAATACTTGTATAAAACTGCGTTTACTGTCTGAAAACCAGTTGATATATCTGATATATATCAATCACATTTTAGGCCCATAAACGATACTCAATATACATGCCCGACTATGAATCCAGCTTCTTACCCAATAGTTACAAGAGTTAATATGTTTTTACTCTTATCTGATACATACATTAAACTTAAAGTTCTAATACATGTATACATCAAAACCCGCAACGGCTTTGCTTCTAATCCTTGGTCTCTAGGGCGAGTGATCTCATCATACGCTCCTGTACAGCATAAAGGAGGTCCCACGACGGGGTGAGCTAATTCTCGATGGGAATCGCCATAAAGTGAATACTCACCACACCTAAGTGCTGTCTGTGTTCCCGAATTTAAACACACATTCAAGCAAATGCATGATCCTACTTGAATGTCTGCGACCAACTCGAGATCCAGGAGTCCTCAGGCTCTCTCACACTCGCCTAAGCCTTGTATGAGAATTATTATTTTATTAGTGGACAACCCTCCGATGTATATATATCAATTGGGTCGCTCCGACGATTGATATATTATTTGTTTGTGGACTACCCTCGGATGAATATCAATTGGGCCGCTTCGATGATTGATATTTTTCATTTGGACTACCTCGATAATTAATATTTTTAGACTACCCCTCTGAACCATTTTCTCTAGACTCATCTCATGCACTAACTCCTATAGTCTAGGATGTCGATTGCATATGGAATCGCATGTATGCCAATTCAATCTGATCTAATCACATGTCTGGAAATATGTAAACATGCACATATCCACATAATATCCAATTACACAATCATGTCATGTAATAAATCAATTCATACATCAAAATTAGCTCCCTTGGGCTAATGATCATACACGAGCAATTCAACTTGAATCACTCGACCGAACACATATCCACACAAAAAAATATATTTTCGTGTCACTATTCCTAAGTACAGTAAAAACCTAGGTTTTACGGTTCAAACACACATCCATTCATCGGTTCACTTAGTGAACCCGGGTTTCACGGCCATTCCCGGCCTTTTTCAATTCAAGGCATACATTAACACATGATCTCACAATAAGCCACCCAAATCAGCCCGTGGACAGTCACGGACTGTCCACATGGGTCTCAAAATCAGCACTTCAGTTTCCCGAATTTGGAACGATCAAAAAGCGACCCCTCGCGGCCTCATTCAACTCAAACATTCACAAAGTGCTTAAAGGAATAAAACCAAGTAGGAGAACCCCTACCTCAAGGGATTTGAAGAAACTCCTAAATCCGGCACACGTGAAGGCCTCTCGGCGTAGAGCGGTTCTCCCTCTTGTCTTAGAAGGCTGTGACGGTTGGATCTCCGGTATTCTAGAGAAGTCGGATCTTCTCACTAAAAGAACTCTATTTTTAGTCTCTTTATCCCAATCCCCTTCCCCACGTTTTCTTATTTTGTTGGAAGACAAGTCACTATGCGTCCATTTTTGTCTTTTTGTGGCTTAAACAAATCTCTAAATGACCATTATGTCCATTCATTTCCCGATTTGATATTAAGCGCCTTTACCTCCCGGTCGTCTATTTTTCCTCGTTTCTCTCATGCCACTTATGACACATGAGTCGTGTTATATGTGACTTTGGAAGTAGCCGAAAATCTTTTCGGCACGGCGTGATGCCTGAAAAAACGTGTCATTTCCGTGTCTCGAATTTCACGATATTTTCGTCTTTGGCTAGATTTTGTGAGGCGATTTCCAGCGGAAGACAGTCGTTTTTGTCATCAGATCTAGAGAATAAATTACGGATTTTTAACCGAAATCACAATTTTGTGTCGAAATTACGATTTTGCCTTATTCGAGAAGTGAAATTTCTCGGGTCTTGTTCTCCTCCTTAATAAAGATTTAGATCAAATTCGAGACAAATCTAATCCACTCACATGCATGTACTTCTGTAGCGCACTCTATCATGCATGTAACTAGCCATTTAAATCTTGAAGCGACTAAACCACATGCCTCCACTAGCGAAGGGATATGTGGCCGCATCGTGTCTCGCGCTCCCACGTTAACTCCTCGAACTCCACGGTGGTGCCGCCCCAGCACTCTCCGTAGCCTCACGGTCTTGCGTTGCAAAACGATCCACGACTATCAACAATGCCTGCTTGTCTCTCGAAGGTCCATCAGTGTATCAGCGCCTATCTGTCCCCCGATCCACCATGGTGGATCTGGAATATTCCGGAGCATGGAGACGCGAAACACCTCGTGGACACCTGACATGTTTGGGCGGTAGCGCGCTAGCAGTGCATGACGGTGCCTATCTCTGAAATATGAAGGTCAATAACCCTCGGCGATAGCTTCACGTGCTATAGAACGCGACCACTCCTCTGCTTGGCATAACCTTGGCGTGATCGCCAACCTCGGAAGCTCTGGGGTCGGCGTGTTCCCCACTAGTGCTGTCGCATAACTCTCTTAGGCTGGCGTGAGAGGCGATGTCCTATCAAGCTCACCTTCTCTAAGGTGTCTCCTAATCAGTCGGGACGATTGATGGAGCTCTTTTCCACCTCGGTCCAACATAACGGTAATCTACATGGCCTTCCATACAATGCCTCATATGGTGCCATCTACATACCGCGCGATAAGCATTGTTGTGTGAATTCCTCAAGTGTGCTCCTCTACCCTTATGGTAGTTAGTACCCAAAGTGCTATTTTTGAACCCTATATTAGATAGGTTTTTGAGTGCTTTTGCGCACTAATCATGTCATTTATATAATTAGGTGTTCAAGTCTTCTTAGTATCACTTATCTGTTTAGAGGTTATTTTTAGTTTGTTTTGCAAGGATTTTTGCGTGCTTTGGGGAGTTCGATATCGAGACATATGATGAATCATGAAGATTGAACTGGTGTCGACCATCGAGAAGCGGACCAAAATGAAAAGAAAGAATGAAGGCAAAGTGATGGAAATCGATACAGTAGAGGGCCCGAGGAAGCAATGCGGTGATGGGTCAATAAATCCGAAGTTTCGCTAAGATTGCGAGAATTTGTTTGGGATTGCGAATTCGCAACCTTAGCGAAAATTTGCGATCTTAAGCGAATTACCAATTTCGCTAGACACGAGAGAATTTCGCTGGCGCTGTTCTAGCGAAATTTTTGCATTTTCTTCTCCATAAAGATTTCGCTAAGCTAGCGAAATTTCGTAACAACGAAATCACCCTTTACCTAATGAAATTTTGCATTTTCTCTATCTCTTGGTGATTTCGCTAGCTAGCGAAATTTTTCGCTATTCTGTGAAATTTACACATTACTAATTTTCATATATGTGAAGTCACTACTGTGTCGTGCTTTTATCAATTAATGCAACCGACTTCAATTTTGGTGTATTACTCTCTTGTCCCTAAAATTGGCCAAATTGTTAGGCTTTGTGGTATTTTCATACATTGGGTAGCCTATATAAGCCCTCCCATTTGTAACCAAGCGAAAGTGAAACAATTTTTGGTAGGATTATTTTGTCTCGTAGTTTAGTTAGGGTTTTGCTTTTCTCTCTTCTCTCTCCTCTTTCCCATATTTTCTTGGCTGCCAAACACCCTCTTGAGGATGACAACTTCGAAGATGTAGCTAAACCTATTTTCTTCGAAGAAAGGAAGCTAGCTTGGTGGTGGGGTATATGCAGGTTGTCCTCTTGTATTAAAAGCTACAGGTACCGTGTTTATGGCCCTATCTTCTCAAAATATGGTTGAATAGCATTGAATGTTATTAATTTGGCCAATACTTACCATGCTTTAGGATACAGTGCATACTTATTGCTAGATGCACTGTGGTTTTTTAGATGGTCTTTACGAGCCACTGAAATGATGTTTAATGTTAGTTTCCAAGCGTAAAGGGGCAATAGATGCATGTTGCTCTGTGTTAACTCAGGAGTTGATTTTAGGGTGAGTTTGCTAGTTAAACATAGATCAGGTTGTGGCTTGGACTATAGGTTGCTTGTCATACTTAGCGGATAAGGCAGGGACAACTTTGTTTGCCACTAAGTTCTGGGTTAGTGACCTAAATCTTCAAGTTAGCTTTTCACACTTCATTTTCAGTTTTTCACAGGTTAATCGGTTTTCAACTCATCCTGTTTGTTTTGGGGCTCAAAAAAATCGAAAAGTCAAATAGAAAGCCTTACCTTTTTACACTTAGCAAATCATTCTAGGGCGAAAACCCATCCGAAGAGTGTTAGGCCTAGACCGCTATCTTTGTAGTAGCTTGACTACCGGTAATTAGGAGAACAGGTATATAAATATTGTTGATTATTTCGACTCTTTGTGTACCCAGTCAAATGGCTGTGGATGCAGGGGATGGTGTAAACTACGAATGATAAGTTGAGTGTACTTGTGATCCCGACATCCGCAGTGAGAGGTAATCTTTTAACTCTTTACGAAACCCGAGTTGCGTGGCGCAAGTTTTCATGCCGGCTTTGCGGTAACTTCCTTTGTTTTTTTATATCGGTCAGTTTTTATTTTAGCTAACCACCAACAACTTTTTGCAAGTTGGTTTGTGTGCTCTTTGTTGTGTCTCGGTTGTGTAACAATTGTCTTGATCTTGGAGACGGGGAGAACTTCGAAGCGCATAGAATCGGTACACAACCTGACCCGGTCGGTGAAGTCGGTGTACACCGATACCATGGATCCACTACACGAGAAGAACAAGCAGTCGACTTGGAACGATGAATCCAGCGACCTATAGAACCTTGAGGGATCACATCCACCCTCCCCAGAGTTAGTGCCTCTGCGTCGTACCTCCTGGCGAAGATGTGCGGTGAGGCCTTACTTAGTACTTTACTCACATACCATGGTATGGAAAATGAAAATCCATACACTCATATAAAGGGATTTTTGAGGAAGTATGCACTACCTTTAAGGAAGGTATGATGGACATGGATTTCTTGAAGCTAAAAGCATTTCCGCTGACACTGAGACAATGGGTGGCTAAAGTCGCGAGAGCCTAGAACCATTAGAAATTGGGCTCATTTGCGGGCGAGTGCTGAAGAAATTCTTCGAGTGCTCATAAGACCAACAATTTGAAGAGACAAATTTAGCACCTTTACGACTCATGATGGTGAAGTTTGCAGTGTTGGGGAAAGGTTTATGAAGCTATAAGTGCACGCCCATAATATGGGTTTTTGATACGCGTGGATTGGTGAACCATTTCTATGACGGTATGTCCCCGCCCCTATGAAACAATTGCTAGAAACAATGTCGCGAGGGTGCTTTTTAAGTAAACACCGGATGAGGCTTTGGACGCCTTAGAACTATGGCAAGTGAAACCCCTCTAAGGCATGGGATGAACCTCGTCGAGAGGCCAGAAGGCCAGGGCACTCGAGTTACGAGGAGTCCCGTTCGTACGCTACGAGGGACATACGATGAGAGAAAAATTGACCATTTTAACTAGAAGACTGGATGAGATGGAAATAAAAAATCAGCATAAAATGCACTCGGTAAATGAGTTATCAACATGCCAACCTTCTTGCTATAATTGTCATTCAAATGGTCACTATGGGAGCGATGCGAACCATGTCAAATCGTGAATCGGGGTAGATCGCGATGAATGCTCCATTTGGCAGCTCGACATTCATAATTGGAAAAACTACTCAAACATGCGGGAAGCCAAAACCCCGGTATATATCCCTCAGTAGAGCGAGCGGCAATTGATCCACTTCAGCGACTATAGTCCTCCAATATCTTCTCTGTTAAACGACGATCCACGAATTTAAGTAAGGTGGTAAGCGACTTTGTGAAGAACAAGGAATCAATGTGCAAATTGGCACAAAGGATTGATGCGTAGAAAGTACACTAAATAAGAGAATAGATGGGCTTGAGAGAGCAGTAAACAAAATTGATAACCTACGGTATTCCATCACGAGATGTGAGTTCTTCAGAGTGCGAAGAGGAAGGTTCGGCTTCTAAGCGGTGCAGGCCAAAAAGGGAATCCATGAGGTAGGATCATCGACAATTCGGGAATGGATGAGGTTGGGCTATAATTACCTAAGAAGTGGAAAAGAGGGTTAGCCCATGCTGGCTTGTTGAAGAATCGATCGGGGAGGAGGTAGTGAGCATATTCTCTAAGGAAAGATTCAATGAAATCTGCATCTACCTCCCGTTTCCCACAAGCACTTAGAGGTAAGAAGAAGGCATCTCGACAAGCGGGCATTTTAGGGTCTTAAGGCAAGTAGAAGGTTAACATGCCTACGTGAACATAATCGAAGCAGTCCTGCTTATGCAAAATTTTGAAAGATCTTTGCAAATCAAAGGGATTAGGCATGAGAAAGGCGACTATTAGCGAGCAGTCGGTGCCATAATCCAAAGTAAGAATCAAGTCAAATACAAGGATCCAGGATGCTCCCACAATTTCGAGTCAATATTGGTGGGAATTGCATAGACAAGTCATTTACTTGATCACAGGGCGATTAATGAACCTCTTTGTGGTATTACGTATACAAGCGGTTAGGTTTGGGTGAACTTAAACCGACCAACATCACACTTTCATTGGCCGATAGATGTTAAAAATCCCTAAGGGGATAGTTGAGGATGTCTTGAGTGAAATAGACAAATTCTACTTACCGGTAGATTTTGTAGTGCTTGACAACGAGCGATTGCAAGTGAACCCGATCATGTTCCAATCATCTTAGGAAGACCATTTTGGCGACCAATGCAATAATAAATTGCCGGAATGAGTCATGCAACTTGCAGCACAGTAGCCCATGACTATGGAGTTGGGTATCTTTCATACGACGACAAGCAAAAGTTGCTGGGAACATGAAGAAATCAAATGGCCCGATGAAGTTGTTTCAAATGTTCGGTGGGGAAGCCTGATGTCCGGGGTGCGGGGAGTAATCAGCCAAGGAGATGAAGAGATATTGGTCTTGCCGCCGACCACCACTGCAAGCGATTGCTCAATTCATGACCATCAGCGAGGAACGGTCGACAAATGGGCACCCGAAACAATGGAGTCGGCGGGCCGCGCTGCGGGGTTGAGAGATCATTCTCCTTGACCCCCTTGAGTAATTTTTTGAGAATGAAATTTGGTTCGGTGTTTTCAAAAAACCCGAATTGCAGTTCATAATTTTTGCTTTTTGTTTTAATTCAGTCAATTTTAACATTTTTAGTTATTTTTGGAAAATTTTTAATTTATCAGTTTTCCACGTTTCAGTACTTTGTTTTTATACTATAGTACTTAGTATTAATTTTACTTACAGATTTATATATAGTAAAATTTTATTATAATAATTTTTATTTCATATATTAGTCATAATTAATATAGCAATTTTGAATTTCGGAGTAGAGGCGGGGCGGAATCGTTAAAAATAGCGAGAAAAATGGTGCAGGAGACCCTTGGTGCCACGAACAAACTATTTAAACGCAGGGGTTTGTCCATTTTCCACTTCACATTCTCCCTCGGCGAAGCCTACAGGTCGACCTCTAGCCGCCATGAAGTCGGCTGCCCTTCTTTGGGGTTGCGCCACTGTTCGACAGGCGCGGTCACGGCGCCACGCCGCCCAGCCTGCGCGTCCTTGCACTTACTGCTTGATCTCGGCCTGCCCAGGGCTCTGACCGATCCACGGCGAGCCTCGCTCTAGCTAGCATCGGCCAATGCCTTGCGAGCCACGACATTCCTGGTAGGATTCTTGCCCGGCTGAGCCACCTCTCACAGGAGCCTTGTTGAGCCTGCGCGATTCGGGACCCTCTTGCGGGTGGATTCGGTATTTTTGCCACCTCGGCATTTGGTCTCTGCAGGCCTTGTTGGCTATTTGAGCCGGTTTCTGGCTGCTGACAGGTGAGCCACGGCTCATACGCTTGTTTGAGTGATTAGGTCACCTCCGGTGAGCCTCAGTTCGAGATGCAAAGCCTCGGTTGCATTTTTCGATGGTCGAGCCCTCTTCCAGTATTTTATTCGGATTTTAGATATGGTTCGTACTCGGGGTGGGTCCGTAGCCAGTATGGGTTAGATTCGATACACAGGAGAGAGGCCCGGCCGATCCGGCTCGGTACCATCCGCCGGTCCACGAGGCGTACGAGCCTCGGGGATTTGTCACCTCGAACCGCGGATGGGACCTCGGGCTATCCTGGCCTCGGAGGAGAGTTAGGAGGGCCGGCCCTCAGCGGGCTCTCACCTTTTTTACCCACGCCTTTCGGGCCCGGGCGGTCATCTTCCTCCGGCCTCGACCATCACCCGGTCACATCGGAGCTGCGGAGGCTACATCATTACCTCGATTACATGCTGACCTCGAGATCGGGTAGTTGTTTGCTGGGAACCACAAATTCAGGGAATGCGACTCCATCGTAGAGACTTTCATCGAGTCGTGCGCATGATGTCGGCAGGTGATCCGGGTTTAGGAGTCCATGAGATTGATCGGATTATTCCTCTTGCCTTTCATGACTCAGGGCGACGCGTGCTACCCCGAGTGGTCGCTGCGAGTTCTATCGCTCGATGACATCTCGAGGAAGCGGATGGTGCGCGTGAACTTGATTCTCTGACTCGATGATCGCCGCGGAGTACTCGGAAGCGGCGATATATCAGCTGACTTTGGGCTGTGTATACGCTGTGTCGCGGAGGTTATAGAATTGGGCCCACCACCTCGTGAAGATGGTTCGAGCACTAGCGAGAGACACTTCTGGTTGGACCAGTATTTTATAGGGAGGCAACCAGCCTCTCAGTCGCACAACGTCGACCATTTATTAGACTGATCTGTTCCTTCTGACATTACGTCTTGTGGAGGAGCCATCTTGGAGGCTCTTTCTGGATCTCGGAGGGATATTGGTTCGATCCTCGGCACAGTGATGACCTCCTTGATGCATTTCGAGGAGAAGGTCCATCGGAAGGACCCTGAGTATGAAGCGAGAGTATTCCACTACGTGCGAGACTACTGCGGGTTCTCGAGCATATCGGATTCGGAAGGGTAGGATTGAGATGAGGAGTTCGTGCCCTCACGGATTCTGTCGGTAGGCGGTGATGACCATGCCGTGTCTTTCCATCTCCGATGATGGGACCGGGAGTCAGGGTCGGAGTGGCGAGGACTTCCATAGAGATGATGCCCTGAGCCCGAGATCTGAGGTCAGGCTCCACGGTCTGTCACCTCCATCTCCTCCTCCACACCACATCCCGCGATTTACCGTGATACCGGCCCATCTATTCGGCACCGCCATTCACACGAGTATGTTCGCGCCGGTTCTAGAGAGATTGCGGTGTGATGGTTGCCCATCTGCTCACTAGCCCGACTACCGGAGTAGCCCTAGGATCGAGCTGGCCCCGTATGCTCCTTCTTCGGCCCGGATCATGGCCTTGCCAGGCCTTCCTCATGTTCCTGATCGAGAGAGGAGCCCGCCGCAGACCGCGGTCCCCCATTTGGATGTTTTGTTTTAGACGGCGCGACCGAGACCCACCACCACCACAGCAGTGAGGTGGTTAGGTTTCTTTTATGATTTTGTATAGTTACCAGTTTTATCAACTGCCTACTAATTTTGTTTAGGATTTATGTATTAGCCATAGTAGGCAGTGATATGTTTGTATGTTTAGCTTTGGTATGCATGTACTAGCCATTTTGGCTATATCAAAAGCTATTCAGTCTATATATATACAGATTTTTGCATACCATGTTTTGTGCCTTTACCATGTATATTTTTTTTTCTTTTCAATTGAACAATTGAATTGCTATAATTGGACAATTGAATTGCCTTGTGTTGGAAAATTGAATCATTGTTTGTCACCTTTATGTTAGAGCAAATTCCATGCATGAGTCGATTTTTGGTCAATTGAAGTTCCAGCATGCTCAACTTGAAAATTTCTCCCTTATGCTAATTCACACACTGCACTCCAGATTGTATCAAAAAGCTGTGAAATTGTATACTTCCTTTAGCTTTGCATAGCCGGCCTTAAGCATGTTGGCAACCTAAGATAGGTTTGTGTTACCCATACTTTAAGACCAATGTTGTCTTCCAAAGGAAAAGAAAAGAAAAAGCGAAAAAGAAAAAGAAAGAAGAAAAGAAAAATAAATCGTGAAGTTTGCCTTGAAGCAGAAACGCAGTCAGAAGTGTATGGTAACCTTTGGCTGATGCCACACAAGCCTTAATTGGTTGGGAGTCATCGATTTAGTGTTCGTTACATGGGTGGATAGGTAGAGTCTAGCGATTTGTTGGTGCTTGATTTTTCGAAGTCATTCGAGTCAGAATTGGCTTTTGTAGAGTTTGTGGTCGGTGATCCTTTTGGCTTGATGCCACCAAACCTTAATTGGTTGGGAGTCATCGGTGGACCGTTACGGACTTTGAGTGAAGTCGGATTTTAAGCATTGTGCCACTCTGATATAGTTGAATAAAGAAAGAAGTGCGTAACTATCCTTATCTAGGTTGTTCAACGGCTTAAGGTATGACGGTGCTAGGTTGGGGGGAGGGGACAAATTTTGCAATTTATTGGCTTAATCTGGTTATATAAAGAACCATTAGACTTAGGTGGAAATTCAAGTTGAGAATCATGGAATCAATATTGACCTAAAAAATTTTGTTCTTGTATGGTTTTGGCTCTTTCATGTCGGTTTTCAAACTTGGTGTCCATTTTTCAGTTTAAGGACAATGTTTATATGTACATACACCTTTTTGAATCATAAACTTTTGAAAATCAGCACTTATATCTCTTTTAGTTTTTTGCATTGCTAAGGGACTAGAAAGCCGGATTTCGGTTGGGAGTGTGATTACTACCCAGTGCTATTTTGAACCCTATATTAGATAGGTTTTGAGTGCTTTGCGCACTAATCATGTCATTTATGCCAATTGAAGTGTTCAAGTCTTCTTAGTATCACTTATGCCGTTTAGAGAGGTTATTTTTTGGTTGTTTTTGCGGGTTTTGAGTGCTGGGAGTTCAATATCGAGGACATATGATGAATCATGAAGATTGAACTCAATTGTCGACCATCAAGCAGACCAAAAATCAAAGAAAGAATGAAGGCAAAGTAGAGTGGAAATCGTGTAGTAAGAGAGGGACGAGGAAGCAATGCGGTGATGAGGCTGTGACTCTGAATCGGGGAATTTACATGCAAGATTGCGAAATTTCGCTAGGATTCTGAATTGTAACCTTAGCGAAAATTTCGCAATCTTAGCAATCCCTAATTTGCTAGACACGGGGAATTTCGCTAGGCCTTTGTTCCCTAGCGAAATTTTGCCATTCGCTACTCACATAGTTTCGCTAAGCTAGCGAAATTTAAACATGTGAAATCCTGCTACTTCAGTGAAATTTTTCATTCGCTAATATCTCTTGGTGATTTCGCTGGCTAGCGAAGAATTTATTTGCTAATGATTTTTGAGCAACAAGCGAAATTCAGCTGCTGTCGTCTTTTGTAATTGTACAGCCAGGCTTCAATTTTGATTGTGATACTCTCTTGTCCACTAAGGAATTGGCCAGGTGTGTTAGGCTTTGTGGTATTTTCATACGTTGGGTGGCCTATATAGGCCCCCTCCCATTTTGTAACCAAAAGCAAGAAATTGAGGAAGCAATTTTGAGAGTAAGTTTTATTTTTGTCGTAGTTTAGTTGGGGTTTTGCTTTTCTCTCTTCTCTCTCACTCTTTGCTTATTTTCTTGGCTGCGAAACACCCCTCTTGAAGATGACAACTCAAGAGATGCTTGGCTAAAGCCCTCACTTTTCTTGAAGAAAGAGGCTAGCTTGGTGGTGGGGCATATCACGGGTTATCCTCTTGTATTAAAGCTCACAGTCTGTGTTTATGGCCACATCTTCCTATCAAATATGGTTGAATAGCATTGAGATGTTATTAATTTGGCCAATACTTACCATGCTTTAGGATGCGGTGCATACTTGTTGCTAGATGCCTTTGTGGTTTTTAGATGGTCTTTACGAACCTTTGAAATGATGTTTAATGTTGAGGGTTTCAAGCGTAAAAAGGCGATAGATGCATGTTATGCGTGTTAACTCAAAATGAGGTTGATTTTAGGGTGAGGTTGCTAGTTAAACATAGATCAGGTTGTAGGCTTGGGTATAGGTTGCTTGTCATAGCAGAGGATAAAACCCGAGGACCTTGTTTTGCCACAGGATTCACCCAGGAGTTAGTGACCTAAATCTTCAAAGTTAACTTTTCACACTTCATTTCGGTTTTACGATTAATCGGTTTTCAAACTCATGCACTTTGTATTTTGAAACAAAAATCAAAAGTCGAATAGAAAGCCTTACCTTTTTACTTATACAAATCATTCCTAGGATGAAAGCCCATCCGTGTTAGATACTGAACCCATTTATCTGCGCAGTAGCTTGACTACGGCGGTAGGAGAGAACGGGTATATAAATATTGTTGATTCATTTCATTTCTTGTGGCACGAGAATCGATGACCCGGAGACACATGCTCCACGCGTGTCCTCTAACACATGTATATAATCCGCACAATACGCCAACCTATCTGACACTAACCTCTCGAGGTCCGCGATCTTGTGATCCTTTGGGCTGTCGATCTAATCCATGTCATGAATGACATCCATTCACCAGAGCCCTTGCCAACTAAGCAACGCAGTACGAATTTCAAGGGGTATCGAACCTCACAGTGCCCCAGGCTCCTATCCTCAACTCTGTCTAGCGTGATAGCATGTTCTTGTGTTTTCATCTTGGCGACACTCTTCGACACACTTCAAGCCTATTACATTCTCACGAGGAAATTCCGAGATATCTCCGGGCCTCTTACACACAACTCCGGAGATTCTCACCTTAGGATGCTGACCCTCTTTTTGCTTTGCCTGCTTTGGCTCCAACACACTTTAATTACTCATTCACTTAATCGAACGATTAGTTCTACTGGACGTAATCCTGGGTGACAAACTCAACCCACACTCACCATGAGTGGTGAATGACCACACCGTGCACCCACACCCGACTCGACGCGATGTTACCGTGCACGCTAACGCAATAATGCCATACTGTGACACCTAATCCTCGGGGTCCACCATGAGCAGAATCTTAGAGATCACTCACTCATAATCTCGACCTATCAGGTCAACTCTCACCCTACATCCTAGGGAAGAACATCTATACCTCGGTTTCTCTAAAGGCTCCTAACCTCTAAGCCTAAACTAAGGCCGTGTCAGGTATGACAACCCTAAGTATGTTCACTTATCACAACCCGATGGTCAAGCCAATCTCATCCATGTCAAACCCGACATCAAGAACCATAGGTTCACTTCCACCCTAAGGTCCACCACGCTCCATATAACTCCGACCAGTCTCGACTTCGACCCACACCTCCTGAGCTCTCCGACTCCATTCAGGTTGTCGAATTGCTTGTATAGCACCCCAAAACTCAAAACCGGTTCCTTCGATCTGCACTAGGCGGAGGAATTAACCGTATACTCTCCGTCCTATGGCTAATCGGGACTCCGCATTGTCCCAAAGTCTTAGGATCCCTATCTCCAAAATCCTGCCACCATGCTCAATCCTGCCCTAGTCCCGAAACTGCAGCCAAGCCCTACCCTTCCCGAACCAAAGAAAGCCGATCCTCCTCTGCTACCAACACCCGTATCCCGAGTGTTCCAAGTATCCTCGATTTCCCTCTCTATGGTCAGGGCCGTCCCAACCACGGGAGCTCCATATCCCGTAGTTTAAATCCTTACAATCCCGCCCCCGAACGGACAACCTCACCATTCTCGAGTCTCCCGTGGATACTCCCGCCTAATCCCAAGAAACCACGTGATCTCGAAGATCACATCTGGGCCTCTCTCCCACACATCACCGCCTCAACCTTCCCAGTCGACCGACACCCGTGCCGACACCACGGTCCCAAAATCTCCCGCAAGCTTCAAAACTCAAGACTACCGAACTTAGTGTACAAATGATGGCCGTGAACCCTAACATAATCCTCAAGTGATACCTCATGCCCCACTTAACTCGAGTGCATCAAAAAATGTCATCCACGAAGACTACGACAGACTGATCTAGATAAGGTTGGAACATCCTATGCATGAGATCCATGAATGCTGCTAACGCATTGGTCAATCCAAAGGGCATCACCGTAAACTCAAAGTGCCCATAACGCTTCCTAAACGCCCGCCCAGTGATATCCGGGCCTCCCCTTAAGCCCGCCTGATGGTAACCGCCGAAGATCTATCCCGGAAAGTGTACTCGCCTCTCTCAACCCGGTCAAATAAATCATCAATCCCCTATGAATGGGTACCATTCTCGATCATAACTGCTCCACCGCTCGTAGTCAATACACAAACAAGGGTCTCGCCTTCTTCTTCGCGAAGAACCTGAGCGCCCTATGGTGAAGTGCTCCTGCCTCGATGAACCCCTTGTCCAAAGAGCCCCCGTAGGCCGGACTCAGTCCCCCTCGCAACTCAACCTATGGCATCCCCATGCCAGAATGCTAGAGACGTGGGGTAAAGCAATCAGGCGGTAACTGACACCAAGTCTACTATCCTCTGTGGAGGTAGTCCAGGTAGCTCATTTGGAAAAACATCCACATATTTGCACACTGCTCGAGGTAGATCCAAGTTTGATCTCTCCTCGTCCTCTAGGGTAAGGCTCGCGAGCCAACCCGTTAACTGTCCCTGACACTTGGACTCGTATACTGTCTGGGGCAAAATGTCATGCTTGTCCCCCCTGAAATACCATACGGTACCGTCTCGCGATAGCAGAACCTCCCGACGCCCACAATCGAGCACCCATCCTATAAGCTATCACCGCGCCCATCTCCAGATGACATCGAACTCCGACATGTCCATGATCCTCCCGTGGCCCACCGTGAGTGAGTCCCCAGATCTCTAACTCGCAACCTGACATATCATCCTATTCTCGCTCCTAATCCCTAGGAGAACTCAAGTATAACTGCCTTTGCTGTCTCAAATCTCCTAACTTTGGCCAAGTCTCTGTAGCTACAGAATCATCAACCAATCTGGGGCTAACTCAGAACCCAAACACATAATCCATCATAGGCCTACTCCCGCTCCCGTCTGTGCCCCAGGAACTCCCGAGCTCAAGTAATCCCCCGGGAAGGTACTTCTACCCATGAATAGCTCCCTAAACTCGCTCTATGTCATCGCCTAGGTCACTTTTAGAGGTCCTCGCCCATTTCTACCATATATTTCATTCAATCTCTAGCCTGAACGCAGCCTGCTGACCCGGCCGTGTCGAGGTAATTTCCATAGCCTCACACTTCGATTCGCATAAACCAATGGCTTAATGCAATTGATCTGATCTTTCCCCTCAGGAAGACGGAGGATGTTGCGGCCCCTAAACTTCCCTGGAGGTTACTAGGACTCTCTCGACTACCGTTATGCTAGTCCCGCGATACAGCCCGCCGCACACCTACTGTGCCCCAACAAAGGCTTGTTTATCAGTCATCAGGGCGCCTCGACCAGCATCTCCGCGGACGCCCTACGTCCTTATCCTCGTCTTCTACTGGGGCCCATCTACACAATCAACATGGCACAAGCTCACCTCCCACCAAGATCTCTAAGGCATAAACACCGCCGAGATACCTTTCATACACATAAATCAAGCAGTATACATTGCTCTTTGCATTTACAAGTACGCAAACGCCATCACCTGCATTTAAACATTTGCCAACAAAATCTCATTTCCTTCTCAGTAATCTATTTTTAGGTGATTTTCATTTTTCTTAGTAATTCCTAGTTCAAATTTTCTGATTTTTTATTTAATTCTAATAAATTTTTTTAAAAATTTATTTTTACAATGAATGAAGGTCATTTCAGGACTCAAGAATAGTACCCCGAGCCTAACCCTTGTCAAAACCGAGTCAAAATCGAGCCAGTGCCGTGCACCTCAACTCTCTGGCCCAACCGACCGGGGCCCAAGACGCCCAGCCAAGGCCAAGACAGCATGCTCCAGCCGCGCGCCGCGCGCGCCCACGTCGCGCGGCCCGCGCGCCCACGCATGCGCCCACGCCATGGGCCCCAGCCGGGCCGCGGAGCTCCATCGCGCGCCCTGGGGCCGCCTACGCGCGCCTCATGGCTTCTCTCTTCTCCCAGGCCTCTCTGCCCGCCCGCCGCCTAACGCCCGCATGCTCCCGGCCCGCACACAAGCTCAAATTAGTCATCATACACAGAAAAGTCACAAGCATAAAGGATCAGATAGGTCATAACATCGCTGCCTCACTACAATATAATCCATCAGGGACAAGGACACAAATTGTCCCCTACCTAAGCTCTTGCAATACAATTGAGCTCTCTTTCTCTCGCATACAACCCAAGTATTAAATACACTTCCAAATTCTCAAGCCTTTTTCTCCCTCTCTCCCGCAATACAAATAGTAAACTCAGACAGAATACAAACACATTCCAAGAACCCAGCCGCAATACACCTCAATCTCGTAATACAATTTCAATATTGCAATACAAAAGCCTCTTTTCCTTTAATAATATAATTTAAGTAAAGAGCTCCAAAAACTGGGTTTCGATTTGATTTTTTTCCATTCTCCTATTATTTTATTTTATTTTTTTCTTTATTTCACAGCTGGAAAATAAAAATAAAAATTACTTACCCCTTTTTTTTTTTTTTTTCATTTTCTTGAACACTGAATAAATTTACAAAAAATTTATTCATTTTCATTTCATTTTTCATTTCTTCAGAATACACAAATAAATTTCTTAAAAATTTATTTTTCATTTTTCTTCTGCTTTTACACCATATAAAAACCTATAAAATTATGTTCTTACTCTCATAAACAAATAAATTTATAAAATTTATTTTTTTCCGCTTTTCACTTGCAAAAATTTTCAACTCAAATAAATTTATAAAAATTTATTTTCTTCCATTTTCTTCAATTTTACTACTTGCAAAATCTAGAAAATTAATTTCCTCCTCTAACCAAATAAATTTATGAAATTTATTTTCTTGCTTTGTACCCTTCTCATTTTCCAATAAACTCAATACAATTTTAGTGTATTCTATTTTATTTGATTTTCTTCGGGCCTTTACACTCCGTGTTCCAAAAATTAAATTCTTCACTCTTAAAAAACCAAATACCTTCAATTTATTTCTACTGTTATTCTCTTGTTCCTTTTCACACAATCAAAACTCCTAAACATATTCCAACACCTATGTGCTAACCACTTAAGCACACAACATTTCACAACACATGAAACATGTCATGCACACCAAACACACAACAATTCACCAAATCACACAAAACACATCAACACACGTGCACGTAGTGTCCTAGTTTTGTCCTCGTAGACATTTTAGGGGGAATCTCGACATACCTACACTTGTCACTCCAACCACACCTACAGGTGATGTTCTCACTAAGCATGGGCCTGCTTAAGCTCCTCAATCTCTTAGGTTTTCACATACTCCACTCCACATCAAACCACCCATGGTGATGGATACCCAACCCGAGCCCCTAGGTATTCGTGATACCTAAGCTTTGATACCAAGTCGTGACGCCTAAACTCTGGGGTCCGTTGATCACTAACAACCATGGACACTTCGTGAATGCTCCGTGACCGACATTTTTCATTTAAAATCTGCAGAGTCTCCTTTGTACGGGGAACTCTACCCAAATACAATACTTATATAAAACCTGCATTTACCTATCCCAAACAGTCCAATATATGCAATATATATCCAATACGGCCACTTGGGCCCATAAACAAAGACTAATACATGCCAACTATGAATCCAACTATATACCCAATAGTTACAAGAGTTAATATGTTTTTACTTTATACAATACATACATAAAACTTAAAAGTTCTAATACATGTATACACAAAGTCAATAACCCTATTCTTAACTGCCTCTAGGACGAATAGTCGTTCTCGCACGCCCTCAGACCACAGAAAAGTGGGGTCCCACGACGGCGAATTTAACGCTGCAGGAGAATCGCCCACATACCACCACCTAGCAAGTGTCAAAATGTTCAATTAAACACACATTCAAGTGTAATGTGATGATCCTACTTGAATGTCTACCCGACCAACTCAATCTCGAGTCCCTTGACTGAATTCTTCATACTCGCCAAGCCTCAAAGGAGAATTATTATTTTATTAGCGGACAACTCCTCCGATGTGATATCAATCGGGGTCGCCTAACATTGATATTTTCACTCGACTACCCTCCGATAATTAATAATATTTTTAGACTATCAACCATTTTCCTTAGACTATTCCATGCATGAACTCCTATAGTCCTAGGATGTCTCAAAGGCATACGAACGCATGGGCTGCGAATTCCTGGGCGCCGACCACATGCAAATATAAACATGCACATATCCACATAATATCCAATTACACAATCATGTCAGCCATGTACAAATCAATTCATCAAAATATTCTCGGGGTTTAATGATCATACACGAGCAATTTAACTTGAATCACTCGACCGAACACATATCCACACAAAAATATACGTGGTCACTATTCCTAGGTAAAGTAAAACCTAGGGTTTTACTAGCTCAAACACATCCATTCATCTTCTAATACTTAGTGAACCCGGGTTTCACGGCCATTCTCGGCCTTTTTAAATTCAATGCATACATTAACACATGATCTCACAATAAGCCACCCAAATCAGCCCGTGGATAGTCACCCTGACCATTCCACATGGGTCTCAAAATCTAACAACTCCTGGCCCAAGATTTTGAATCGATCAAACCCGCCCCTCACGGCCTCATCTCAACTCAAACATTCTCACAAAGTGCTTAAAAGAGGAATAAAACCAAGTAGGGAGAACCCCTACCCCAAGGAGCTCAAGAAACCCCTAAATCCGTACCCACGCGAAGCCCCTCTCCGCACAGCGCTTCTCCTCTTGCACCGAAGTCGCCCACCTGGCCTTGATTCCCAGATTTCAGAGAGAAGCCGCACCTTCACTCTAAAAGTTAACTCCATTTTCGTCTACCGCATCCCAAAATCCCTTCCCACGCGTTTTTCTTATTTGGAGGAAGACAAGTCATTATTCATTTTGTCTTTTTTGTGACTTAAACAAACTTAAAAGACCATTATGTCCCTTCATTTCCCAGATTCTCGATATTCTAAGACTACCTCATTGGGCCTATTTTCCTCTTTCTTTTTATTCACCATGCCACTTATAAGACATCAAGACGCTATATATGCGACTTTCGTCGCATCAAAAATCATTCTTTACGACACTTAAACACATGCCCAAAAATGCGGTCAACCCGACTGTCTCGGAATTTTACGAAATTTTACGTGCTGGCTAGATTTCGTGAGACGATTCCAACGGTGCAATCCGTTTCTTCATCCGAGATCTAGAGAATAAATTACGGATTTTTAACCGAAATTAACAATTTTGTAATCGAAATTACGATTTTTTGCTCCTTATTCCGTAAATTGAAATTTCTCTAAATCTTACATTTTCAATCAAGGAAATAAAAATATAATGACAACTCGACCTTAGGAATTATTTATTCCTATATGGGAGAGGAACAACCATCCAAATTAAGAAGTTGAAGAAGTTAGAACACATAAGACATGTAGATAGATTGTTAAATTCTAATGTTAGCAAGATACAATATGGTATATATTATAATATTGAATTCATCATTTTTAATTGATTGTGTATTCGAATAATAGAATGGATCGGTTGGATGTCTAAAGATAGAAGGTCAAAGGACTATGAAGAAGGTGTTGAATACTTCATTAATTTCCAGATTACAATATTGTCCAAAGCAAAGTGTCATTCGTCATTCTTGTGTTTCTATGGGAACTTGCTTCATCATACACCTACCGCTGTCTCTAGAACACTTGTTTTTCAATGGTATTGACCAAAGTTATTGTACATGGTATTATGATATAGGCTTATTTATCTTCTACTAGTACAAAATCAAGTGAAATGGCCCAAGTAATTGTTTACTTGATGTTGGCAATACAAGAGAAATGATTCATGCTATGAAAGATGAGTTCATAAGACCCACTCATTCAAAAAATTGCTCGAGGATGCTGAAAAGCCTTTAGTATCCCTAAGGAAAATTCACAAAAGCTTTTTGCATTAGTTAAATTGTACAATGTGAAGGCATGATATGGGTGGTCGATAAAAGCTTTTCGCATTTGCTCCAAATATTGTGGATATGCTCCTAAGTGGAACAATGATGTCATTATCAATGTAATGAGGCTAAGAAAACATCAATGCATTAGAAATTGAATATGAAAAGATACATGCATGCCCTAATGATTGCATACTTTATAGGAATAAGTTTCAGATGCATCTTCATGTCCTACTTGTGGGAATGCCATATAAGGCAAACAAGGCAAGGGGCGAAATGTCAAGAGGATCTCGCAAAGGTGTTTGCGGGTATTTTCGCCCATCCCTAGGTTTAAAAGGATGTTTCCAATCTCCCAAACTTCTAAAAAGACTTAAAATGCATGCACATGGAAGAGAAAATAATGGTAAACTTCGACACCCAGTTGATACTCCAACATGGCAACTAGTGAACCAATTGTGGACTGAATTTACTCAGATTGGTAGAAACCTTGGGATTCTTGCCATTTTAGCGTATGGTATCAATCCTCACAAAACATGACCAAGAAGCATGTTGTTGGCCCCGTCCTCATTGTAACTTATAATCTTCCCCCTTGGCTATGTATGAAGAGGAAATTTATGATGTTATCATTGCTAATATCAGACCCCAAGAACCCGGGTAGAGGATATTGATGTATACTGCACCATTAGTGGGATGATTTGAAAACATTATGGGAGGTGGGGGTGGAAACCTATGATGCCCATGAGCAAGAGTTCTTTACATTAAAGGCTATTTTGTTATGGACAATTAATGATTTCCCTGCATATGGAAACTTGTCTGGTTGTGCCACTAAGGGATATTATGCATGTCCAATATGTGGTGAAGAAACAGAAATCTGACAATGGCTACAAACATAATAAACTCATATACGGCCATAGGCGATTTCTTCATGCAACCATCCACTTAGAAAGAAAAGAAGGCATGAATGGTGAACAAGAGTTTAGGCTAAATTCCTCCAAAAGAACTTAATTGAGATGAAATATTTAGAAAGGTTGATACCACATTTGTACCCTCATGGGGAAAGAAAAAGGTTAAATCACAGATCCCTTTCATACTCCCATTCAGTTGCTGAAGGAAGAGGTCTATATTCTTCGCTCTGAAGATCAAGGCTTTTATATATCTCGACACAACTTGATGTCATGCACATTGAGAAGAATGTTTGTGAAAGCATCATTGAACTTGTTTAATGTTCCCAGAAACAAAGGATGAGTGAAGTCCTCGACTGGTGATCCTCTTGAAATGGGATTAAGGTCTGAGTTAGCACCAAGGTCTGGGGTTGAAGAGAACTTATCTTCCCCGCATGTTATACTTCAAGTAAAGAGGAGAAAGAAAATAGTATTGCACTTTAGTCGATTTGAGCTGTTCCTGGCTGCTACCGTCTAAACTCCTTAGAAACCTTGTGTCCGTGGTATTAAAGCTCAGTGGTCTTAAGTCCCACGATATCATGCACTTATGCAACAATTATTGCCTCTAAGAGCAATAAGAGATCTCGTGTTGCCTAAGCAATGTTAGATATGCCATTACAAGATTTAAGTTTTTTCTTCAATGCACTTTAGTTCCAAAGGTGCAGGATGTGCTAAGATTGAATGATCTACAACAAGAAATAGTGGTACTTTGTGTTTGTCGAGAAAATATTATTTCCCACCTCCTTTTGACATTATGCTTCATCTAATAGTGCATTTGGTAAGGGAGGTTAGACATATGTGGACCTATGTGACAGAGATGGATGTATCCGTTGAAAGATACAGCTAGAGTCCTAGTATGGAAGGCAAGTTCAGAATCGTACTGGCCCTATGGGTGCATTGGCCGAGTGCTATATTGCAGAGGAAGCTGTAGAGTTTTGTTCAGAGTACTTATCAAACATCGATACAATTGGGATTCCTGCTAGCATGAAAAATGCATGGAAATATGGAAAACCTTTACCTGGTGGTCGTGTAATAAATATCCATGACTTTAAATCGCGGGCACATCATTATGTTCTACAAAATATAGCCATTGTCCAACCTTATATCAAGTGTCATGTATATATGGAAATTTATTACCTTTTTTTTACTCTAAATAATGTTTGTAAAAGCCATAATTTACTTGTTTTTACTTGCTAGTGAACATATAAAATATTTGAAAGCAAAATATCCTCGTCAATCAAAGAGAGTGAAGTGGCTGGAGGATGAACATGTGCGTACATTTAGTTACTGGCTTAGAGAAAATGTATGAAAAAAGATATACATGCCTCAAATTTAATGCTGATGTGTGCCTTGAATCATCGACTTACATATCATGGGTGAACCATTTTAGGTTTCGTGATGAAAAGTAAGAACCAACTTATTGAAGAGGAACTTAAGTGGCTGGCAATATGACCAAGGCAAATATGTTTTGACATATCCCGCTATATCATCATTAATGCGTCGTTACTACATCAAGGACCGGGATGATAACATCGACCAACCAAAATAGTGGTGTCAGATTGCGGGCATCGACCATGCAAATCGCAAGTGCCAAAGATAAGAACTCGCACTCGTGACATGTGTTTTGCGGAGTTGTCACAGATATGGACCTCGATTATAACATGTTTAATATTTGTGTTTTCAAGTGTGATCGGTCGATAGCAGAATGGTGTAAAGAGTTGATGAACTTGGGATCACATTACTTTGATTTTATTAAGATAGTATATAAATTCATCCTTTCATTTTGGCAACACAAGCCCAACAAAGTATTTTATGTAAAAGACTAGGTTGATCCAAGCGGTCTATTGTATTATCTAAAGCCAAAATGGAGATGTTCAAATATATGATATTGTATGTTGATAATTGCATGGAGCATCACCTATTTGCAAATGGGATGCCCGATATAAAGTCCTTTGATGAAGTTGAAGATTGTGATGCAATTTAAAGGCATCGATTGTGAGGGGACTTGGGTTGAAAATTAAAATATTGGCATGCTTAGTTTTTTTCTTTTTCTTTTTGTAGTGCTTTAATTATTGAGTGATATGTAAGTGTGTGACTTTTTGAAGTGTTGTTAATATAAATGTATGATGTTCAACAACGTTATGTTGTGTTTTAGTCTATTAAATGTATTTTCCTTTTATATACATGTTGTTTCAATTTGAACAAATACAACTACCACCATATTTCATGCTATTAAATAGTTTGAATTTCTATTTAAAATTAATTGCTGTATAGTTAAATAAAGTGATTGGTCTATGTTAGTATTGTAAGTTCAATTTATAATACAAAAATAAAATCATCACTCACTCTAGTTAATATTAATACAAATTTATAAGATATATGGTAATCCATTGAAGGTTTATGGAAGATGGGTGGAATCTAACAACTCATAAAATCATATTAGAAAATTCGATAAATAACATTTAACGAACTAAATGTAAACATGGTAACAACTCTACCCTATTAAACTTCATGATCTTATGGAATCATTTTTGTGATTAATTATTTTTATTTAATTGAGATATATTTGTAACTGACATATTGCATAATTTTGAAATCATTTGGGAATTTGCAAGAATAGTGATACAAGTGTACAGATGCCTTTTACCAAGAAGAAACAAAGGGCAGTAAACTCTTAAAATATCACAGTTTCTTTTCATGTAAATATAAAGTATGTGTTAAGAGGCTGAATGAGATATTTCACTAGTCAAGGATACTAGAAAGAGAGAAAAGAAGATCGCCTGCACAAAAGGCTCCGAGGCCTAACTTTGAAACTTCCAATTGCTAAAAAGAGAAAGGAAGGAGCAAATATTCATATTCAATATAATGATGATGGTGATGTGAGTGGGTGAAGGGAGAAGAAAACATGAGACAATTTCTAGAAAAAGGTTCCGAGACCCAACTTTGAAACTTGAAATTTCTAAAAGAGAAGTGAAAGGAGCAAAGATTCCTATTCATTATAATGACGATGGTGACACAGTGCCTGGTGAAGAGAAGTAAAATATGAGATAACTTTTAAAAGGTTCCGAGGCCCAACTTTGAAACTTTGAAATTGCTAAAAAGAGAAGTGAAGGAGCAAAGATTCATATTGAATATAATAATGATGAAGACTTGAAAGGTGAAGGATATGTACAACTTGTGTCCTACTTGGGTGTGTTTATGAGGAACAATGGTGCCTGGCTTCATCATACGTATTGGAGGGGTAGTTCCTATTCAATTAAAGGAGAAATTATGGGATTGTGTTAAGGTGATATAATATTTGAATTTTTTTCCTGTGTTTTGTTTTTATACTTTAAATGCTACTGGATAATCAAGGTTGAAAATGTGTTGTAGGGTGCATTCTTAGTTGATGAGAATAGCATAAACAACATCATGTCATCAATTGGAACTAGCTTTAGATCATTCAGGCACACATTGACGAAAGAGCATATCCTTCCTTATAAAGATAAGCCCGAGCTTCTTTTGCAAACTACCACTTTATACAATTACATTCCGGGCTGAAGATTGAGAAAACTAGTCGCTAATAGGTTGTCAAACAGAGTTTGAAATTAAATCAAGAAAGGGAAAAGAAAGATTCGGCAAAATATATTTACAAAGCCATCGAGTTAGTAGGGAAAGGATATGTCATGGATTTCAAGAAGAATTGGTGTTGAATTAGCTTATATTATTTGTTAGATATGTATGTTTGTAAAAGTTTAATTATTCTACTTTGTTTTTTTTTCTCAGATGAAAGACATGTTCAAGGAAACCCATTGATGATGGATCTCGTAAACCAGTGCAAGAATGAAAAAAGGAGATTATGATGATGTTACAAGACCTATAGTTGAAAAGATTGTGTTGTCAAAACGTATATCTCTATTTCGCTAATTCGTCATTTTTTTTATTTTTAGTATAATCTTCATAAGCACTATATTGTTTTGTAGGTTGAGTTTGCAAGAAGGATGTCAAGAAGGAGGATTAAAATGTATTGTCAGTAGACATCATCACTTTAGCATTGGGTACACGAAAGCATCCCGGACTGCAGGAAAGGGAGGGAAAAAGAAACCCAAACAACTATTAACACACCAAACCTCAAAAGCTAAACAAGAAATGAATGTGAAGAGATGTTATGGGAGAAAGTAAGGATGTTAGGAAGAGGAGATAGTTGCTTTGAAAACTAAAAAGAAACAACCCCCACACCCTATCTCGTCAGGCACAAACATAAGGAAACAAATGATGGAACATGAATCCAAGGAAAGGCTCACTGTAAGGATCGTGGTGAAGGACTCCATCAAAGACAAGGAACTATAAAAGCTTCTACACTAACTCAAGTATGACTTTTCTCCTAAGTTACATTTATAAAATATAATTAAATTAGACATATAAAATACTAAATATTACAATATATGTTTTATAGTTTGTAAATGCAATTTTGGCTCTTCAAAATTAAGGGGAACATTGTTGCATATGGAACTTATTTACGATTCTCGAGGATTTCCATGGATAGTTCCCCTGCGATGTTAGTGGTCATATTTTTACCTCTTCAACCTAATGCACTTCTTCCGCTCCCACTTGCTGAAAGCATTAGTACAATAAGAGAGGTTGTGGATATGAGGTTTCATGGCCTCGCTTCCATTTGTGATGTGATGATGAAAATAATAAGGTGAATGTTAGTGTTATAAATAAACTTTTCAAGTTAAGTTATGTTATTCTCTACATTTGGTTTATTTTCTTAATGTATCACATTTATTTATGTAAGGTTTTAAGATGCTAGAAAAAAAGAAGAACATATTGAAGAAGATACCATCCTCAAAGAAATTGAATATGAGAATCCTAGGGATATACAATTTGTTTCTAAAAAACAAGCCAAAGAGTCATTGAGTGGGTAAACCAAAGAACCAAAATCGACTTTCCAATCAATATCTTTGGGATAAAATTCTCAAACCTTCCTTTTGATAACTGAAATGGAGGATAATTGCAAAAAGAGTTGACTATGAATTGTTTATGCTTCTATATTTGGTAAGATCTATTTGTAATCTTTTTGTTACATTCATAATATAACAAGTGTAAGTTGATTTTTTTAAATATAATTTAAATCGGGTGATATTTAATCAGGTTACATGAACAACTGGGGATGATGCATCACGTAGAGAAAATTATATTTGTTCATCCAGGATGGTGTCCAAGGCTAGAACAATTGCCCCACGATTGAAAAAACGATAAGATCTACTGTTGATCGCTCTAATTGATCACTCCCAATCACCAGACCTTTTATTTTTGTTCCATATAACCTAAAGTAAGTCATAATATATATATATATATATAAAGTTATTCATCAAAATTATATGTTGTTATATTGTAGATTTCATTGGGTTTAATGAATGACCTAAAATCACAAATAATTAGCTCATTTGGTTTGGACTCATACGTTAACACCATACAAAGATATATGAAAAGAGATCGTCAACATAAGTTTACTATATTTGTATTATATTTCTTTATCTGTGGAAAAAAATGAGCACTAATTTAATTTAATTTTTTTATAGGGGGTTTCAGATTACATCTCAAAAGAAGAAAGGATATAAAAAAAGAGTTGAAGTGGATGGTAAATTGAGGTGACAGCATTTCTTATCTTATTCAAAATTTCCTCACACTTCCTTAACTTTTTAAGCCTTATCTACAGCTTGAGTTTCTTGAAAGCTTACTTGATTTTCGAAATGTACGTAAGTCTATATGTTCTCATATATGATTTTCTTATCTCATAGTTTTTAGTATTTTTCATATTCTTAAGTCGAAGTTGAGAGGATAATTAATGGGAATTGGTTTGGTCAACTTATGAAGATATAATATAGCTCCTTATAAAGACAAATATTCATATGTCAACTATTAAACAAGTAATGAAGTATAACTAAAATGAATAAATCTATTTTGTTGTGTGATTGAAAGATTCCATTATCCATTTTCAACTTCTACAATTATGATTCTCAAAAAATAGTAATAGAAACTATATGAAAATATGCAAGCATTTTGTCTAAAACGATGTGTGTACAAGATTTTTTTCAATGATGATTTTTTTTGATGTAAATATCAAACTTTAGAAAATTCATGTGTCTTAATGATTTAATGCAGAATACATATGTCAACAATTTGAAATGATGGTTATAAGAAAAACAAATATTGAATTTGATTCATATATCTATTGCATTGATACAATCTTTAAAACTATTTAGATGTGTGTAGGTAAGAGAGCAAGTCAATCCTTTTGAATAGATTTGATCAAGTTACTTAGATGTGATTTGTTCTTGCATCATTCTTATCAATCTTCTCTTTAGTATACCTTATATGTATTTAGAATCCTTAAAAATTAGTTAGATATCCATAGGTAAGTGGTGCTTTAGTCTTATCCTTTGAATAGATTTAATTCAGTTACATAGGTCTTATTTATTTTCTACGCTATTCTTGTCAACTTAGTACACCTTACGTGCATTATATATTGTGTGGTTAACTTCTTTCTTAGGGCAATAACTCTCTTGATTTTTTTTTCTTTCTTTCTTTCTACATAAATGGTCAACTTGTTCATCCATCTAGAATCAAATAGTTCATCTATAAAATATTTATTAATTACAATTTCTAGCTGCAATTTTCTTTCTATGACATCAATATAAGAAATTATAATAACAAGCTAATACATTTGCACTGCTAACATTATGTAATTTTTATTGTTACTATGAAAGGGATGAAAGATGAAAAATGTAATTAAATTCACATGATGTCATATTTGATTTCATGAAATTTGTTGGATATAATTTTGCCTACAGGGACCTAAACAATTGATGGTGTCATGTGCGATATTTTGTTATGCGATACATGCGAGAGAATTGTACAAATAGAAGCCTCGATAACATCTCAGGTTTATTTACTCATTATTTTCACAAGTGCGTGAGAACATTAACTTATACTTAATGTTGCATAGTAACATATGTTTTATGCCATATGTTTTAGTTTAAAGGGAAAAAAACCTATTCACGAGCTGAGTTAGATGAAGTGAGATCTGAATGGGCCTCATTTTTAACCACTTTCATCTCGATCAAATGATAATGGGTATGTAAATTTATTATTATTAACATTTTTTTAAAGATAAGGTTAAATTAATGCTACTTTTGTCTTACTTGCGAGGTAGAAAGTGACTTATGCAGCTATTGCAATTTTGAGATTACAAATATCAAGCATGGGATCTTGTTGTCACGTACAAATGTTGGGCTTTTGAGCGCTTTGAGTCGATCTTGATATCTTTTCTAAAATATATTTGATTGAAATACAAATTCATGTTAATTTTTTATTATATATGTTGCTTAGGTTCTTTTACATATATTACGCACATATCATTAATTAATATTGTTTTTGTCAGCTTTCTTATCAAGTAATGAAGTTTTGACTTGCTTGAAAGGGGTTGGATGATAGTTGCGGTTGTTGCGATTTTGAGAACAGTATGTGTCTAGGTTCTAGCCACCATGTCAAGTTGCAACTAGTTCTTTGGATATCTTTAAGGGCCTATGCTATATATTTGTATTTTCTTTCCAACAAATCATGAGTTGCTTGAATTTTTTAGTTATAGTTGGGTACAAGTTTCTATCCTTTTTATTAATGCTATTAAACTTAAAAACATAAACTAATATTATCTTTTTTATTTTTTTCAAAGAGAGGTATTGGGTCATATTTGTTGCACATACAAATATATATATATATATATATATATATATATATATATATATATATATATATATATATATATATATATATATATATATATATCTCTCTCTATTCTTTTTTAAATGAAACATGAACATTAAGTACTATTACCTTCTTTTCCTTCTTTTTTAAAAGGTTGTACTACATGTTTTAGCATACAATTTTAGAAATTACAAGATCATGTATAAGTTCTAATTGTGCATGTCTGAGTTCTATTAATGAATTTTGCTATTTTTGGTATATATTCACATTCTTTTCATATATTTATTAATAATACAAGATTATATGTATAGTTGCTAAGTTACATTCAATATATTGGATGTATTTACAGTATATGTTATATATTTCTAATATGGACTTCCAAGCATAAAACAATGTTGTTTTCCTCATACTTGCTAAGGGTTAACTGACATGTTTAATGCATCCAGGACATGGATTTCTTCACATTGAATTTTTAATAATTTAACTTTAAAAAATAAACATGAAGTGATTTTTTTTTCTTTTTGCTAAAGGTTAGGTGACATTTACAATAGATATATTTTGTAAAGGACAAGATCACACATAAGTTTTTATGAGTGCTACAAAACTACTAGATATTTGGTTCTTTTGGGTAAAATATCTATTTAGATTATGTATACTTGCTAGGTTATTTGAAAATACATTTGGGTACATGTTTGTATATTTTTATATGTTAATATTTCAAATATAAACAAACTAATGTTGTTTTTTCTTCCTTACAAAAGGTATGTGACATTAGCACATGTAATTGCGGTTTTACAAAGGAACATGGTAGCGACTCGAATTTTACAGAAAATGATTATGCGGGGCTTCATTTTGTCATGTAACTATTGATTTTGTACATATTTTTACAAATGTCTTGTATGTATTTGATGATAATAGAACATCGTCCACTTCTAGTCTTATGTATTTGATGACAATAGAATATCATGCATGATGTTTATACTAGATAATTTTTTGGTTGGATGCTTAGATTTTAGTTCTATAATCTGAAAGTTGATTTTACTTTTGATTATGGATTCAATTTCTAGCAGGTTCGAATTATGGTGCATAACATTTTGGCTCTGAGGTTGAGTTGTGGCATATTCTATATGCAGCCTCACATAACAAACACAATTTCCTTGATTATGAAAAAAATAAAATATTGACATACAACTGAATTACGGACAAAGGACAGTTAATAAAATTTCTAACTTACAAGCTGAAAAACACCTAATCTTAAAATATATATAAGTAAATAAATCATATATCAGACAAAATTGACATATATTATCTCAAGCAACATATAACTGAATATAATATCTTAATAAATCGTGATTCAACGTTCACTTATGTCTAACTAAGCATGGCCAGTAGAAGAGACAATAATATATATCATTTATTGGTCCATCATTGAGAAATAAGTTCAACACGTAGCATATGCATATGTCAACATAGATTTTAATATTTTCTTGACAACGGCATAGATGACATATAGACATACCAATCTGCCATATATATACCTTATCTTGACGGGTGAAAAGCGTCATGAATCTCTTTTCTTGTAGTGGAAACATCATCTATTGTAAAATTTTATATATTCTTTTGTTGAAGTACATGGATGGGAATTAAGTGCATTTCTATCTTTGATTCCAGTTAAAGCTAGAAAAATTATTTTCTCAATTAAAGTAGAATTTCATGATTTGTTCAGACTTCACAGTTAATTTTTAAGAAATGTTTGTTAATTAAGTGGCATTATAACATAAGAATACAAAAAATACATTCACTTAATTAGAAGTTTCAAGTGAAAATATAGTTTTGTTTTAAACGTAATTGTTTCAATTTAAAAAAATACATTTTGAACAAAACTTTAATACTAAAAATTATTATAAATTATCTTTCAAATCTTGTTGGTTTATTTCTTTTAAGTGATACATTTGTAATAGAAGCGAAGCTTGTTCTCTTTAAGCCTTCTTTAAGCAAGGAGGAGTGATTTTTGTCATTCTTTAATACGAAATCATCCATGTCGATATCTCTTTCTCTCTTTTTGCTTTTTAAAAATGGTTCTTTCAAAAAACTCTAAATTTTAATTTATATTTTTATGTTTTTGTCTTAAATCGTGCGGTGTGTGATTTATGTCATCTTGAAATATGATATATTGATTTTGGCGTCTTATTAAATTACTTTCTTGTGTGTAGGTAATTCGAGCATGTGTCATGGTCGATCAAAAACAAAGACATCGAAATCAAATCATAGTAGATCCATATCTTGTAAACTTATGATGTTTGGCATTCTGTAACTTCAGTGTCAGTTCATTTGTATTTATTAACTAGATTCTGTGTTTACTCTCGATGTATTGCTAGTTTGAATCAACAAAATTATTCTCATTTCAAAAAAAAAAAAAAAAAAAAGAAAAACCTCAAAATAGATTTAAAATTAAAATAATAACATTATAATGTCAAATTTTCTATTAAATTTTCAAACCATTTAAGGTATTTTAGACATTTTCAAATATTAACATATAACTAAGTTATTTTAAAATTTAATACTACCATGGCTTTATTAATTCGAATTTTGTGGTTACTTATATATTCTCTCATTGTTTGCAAACTAGTATCCTTAAAGACATAAGCACCTATTTTTTCTTTTAAACAATTATCTAAATGTAGCAAAATTGTGGAGAGACTAAATCATAATTTATTTTATAGCAATTTTTTCTCTTCTGTTAAAGTAAACTCATCGGCTTTTGAGAGGATCTCACATAATCTGAAAAGGGGCGGTGAAGTCAGTATAGAGAACATTCTAGCAACTTCTGTACCATTATAACATGATCTAAGAAAATCGATTCTTCCGAAAGTTGGAGTTATGGGTAAAAATAAGTTTGCTTTTGAGCATATAGTACTGCAACTTTCTTTACAAACTTATGTAGTAATGTATCTATCAAATGCTACCCTATAGAGAGGAGAGGCATGATAAAGTTTGTTGATAAAATCGTAATTAGAATTCTGATTTTATTTTATATTAAGTTAAAAACTAAGGTTCAGTTTTGTATTAAGCCACCACAGTGATTTGTAGTCCTCCCACAGATCTACGGCGATCTGGTCTCGGGCTTTATTACTTGCCGGCGCGCCTACCTTAAATAAGCTTAAAATAGCGTTAGTGCGCGCCACGCCTCTCCGATGCCTAAGTCGAGATCGGGGAATGCGCGAGTGAAGAAAGTCTGGTCTTTGGCCAAAAGAATGTTGTACCTTCGCCTTTGATTCCTCCTTCCTTTATGGATGAGAAGATATTCGATTTCCATGGAAAGTAGGTGGTTCTTTTTTTCGAAGCGAGAAAAGGGAAAGGCGTTCTTTGCGTGCATGACTGTTCTTCCTTTTGATGTGAGTTGGCCTCAACTTTGTGCCCTAAAGGAAATGTTTAACCACCTCGACTGGTATGTATGTGGTGGTGATGGGGGGGGTGTTAAGTGAGAGATCGTAGGAAGTAATCATTAGTCGGCGAGTATTCTAGAGATGTCCCTGACAGAAGAGGATAAGTCTGGGTGTTGCATCCATGGTAGGCTGGAAGGTGATACTTGGGTCACGGCTGCGGGTAGAGTGTTTGGGCACAGTGAATGGTAGGAGGATTGGCTCACGGGCACAGTACCCACAATGCCCCCTTCATACCATTTGGGAAGTCTTCGATCTTTCTTGGTGGAAAAGAAACGTGTGAATATGGCTAGATGTAGAGGCTTGATGGATATTAATGCGGGGTGTTCAGATGTGCGCGTGTCGGGGTATTTTCTATTTTGGTCTCACGTATTAATGTCGACTATTGGGGTTCCCTTTGGAAGCTTGAGGTCTCACATAAAGGCAGAAGGTGGTGGACTCCGCGGCCTTACTTTGCACATTGCTGATTTCGGCAAGTAGATATGGTTAGATAAGTGGTTATTAATGTGATCATTGTACTGCAGATTGCTTCATGGAAGAGGCTTATGAAGGGGGCTTGGATGTGATTTTCAACTATGGATCAACAAGCAACGTGTTGGCTGAGGCGGCTAATTTTCATTTTAGAGAATATTTTCTAGCCTCACCTATCTCCTTATATTCCCCTCTACCTTGTTGTGTCCTTGGGTGGTTAGCTCTAAAATGAGTCCTCATTGAATCCCCCTCAACCGCGGGCTTTTTTTTTTTTTTAAGGACCACTTAACTTCCATTTCTTCTTCTCGAAGTTTCTTCTTCTTCTTTTTTCTTGCTATATTGGGTTGTATCTTTGTGGAAAATGTGATCATTTGTTATGCGTCATTTTGTTATGTAATTGTGAACGCCTTTTGGCGTAGTAAATTAAATTACATTTCGATATTACTAATGCCATAATTTATTATTCTTTATGCCCATATTCGACGGTAGGACGACTCTCGTCTTTGTGTTGTGATAAAACTTGGAATGGATCGGCCTTTAGTGCTTCTCCTTGAGCGTAACATAATGGCCAACCCAAACTCAGTTGGGTCTACTGAGACTCACGAGGCAGCCCTTTCGTCTTTTATGCCCTAGAAGCGAAGCGTTACCGAATTCAAATTTCGTAGAGGTGATGGGTGATGGCTCATGGAAAAAAGCTAGGCGGCTTGTTATATAGGGAGTCATCAACATTCAGTTTCACTATTCCTCTTCTTTGTTCCATTGCCCTGTTTCTCCCTTGCTTGAACACGCCTCTGGATATTCATTATCTTACGGGCCCGTTTCACTAGCGCGGTGTTTTCTCCTTATTTTGAGATGAACCACCGGTTTTACCGCTCCTAAGTCACGTTCGAATTTCGAGTTATCAACCGCGTTTTCGATGGCTAGTCGTGGGGGAATCCTTGGGTGTGCTAAAGTAAGGTGAGATCTTCCTTGGGTCCAATGGATTCATATAGGTTCTCGTCTTTTACCAGTTTGGTATTGTGACTTGGGGATGATTTTCATCTTTCTTCCTCCTATGTTGTTGTCTGCTTGCAATATGGCGAGAGGTCAGGAAGAGACTACTACTAGTCAAGCGGCGCGGGCGGGCTGTCGAGTGTAAGCGACATCATCTCCTCCTTTCCATGGATAAGGTGAGGTCTTGTGTCGAGATCCAGGAGTATTGACTTTGAGTTATCGGAGGGCTGCCGTGAATCTACTATGGGCGGAGGCTGTCTGAGTTTTTCACCTAGGAGCAACATCATAATGTGCTTCACTTCCCACAGTGTCATCCTGGTCAGAAATTTTTGCACTTTACGAGCCCTGCCTACATATTCACCCGACGTCATTGGGATTATGGTGGATCTTTCGTGCTGACGCTTCTTTTATCAAATTTGGACCTTTCATTGGTGGAAGTTTGCTTTGCTTACACCTTGAGGGTGTGGCGCACGGTGGTGAGCTATCCCGTATTAGCCTAGAGCTCATTCTGATTCATTATGGGACTCCTCTCGATTAGCCCAGTCAGAAATGAGTGATCTAGTTAGGGGACAGCAGGATGAGACCAGGGCTCTTGACCTTTTGTTTGTTTCTATAAGCCCAGGTTAATGTCTTTCCAGTGTGTAAGTATTGTGCTTTTACCTGCTGCTTCCGATATCTTGTGAACCTTATTACCATGTCTTGTGCGGGGAAAAAGCGGAGGAGTAAACAGATTAGTGGGTGGAGAAGGCCAATTTTGAAAAAATTCAGAAGTTGTTGGAGATTTCCCAGGGGGAGCGACATCTTGAAGCCCTTCTTACTTGGAAGAATCTGGGTGATTTGAGTCTGGCCGGCTCCTTTACAGCGTTGCGATCATTCGCGCCCTCTACCCTGTGGTGTGGAAGGAGCATTACGTTACTGTGGACCTTTTAAACTTACTCTAGTAGCTCATCTCCCGACGGGAATCGAAAATTTGAGGCGGCCTTCGGGAATTGGTGATGGAGTACTCAGCGGGCAGCCTTCCTCTGCGCTGAGTATGAGGATTAAAGCCCACGCTACGAGGCATCGGGCGGGGGCGAAAGGGTAGTGGTTGGAGCATCTTCCTTTGCTTGAGAAAAGGCTCAGTCCTACCCCCAAGTATTAAAGAGAAGGAAGGAGGCGTCAAGGCGATAAAATTTCCTAAATTCGAGTGGAAGATTTCATCTCTTGGGTTCCCAATATCTAGTCATCCTTAGTTGGGGAGGAGAAGAAGGAGAGAGCGAAATGTCGAGGCACCGGTTCTGCTTTCTTGCTCGGAAGTGGAAGCGCCCATCTTCAGCTTTCAAGTGAGTGGCTGATGCCTTCCCCGAGGTGGTCGGGGGAGAGGGCTCGGATGTGTAGGCAATAGTCATCTTAGGTTCGCCTGAGATGGGTTTGAATGACAGCGGAGCTGCGGAAAATGCCACCTTGGTGCCCAGGTCGAGGAGGGCTCTGGCCCTGCGACGATCCGGTGATCCGTTCTCCCGGTAGGCTTCTGGTTGGTGCTTGGCTGGGGAGCCTCGGTATGCCGGGCAAGCGTGCGGGAGCCACTCTTGCCCTGTCCCGGTGCTCTTGAATTTGTACATTCCTCCACGAGGCCCGGCTCCACCTATGGAGGAGGTTTTGGTTCCCGGGCTAAAGGGCGCCCTGGAGATCAACAATCGCTAGAGCCCAGCGCTGCTTGAGGGCGAATCCTCGGCTAACCACTTGTATCTGAGCTATACGACCCATTGGGTGCCCATAGTTGTGCGGTAGGAAGAGGTAAAGTATGTCGTCTTAGTCCTCGTTCCATTAGTAAAGAGGACCTCCACTGCACATATAGTTGAGGGACGGGATGTTGAGTACGCGTAGTAACTTTTTCTTGATTGGCGGAACTAGTACACTTATAGCTAACGCGTAAATGTTCTAACATTATTTCCTAGTCTGTCTTATCCTTAATATGTCATTCGCGATTACTACCCATTCGAAACATGGCTATGACATCGGGAGTTCGGTCAGGGTGAGGGGATCGTCTGTTTCTGACTCATGATCGAAGGCCGTTCAGGCCAAAAAGAGCCACGAGTTCTTCCTTGATGGGTACGCCGTCTATTTCGTGTCTTTGAAAAGTATTCCCAGCGTAGGAACTAATGTCGTCCAAGCGTATACTGCGTAGAGTCCTGAGGTCATTCCACAGGAGTGGTTTCCTTGGTGATCATAGGGATTGCTATCGATGAATGTGCGTTAAAAGTAAAAAGAGCTGGGGGTTGCGTTGATGATTAGATGTAGATTAACTTAACTATTGCCAAAACAAGAAGATGAATGATAGGATCCTTAGGTTTCCGCTCACCACATATTGATAACACCACCTCTTGCCACAATCATCTAGAAGGTAGTGATGAATGGTCATCGGCGGAAGATATAACATTAAAAACATAAGACAAAGAGCGATTGAAGCGATAACAAACGCATTTCAAGCGATTTGCTTGGACTCTTAGTACGCATTTGCGATCAATTACAAGCGTGTACCTGGTCTCTCGTTCACCGTTATTGTCAAGAAGATGCCAAGCAAGGTTTTATAAGTTTTTAGCAAGTGTTTAGTAATAAATACAATCTATTGTAGCACAAAGAGGGTTGAGGACTCACCTTGAAGGAGGTGAGGTTCCGTTAGAACCATATAGAGGTTTAGAACTCCATTAAGTCAATTCAAGATACTAGAACACTAATCGTAAATGTGACAGAAATAACACTTGATTCTGAAGTTGGGATATCAAAAACACAAAATCTTTAAGAATACCAAGTTATAGAAACCAGCTGAAAGATTACAAGTGATTAAAACTCATAATAGAAGAAAACTAAGTATACACTCACATGAACCCTAGAAAATTATGAGAAAACACCCCCCCAGTTGAGGTAAACCACTGAATCAGTCCCCAATACGCCTGGTAGGCTTAAATACAATCCTCATTGATCTCAAAGTGGTGGTCGAGAAGAAAGCAAAGCGTGCCTTGCACGAATTGAAATTCTTCTTAAGTCTGCGAGAGATAGCATGTTAGTACGGTACGGTAGGAGGTGTGGTATCGATACGGTGTAGTACTCCACGACCTTGGGAATGCAGGGTACCCATATGTTGGTATCGGTACCATTGCTTATGATTGCTCCTCTTCCTTTATGGCACTACCGGGGCCTCGTGATGGTGTGTCGACAACGATGATCTACATTTGTTCTACGGAGACAGCCAGCTACGAAAATGTGCACGGGACTCGAAAAACGCACACACATAAAACAGAAGCGATCTCGATAGCACTATTCTACCTGAAATGAGAGCAAAACATAGGGGCCAAAACCTATATAAATGTCGCACTTTTATGTATCTGACACTTTTGACTACATCTTGCTAGTCCTTGGGTAAGGCTACGCAATGCACATCGACCTTGAGGTTCAACAAAGGAAATGCGCTAAAGGTACGATTAGGCATTGCAAGTTTCCCAAAAGGGCAAAAATGAACATAGTGCTATAACATGACAAAGTATGCAACCACCTGAACTTAAATGACTACCACAATCCCAAAGTAATGGACAAAATAACAAACTGTTACAAAACAGAGATTCTCATATAAAAGGACCTGTGGATACAGAAATAAGGTTGCAATGAAATCCTGCTTGAAATAGACTTCATTATAGCTATGAACATTTACACCATAACGAGCAAACTAACATGCATAGAAGTCAAAAAAGGAACATCCTACGTAACTAAAATCAAAAGGTCTTTGGGCTTGTAATGACCATGAAATTTACCTAAATAGAGGTTTACAAAAGCGAAATGGGTGGTATGGGAAGCGTTTGAGTCTCTACTTGATTGACACCATCCTATTCTAACCAATGCTACTCTTCGTCCTCCTTCTCTTGGTAGAGAATGCATCTTCATACTGCAGTCATCCATTTCGTTGGAATCCCTTCTAAATTAGGAGGATCGTATCTTGACCCAGGCTCTCTCCTAAGTAGGATGTGAATCTCAAGCAGAAGCACATGATCGATTTAGTACGCTTCCCGGGATGCATTTGAACCATCCTTTGATTCTACAGCTCCATCCTCCTCTTTAGGGGATGTACTCATCGGACTAAGGCGACGGCGATGAAGAAACCCCGAATAGCCCGAGAGGGGGATGTGCTAGCGGGGCCTTGTAAGACGGCTCGGCTTTTGGCTTCTATCTTGTTTGTGATGGGCCACGGCTTACAGGAAGACTCTTTTTCTCTACCGGAGCCCTTATCCCGATAGCTTCCACGAGGTTTGTAACAGGGTCGGGAAGGGGATGTGTGTACTATTTTCGAATTGGGATCGAGTCCTCATAATACACACCATATTACTAAAGCATAGTCGATAAGTTTTCGATCATTTACCTCATCTGGCCCCAGTTTCTTCCTTGCTTGGAAACTTCTCCTTTCCCTTCGGCCCGATCATATTGTGCATGACCTTATTCATCAATGCATACTCAGGCTTTAATTTCACTGGGATGAACTCCTTGCGCTACAAAGCCCTCATGGGTACCAGTTAGCGGTGCACATGGTATTTTCAAACATGCAGCATCAAACTACATGTAGCCACAGTAGGTAGGTCGGTCATGTGCGTGAGGCGGGCTGTAATTCGACCGATCTAGCGGTGACCATTAGCTACTTCCCCCCAAATTGTGGTCTCAACGAGGTGTCTACGTGCGATTCTCTCTCGACTTGGAGTAGAGATTCACGGCCAATGGTCGATAAATAGCCTTTTACCTCCAGCTTAGGCAAATTGCATATTCGATCTGAATAACGACCTACGAGAGATAGGGTAGTGAATAGAAACATTTCAATTCTCATTCCCGCTCCACGGTGAAACCCCACGCTGATTGACTAGACCCACTTTTCTCGCTCTGATTCTGATGATTCAACAAATATAGCCTCAATTTCTTCATCTTCGCTCTCACTTTCTTCCTCGCTCTCTGATGAGGACCCTTTCCGCTTTCCTTTTCCTTTTCACAATCTATGAAGTATTAGCCTTTCGTTTTTTTACGACTCGCTCCATAGAAGAGCTAGTGGCCTTTCATTTCCCAATGTGTTTCGATCTTTCCACAGATATGGCCAAAATGGCGAATATGAGAGAATAGCCCATTACATACAAATTTTCAGCCCAGATCTCACAACAATGTCGGACTTACCCTTTCGGATCGGTTAGAACCTTTCTCCCATATACCATTCGTAGCGGTGCCATAATCAGCAGAGGCATAGAACCACAAACCAAACATGACACAATCCATATTAACAGGTGAAAATTCATTGATTGCTCGAAGATGAGGATCACTTACCACTCTGAGTCTAGTACTTCCGATCTCTGATGTGAAAAGCGTGGATGCCCAGGAGTCGAGGCGATGGAGATACTAGGGTGAGCGTTGACCTAGGGTTTGCTTTGGTAAGAGAGAGGAAGTTTAGGTTAGGGTTTCTCTTATACTTTAGGAGTTGGGAAGGAGATATGAAAGGGTTCAAAATTTGGGAGAAAAACCCTTGAATGGCCCATTCACGCCTGACGATGGGGTACCCGATAAGTGCGGTACGGTGCCAAAAAGTGTACTGCGGTTTTTCGGGGTTGGTACCGGTACCAGTAAAGTGTGATCTGCGTACCACTTTGATCTTGCCAACTTTTTCGACACGGTACGGGTTCCCATTTTTAGTGAATGCCCAGGTACCACTTCTACAAAAATTTCAAAATTCTACACATTTTGGTTTCGTGTGTCTTTCATTCTTTCCTTGCTTCATACCCCTCCAAAATGACTTGTGTTTGCTGAACTGTGTACTACACTCTCTTGGCACCTCACGCTTACCTTGAGTCATCCAGGTACTCCTCGTGATCAAGATTCCTAGGGTTCGAAAGAGATTGGCAATTCAAGGCTCGAAGGGGTGCAAAGGGTTGACTCATTATGATTTAGAGTTTAACTCAAAGAAAATATGGCCTAAAATCATCTTTCCCCTTCGTATGGATGTTCCTCGAAAGAATAAGATGCATGTAGTTGACAGAATCACTAAAACAATGCACAAGGCGAAGCAATAGCAAAAGCAAGAAGGAAAATATGAGCTTGGGGCGGGAATTCAATGACTTGTGTAGTTTATGAATGAGTGATACCAGTCAAGATTGATAGGAGAATAGAAAAGACTTTGGTCAATATGGTCTGAATATGAAAAAAGTTTGTGCACATGCCTGTTATTGTGTATGTGCGATGAAACATATGGGTGCGCCATAGGTCACGTAGTACGCATACATCACGGTCGATACCATACCAACGAAGAGTCAATCGAAATTTTGCATGTAACCCCTAAGAACACTGAATTAAAGCAAATAGCATGCACTTAAATGAAGCGACTAATTGTGCCCACCCCCTGTGGAAATAGGCGGTGTCCTCGATGCAAACGATGTAGCGGTATAAAGAAAGGGCTAATACGAGGGTGTGCGGAAGGGTTGGACTCTCCTTTGTAAAAACAAAAAAAAATGGCAGACTAAATGAATAATGCGTAAAGAAATGCAAGAAAAGGAAAAGAAAAACTATATACAAAAGGCTAGGATAGAGATTACGCTGAAGGAACATCCTGGTAGAGCGGCTCTACCAGTTCCTCACTACTCTCCTAGCGATCGAAGTTCTCGAGAAATGGCTTTAAGCGCTAGCCATTGACTTTAAAGATTTTCCCATTTACCGGATTCTCAATCTCCACAGCGCCATATGGGTAAACTACCTTGACGATGAAAGTCCTGATCCACTGGCGGGAGTTTACACGGAAGATGTGCGGCTTGAGAGCTATCTGACAATACCTTTTTGGTGAGGTTCAAAGGTCTTCCTTGAGTTCTTGTCTGTGGAATAGCTTAAGCCTCTCTCTTTGTAGGTCGTGAGCTCTCATACGATTCACGCCTTAAGTCGTCAAGCTCTTTCATATACGTGATCTTTGTTTACTGCCTTGCAGAATCAAAATTAGAGTTTTAATGGCCCAATATGCTACGTGCTCCATTTCATAGAAAGAGGACATGCCTTGCCATAAACTAGCCTATATGGGGAGACATACCAAGAATGATCTTAAAAGCGTGCAGTGACCCAGGCGTCGGCTAGTCAAAGCGACCAATCCTTGCGATTTGGGGTAACCGTTTTTTTCCAAAATGTGTTTGATTTCCCTATTAGCTAATTCGGCTTGACCATTGGTCTGTGGGTGGTAAGCCGTGGAAAATTTGTGGGTGACTCCATATTTTTTTAACAGCTTTTCAAAGGGTCGATTACAAAAATGGAGCCCACCATCACTAATGATTGCACGGGGCATTCCAAAGCGAGAAAAAATATGTTATTTCAAAAATTTCAAAACAACCTTGTGGTCATTAGTTCTCGTTGGAATGGCCTCACCCTTTAGCTGCATCAGCTGCCACTAAAATGTAAAGGTACTTACCCGCAGGGAAAAGGCCCCATGAATTCTAAACCCCAGCAATCAAAGATCTAAACAATAATTAAAACTAGTCAAAGGCATCATGTTCCTTTTTGTGACCCCTTTAATTGTTGCCGCAGAGGCATAGGTTTTGTAAAAATCTCAAAGCAATCTTTAAGCAGTGAGCGATAAAAACCAGCTTGTAGGATTTTTATTAAAGTCGTTTTTCTTCTGATGCCCTTCACAAGCTTGAGGAGTGGCATAAGGTGATGCCACAATTTGATCGATCATTGAATTACACACCTTTTCATCAATTGGTCAGGACAGTATTTAAATAAGTATGGGTCATTAAAGTAGTATTTTCTTATGTCCACCAAAAACTTCCTCTTTTGTTGAGAGGTCCATTGGGGTGGAATCTGTCCTATCACTAGATAGTTTACTATGTCCGCATACCATGGGCGGAGTTGGCCAAAAGCGAAAAGTTGCTCATTCAAGGGAGAAAGTGTGCTTGTGTTAGGCCTTGAGTTGTCTCTGGAACTAACGAGACGGGTGTTATTCTGCATTCTCGGCTCCCTTCTTATCCTTAATGGTCGAGTTAAATTCTTGACATAGTAGGATCCCTGGTCGACGAGGCTTAGTATCTGCTTGAAGCGATAGCCCGGTATTTGCGTGATCGTGAAAATGGTTATAGGAGACCTACCGATATGCGACCTGAAATTTTCTGAAGCGAAGACCCTGACGAACTCTTTTACCGTAGTTATGTAATTGGATTAGTGGAATCTAGAGTCTTGGCATAGTAGATCTAAAAGCTTTTATCTTCCCTTTTCCCCGATATAAGCTCTATATATAGCATAATCCTTAGCGTCACACATGATCAAAGGGAGCTCCCGGTGGGGAGATTGCATGATAGGAGGACAACATAGTCTTCAATTTATCCAAAGGCTCCCTCATGAGCTGTGACCATTCAAGGTGGCGATCTTGGCAAAATGAGTGCCTGAGGGTGAGGTATAACACGTGAAATCTCTTATGAATCTCCTATAAATCTACGTGGCGAAACGACACGTATATCGCCCGACACTGCGCTTAGGGGTGGGTAAGTTTGAGATCAACTCGACTTTGCTTTATCTGCCTCTGTTATACTCTCGAGGACTATGTGTCCTAACACAATCCCTCGTGTCACCATGAGTGACACTTCTCTGATAAGCACTAACTTTTTCTCTTGACACCTCTCCAATACCCTCCTTAAATTCTCAAACATCCCTCGCCCAGAATCTCAACTGAAATCGTCCATGAAAATCTGGCGTGTTCTATCATATCCTTTAAAATCCCCATCATGCACACCGGAAGGTTCTGGTGCATTACATAATCGAAGGGCCTTTTCCTAAAGGCAAATGTGTGCCCCGAGCGAGGTGAGCGTGGTTTTATATCTTGATCTTCTAAGAACATCTCAATTTGATTGTATCGGTACCCATCTAGAAAGCGATAAAATGCGTGCCTACAGTGATTTCGATCCTGAGGTAGGAAATGTTCTTTCTAGTGCCCACATTGAGTTTCCTATAATTACATGCACCTTCATCCCGACTGTGGTGACGAGTGGAGTAAGCTCATTGTGTTCATTTGCTACCACGGTATTTGATTCTTAGGAGCTTCTGCCAGGTTGGACGGCCCACTTGCTACTCTACAATGGGATGCAAATAACACCTCGTCGGCCGGTTTTAAGACACTTTCTTGACATTCTTTCATGAGTAGATTTCGGTCGTTGTTGTGGTTATGCAGAGGAGTTTGACATCCTCTTAAGTGGATCCTATTGTGTGCGAAATCAAGGGCTGATTACCGCCAATATGCCGCGATTGTCCATCTTATGGCGGTTTTATGGGTTCTTAATATTTCCAAAAGTTTATTCTCTTGATCTAACTCTAAAGATAAGGATATATGATCAAGGAATTTCTTACCCCGGGAATGCATGTTGAGATGCGATGGTAAGGGTTTCAACTCTCTCAAGTTTAGGTGGTTTCTCTTAGGAAGGTAATACCCCTTGTCTCGATTGGTGGCAATTTCTCCGTCTGGGTGTACCATTTGCTTCCATTACCTCAACGTAGAATTGGAGGTAGAAACTCCCGATTGAGATGTAGTTACCTCCTACCGACACAACTTGCAGGCTTACTAGACAGAACTTGGAAGGATCATCATATATGAAACATAATCTCACATGTGGATTCACGCCCACGTGAGATTCAATCATATTTTTGATCCCTCATCATCCCTATTTCCTTGATAACATTGAAGATATTCAAATTGTATAGTCATGTTACCAAAGATAAAAATCATTAGTCCCCCTACGGTGTATGATGGCATTGGCGTGCTTTGAGAATGGCTACCGAGAATCCTTTGGGAACTAAGTCCCTTGATTCACCACGGGTTAGTGTCAGAACAATAAAGTCCACGGGAAAATAGAGAACTTGTCTACTTGCGTAATACATCATACCCTTTATCCTACACTTTAGGAATTTTCACACTACGGTGAGCTAGCTAGAGGGTGATATTAGTCGGTTCAGCTCTCGACCTAGCTCGACATATCTTAAGTATAGCAACAAGTTAACACTCGCTCCCAAGTCTACTAGAGAGCATGTCCCAATTGATTCAGCATTTATGGAAATAGTGGGGCTTCTGGGTCTTTTGCATTTTGAAGCCAATTATTCTGATCAAGGAGGTGGAGTACATTCGGAGTCATGAATGCATCCTTGTTGACACCTAATTTTCTTTTACGATTGCCTGAGTCTTTCAAAGCTTGCCCAGCCTTGGCGGGATTTTCTTAATGGCGTCAGTAAAGGAATGTTCACCTTAACTTTGTTTGAACAACGTTCGGTGATTGTTCTTTCTTGAAGTCTCTCAGCCTGAGGTATTGGAGAAGAAGAGGGACATGGGAGGCCTTGTCTTTTGGCTGATATATCAACATGACATCTCTCTACAGGAACATGAAACTATCGAGACTTCTGTCATCCCACAATTAGTTCCATTTTGCACATCTTGTATTGTTTCCTTGGGCTGAATGGTTTTATCAATTATTTTTCCACTTCGAAGAGTGGTGATAGCCTTGCAATGTTCAAAGGTGACATCGCTTGGATGCGAGGACTCTCCAGCTCACTTGTGTGTATTATGACCTTGAGGGTTTTGCGGATAGTTTGAGAAGGGAGTTTCCCACTTTTCTTGTTGAAAATTTCCGTGTGAAGAGAGGTCGACTTAGTGATTTGGGATCTCCCATCATTCAAAGCGATTCAGGAAGTCGAGTGTTAATTGGATTATTGTGAGCTGGATATTTGTGTCACAATGTCCTCGAACTTCTCTAATGGAGGTTGGTAAGGTTGTGGGTTTTACGGATTCCCTACGCTGAGGGTCTGTGAACCTTGGTTAGGTCCTGGAAACCCTTAAGGACCTTGATTTTGGGCGAGGGCTTGATTTTACAAAAGCCTTGGTTTTGGAAGTTTTGTATAGTTGTTTGGAAAGTAGTGTGGGCCTCCTCATTCCTCGACAGAATTCGGTGCTTACCCACGCTAGATTATAAGTTTAATTATGGAGAATTAAGGCTTCCTTTGGTAGTACCAAGAACATTGGCTTGCTCTATTTGGATTATGCTCCCATGGCAGGAAGATTAGGAAACGTAATAGTTGGTGAAGGTACAGAGATGTGCCATAAATGATGCATGGCTCCTCACTCTAGATCCAGCAGCGAAGGTACTGGGGTACATGATTAGTACCCCAGTGTATTTTGAGATAGGTTCTAAGTGCTGCTAATCATATTAGTTAAGCAGATTGACCGTGTTGGTACTAATGATTGTATTTCGAGGCTGGATTGTGAGGTAGTTTGCGAGGTTTCGAAGCCTATTCTATCATAGCCAAGCTAGGCATATGTTAAGGCCCGGTTACATCGAGTTCGTATGATTTATGTGATTGCATCAGAGCCGGGAATGAAGAAAGCGGAGTTGCAGGGAGCAAGCGGGGGACAACGGTGAGAATTTTGGCTACTATGGCAATTCGCTGAGTGAGTTTTCACTGTGTATGACGGGGGAGATTCACTGTTAATAGGTATTTCTCTACATGAGTCAATTTTGATGTGGCCACCTTCAATGGCGAAAGGAATTTCACTGGCGAATTCTCTTGCTCCCCTTTTATGTCTTACAAAAGCGACCCACGGATTTTTGGTTAACCTGTTTCTACCCTCAGCGTAATATCTGCAGTTAGGTTAAGATTGGTATTTTACCGCCTTGTAAAGGCTATATAAGCCATTTTAAGACAATTGTAACCTAACAACTTTGAAGCATGCCATTCTCACGTGGACCCTGTTTTGCCCTTTCTCTCTTCTCTCCTCTTTCTCTCACTTTCTAGGCAACCAAACACCACCCTTTGGGGATGATGACTCAAAGGATGTTGGTAACCGCCTCTAGTGAAGGAGGTTGCAGTGGGTTGTTATGTTTGCGAGGGTGATCTACATTTTTCACGACCCAGTGCTGCGTATTTATGTTTCAAACTTTCCAAAGTAGGTTTGAAAGCTATTTGATATACTTTCATTGGTCAATACTTGGGAAAGCTTCTAGGAGTTCGATGTATTCTTAGTGGTAGATACAGCATCCAGTAGTTATTCTACGAGCCGGAGGTAGGTTAAATGCTCGTTCAACTTCGGGAACATTTAATCTTTGATGGCTGCTATGTTTCAAAGAGAAATGGTGCGAGGGTTAGTCTTTAAAGTTAAACAAAGATCGGGTTTGGAAATGACTATAGGTCATCTTCCACCAATACAAGAAATAACTTGAGGACACCTTTGCAACCCTATCATACCAAACTAGTGGCCCAAGCTTCAAGGACTTCTTTTACATCTCTTGGCTAAGCGCCTTCGGTTAGTATGGTAAGCCACTATTTTATACAAATCCAAAACCGAACAAAGCCTCACCATTTTGACTCATTACAAAATCATTTGTAAGGCGAAAACCATCCACATGTTAGATCTAGGCGCGCTATCTTTGCGATGAATTGCATCTGGCGATACAGAAATATTAGGTTATAAATTTTGTTGATTCATAACACCTCTTGTAGCCTGAATCAAATGGCGTGATTCTTAGGGGATAATTCTGGATAATGAATGATGGTACTTTGTAATCCTCGTCCCTGTATTAGTGATGCCACAAACCTGAATTCCATTGTTGTTTAAATTTCAAGTTTTTTTCTCGGCGATCAAGTGCATTTTTATGAATAATAGTCATTTTATTTCTTAGCCTGCTGATCTTTTGTATGAAGCCACATTTGTTGTTCTTTGCTTTTTGTCTCTTTTTGTTCCGCAGTGTTTATGTGTACCATTGGGATAGAATGTCGGTGGTGCAAGAGTTAGTACCTGATTGAACAGTTTGTGAAGTCGGTCTGCCGTGAGAAAATGGATCTCTACGAAGAACAGTGACAGAAAGGTACAATAAATCAACGGCATATGGGAGTAATGAGGGACCACATACACACCTCACAGTGAGTCACCTTCTGCGTCATACCACTGCGTGATGTATTGAAAGTAAGACATACTATTTGATGCCCACTTCCCACTTTTCATGGAATGGTGAAATTCCATATACGCATATCACGGAGTTCGAGGAGTTTGCACAACTTTTTAAAGAGAGGTGTGGACTGCGCCTTAGCATTTTCCATTGACAACGAAAACGAGAGGAGGCGAGATTTGGCTCGATTCAACTGCGCGACGAACAATTAGAAGTGATGAGACGAAATTTGGGTGAATTTTTAGCACAGCCAGACCAGCGTTGAAGCAATTTACACTTGCTCGACTCTGACGATGAGAGTTTTATGGTGTTGGGAGAGAGGTTCATGTGGAACCATCGGTGCATGTATCCCTATATGGGTTAAATGCATAGATGCTTGTGAATCACTTCAAGTATAGTGTGTGTCAGCATTGAAGCAACTGCGGAAACCATGTGTGGAGGACTTCTAGACAACACCCTTATGAAGCCATGGACTTTTGAACTATGTGTTAGAGAACCTCAGTGAGACTGACAAGATCGAGAGAGTGAAAAAGGAAACAGGGCCTTCGACAGAGGAATTTATGCACTTTCAGAACAGTGAGGATGAAATAGAAAATGGTGACCACTTTGACTAGAAGGCTGGAGGAGGGCTTGAGTGAAACAGGCATGAAGTGCAAGTAGATTGAATTGCTGCATCTCGCTGACTTGTTTTAATTGTCGATCGAAGCCATCTTGAGGGTATTGTCGATAGTTCCTTGATTACGAGGAACGATAAAGCATGTCCTGCTGCCATATGGGTCAAAATATTGAAACAAATGCTCGTATATGCACTATAACCCCCTAGCGGAGAAATCATCAGAACACTATCATGGGAAAACTGACCCCTGCATATGCTCCCCGAGGGCCATGTGGTATACCTCGTCATATGACGGCGGCCTCACCCTCTTCTCCTGTTGAAGCGAAACAGTCCCGGGTAAGGCGTCGTGCATGTGAGAACAAAGGTGTTGAATGTTAGGCAATCGGAAAATTTGAAGGGCGGTGAGCTCACTCGTAGAAAATGAACAATATGCATTCTAAGATCTCGACAAATATGACAACTTGCAAAGTTCCATTTCAGGTTATACGGCGTGAGGAGTCTGAAAAGGAATTCCCTTCGACCTGAACCGAGGAATGCATGGATAGTCTCATAGTGATCCGTCTGAGGAATTGATGAAGTCCAAGCGTGTGGCGTTGGTAGTGCCAGGCAAACCTTGGCGATCACGAACCGGCCCCGCAGGTGGTTGAACCTTGAAGGAAGAACAACCGACGGGGAAGAGAGAGAGGTAGAAACATAGTGGCCTCCTTTCGGGCGCCCGAAAAGGAAAAGTCGGGTTCTTCTAAACCAATTTTAGAAGTACTACGACCAGAGTGAGAAGTTAACATCCTCTTTATTATTAAGTGACAAGTCCCATGTCTGAAGTTTTTTGAAGGATATGCGGTGTTTAGAGGCCTTAATGTTAATAAAAAGAGAGCCTTTTGGCCCGAGCAAGTGATGACATCATTGAGTGCAAGACTCATAATGGTATTCGTCAGGGAGGTGTCTACGATCTCTCAGATTAACAGGCGATGCTTGTGTGGAAAGGCATTGGGAGAAGTGTTAATCTGCCTTTTCCATGTATATGATAGCTTGGGCTAGGCGGAACCCAAGCCAACCCTTTATCACTTTGTCTCTGCGTAGATGGGTCCATCACCATGGGGCGATTGAGGATGTTTTGATTGATGGAGCGGAATTCTACTATCCGGTGGATTTTGCAGCGGTGCTTGATAATCTGAATCATTCGATGCGTAGTAAGGGGCTAACCATGTGCCCGATCATCACAGAGGCATTTTTGCCACACGCGTCTTGATCGTGTTATCGGAATGGGGGTGATCGGCTAACTTTGGAAATATGACCCAGGCTCAATATCTTCCATCGAGCAAAAGCACATGCACCGGCCGGGGATGACGGTGAGGGTTTGTGCGATGAGGAAGGCAATCCTTGAAACGAAGCAAATAGAAATTTGCATGCCCGAATTAACCGGGGAGTTGGTTGTGGTAATAAAGACCAGCAGAGCTTCAGAAAGCTCTGCATGGACAATGAAGAAGAAAGAAAGGTTGAAGTTTTACCTGCTGGAAGTGAGGAACATGGTCCTCAGTGTAAGCCTTACACATTGAATTGAAATATGCATTTTGGAGGAAAAATCGTATCCCTTCAATTTCATTGAGCAATCCAGAGGTGGTTGCAGCTAAATCCTCCGACAAGCAATCGGATGATCTCCGTTTGAAAGGCATTAACTCGGCCAAGTATGCACCACATCATATCTACTTGAAGGAATTGTCACCTGCGATTTCCACGGTGTGATTGTATTATTTATCTTTTTTTTTTTCATCATGAGTCCCTAACATAGGATACTTTCAAAATCAACACTTTGTAAAGGGGCTACAACTAGCCACACCATATATCAACTTTGTATTTCCTCGAAACTGAGTCAAATAAAGCGGAATGTCTTCAGAAACGTAATTAAAACTCAGCTCAGGTCTCAAAACATATATACATATCTGTACTGAGAGTGAAGTCCTCAATGCACCCAAGACTATACGCTTACACTTGATCAAATAATATTTAAAATCCCAAAACTTTTACAAAGTGTCTGACCTTCAATAACCCGCAAACGAATATCTGACCCGTGATCGATATAATTGTCCAAAAATGTATCTTATTTGATGTGAACCTCCACACACAACACTAGATGTTCCTCAAAATGTATGCCGACCCTGCCAGCATGCTAAGGCTAGCGCCTGATTCCTGACCTCCAAAACCAGAGTGAACTCGAGTTATCTGCGGTGGCGGTCTCGTGCATCAAGGTGGAGAAATAATGGGGGTGAGTTCGACAACTTCATTAGTAGATCTTGTGAAGCCATGCTTATAAAAAACATTTCAAAATACAAATAATTCCAACACATCTCAAAACATGAGCATTTTCAATTAATAATAGGTTGATGTGTGTGAAACAAATGGATGCGATACTACCTGTCTCGACCCTCAGCGGTGACTCTTTTAGGCTTCCTGCCCGGGGACTAGCCCAGATCATCCCGAACAACGACAGTGGGACTTCACCAAGGATATGCCCACATCCGTATAATGAAGAAAGGGTGGGACACCACCCCGGGATATGCCCACATCCTGATATCGTGACCTTTACGGATTCCTGACCCGGGGGTAGTGCAATCCCGCAGTGTCCTAAATCAATCAGGACTCTCCTGCAGTCCCATACCATGTCATGCTTTAAAACCTACACCATAAGCTTCACCCACATGGATGTTTAAAAACATCATGTACCAATTAATTCAAAATTCCATAGATATAAAAATATACACACATTTATATATATATCATTAGAAATCACCACAGTTCAGTATGGAATGAGTACGAGATTTGATCAAACCATGAGCATAAGCAGGAGAAGGTTACAAGATCCCCCACACATGGCAGTTCAAAATCCACAGAGTCTGCCAAGGAAGTCTTGGGAGCTACTCAAAAGGATGCACTTAACGTTAACAAGTCATAAGATTTCTTGCCTCGAACAATGCAGGTTATAAAATTACCCGATTGGTTTATTACTACTTCACCACTGTGCACATATTCTTATACCTACCAACATAAACCTTGATCCTTGAGCACTCTCTTTTACACTTACTAATATCAACATTTAACACCCTTATTTGGGTAACCATAAGCCAGCACACACAACACTTGTACCTTGTTTATTTATCTCAAGACCCCCGCTTTTTCTTTTTCTTTTTTTCTTAACTTCCATTTGACAGCCATACATGTTTTTTTGTTGTTCACTATGGTCTTCTGACCAAAATTCCCATCTCTTAGCTTTCCATAGCCTCTTAAATCAGTCATTCGGACATTGGAATCAAGTTATGGTTTTTACACTCTAACTTTTGAGGTATTTCCTGAGGACGAGAATACGTGTCCTCACACTTCACCTTTGGCCAATTATGGGAACAAATGAGCCACAATTTTGGCCATACTTTCTTAATGAGATTGCGCCCTATGTGGCTACTTTGAAGGATTTTGGATCCACTCCATTTGGATCAATATATGCTTCGACTTATGACTCCAGCGAGGAGCGCTCTCGAGAATAGGGGGACAGAATCTATATGTCGACTTTCAACGCGCACCTTGATTCAAGGGGCCTTATGGTAGGGGTTTGGATTCTTGGTTTCTTCCTACAGACATTCGAGGAGGCTAGGTGTGACCCTATTCTCAAGCTGAATCATCAGTTCAGGTTCTTAGGCCAACATGATACAAAACAGCATCATGGTCAAGGGGAAGCTGAACGACACCTCCCATGGACACACACACATACATACCATCTTCCCACAAAACTTCTTTTACAATTTAGGGTTCCACCAAACACACCTTTCATCAAATCCTAGGAGGTTAGGATGTGGTAACAAAACCCATAATATAACCAAAGTCCATAAGAAATACAACTAGGCCTCAAAGATCATATTTACATACCTTAGTGAACTTTTCACGAAAACGACTTTCCTTCAAGCCTTCTCCTCCTTCTCTCTAGCCTCTCTAGAACTCTCTCTCACTTTCTAAATTTCCAGAATTTTTCACTTCCTAGCAAGTTGGTCTAGCATCCAAAACCAAGAGGTGGTTCTTGGCAGCAAGCTCTTCTCATGCACTTGCCATGTGTCGAATCTCCTATAAATACATATATATGAGGTGTCATGCCCTCATGATGCCACATAGCTCTGAGATACACGCTAGTCCCTCTCCACTAATAACAAGTTTTTCAAAGTGGTCCTTCCAGACATGTAGTACAAACCTAACAAAACCACTAAACTTACCTAATTGCATAATTGACCCACATGCCATAAAATGCAGATCTAACACACTTTGTAATCCTCTAATTAAACCTGACCATTAAGATGGCTTCAATCTTAATCACAATTTAAATCATAGGGCATAAGTTGCATTTGCTCCCCAAATCACTTATGAATATAACGAAACAGTATATACCGGTGTTGTTCCTCACTACAGGAATTCGTCACACCGAAGTAAAAGCGGGTACTAACTTGTGAAGGTTAGGATACTTAACTTCTTCACATTTATTCCTTCCCATGTAGCTTCTTCCACTCCATGGTGTTCCCATAACACTTTCACTAGAAATAATTTTGTTCTGCAACAGCGTTCACGCATCTAAATCTCTCTTGGCCGAAATTTGTTCATATTTCCTTATTCTCTTACCAGGTCGGCTCTTGCGATGTATGTCTGGCTGTCAGCTCGTACTTTACCTTGATGGAAATGTGGAATACATCATGTATCCCAAACAAGCTGCGACGGAAGAGCTAGCCCCGATAAGCTACCTCCAACTTTTGGAGAATCTCAAACGGACCTTGTCTTTGCAAGGCGGTTCCCTTGCAACGAAATATTCCGCTGCGAGGGCGACCTCTAAAGCATGGTCCCTGACGCTTTGTCTAAGGGGTCTCCTCTACGTAGTCAGCATAACTTTTACCCACTTTGCTTTTGTCTTTGCGAGCATCGGATCACCCTTATGCCTGCGTCGTTTCACGCCTTGACTCTGGATATTGTCAGTAGCCTGCCTCTCGATTCGAGTCCCTGGCCATGGCTATCCATAGCCTTATAAAACTTCCTCTGGTGCCATCCCTAATCTTTATCTGAAACTATTATGAAGCTCAATCGAGAGGCAAATGGTCCATCGACTCCTGGAAGTCCTAGCACATTCTACAAGCATATCTTCAGTCTGAATCACTACTCTCGGATTGCTGTCGGTCGAAGTAGCGAAATCACATGCTGATCTGACTCGTTCGAAGCTTTTACCTTGGCGCGAGAATCGGGACGTGTCGAGTCCCTATCGACCTGATGGAGGAAGTACTGATCTCCCTCACATACAACTTGCTCAAAGTAAGAATAGAGTTAGTGGTCCTTATTACTAAGAAATGTGCTGATTTAGTCAATTGGTGAACACTTTAATTGCAGTCTCTTTACAGTGAGGTCTTGGGCGGAAGACAGGTCATATCCATCGTCTAGTCCATTTTCGTGCGGCGGTAGCATTGCGTGACCAGCCTGGCGGCGGTCTGGTGCTCAACTTTCCTTGTTGGCACATCAAACGCTGAGCGAAGCTATAGATCTCTCTTCATCATGCCACCGTGAGCCTCCGGTAGTGTTTGCATCTTTGTCTCACGGGATGTCTGCAGTAAGTGTCACCTCCTCTCTCCTCAGCCGTGCATCGTCCCGGCACAACACAATCTATTGAGGAAATAGATTTCTCCATTTGCATGAATGCTCCACCCTTAGTGCATCACCATACCACTTGCGGCGTGTGCCCTCAGCCTCTTATCGCTCCCCTGCGGGCCTCATTGACTCTTAGAAAAGGCGTTAGTTTGAAGGCCACCAGCATAAAAACATGCCTTAGGCTCGTCCCCATCAAAGCACGGGTGGAACTTCGCTAATGTAATCATACATCTTGCCCCATCATAAGCCATCAAACCTCTCTCCTTGATTTCTACTGACATCGCGACCACATTTGTACGTTGGTATTGCGAAGAAAAGTCAAAAGTCTTCAAGTGTCTCCATCCACCTTCTCTGCTGGCATTCAAATCTCTGGCGTAAATATACTTCAAACTCTTGTGAGTCGAGGAGAACACTTCAAAACTTTCCTGCCATACAAGTAGTGCGCATGGCCATAACTTTAGAGCGAGCCTCATAGCGATGACGCTACAAATCATGCGTGGGGTAATTCTCTTCATGTTTCTTCAATTGCCTAGAGGCATAGGCAACCACTCACCTTTTTGCATAAGTACCCCCCGAGCCAGCCCTTGAGAGGCATCACACGAGGAAAACCGTGTACTTTTCCCCACTCCATAGGAGTAATCAACACCGTGTTTGAGTCAATCTCTTTTTCGAAGCTCTGGAAGACTCCTCTCCACACTTGTCATTCTGAGCTCACTCAGCTGCGTGTTAGTCTAGTCATTGGACATGAAATCTGGAGAAGTTCTCAGTAAATCGACGGTAATAACTTGACCCGATCAAGGAAGGCTGCGTATCAAAGACACTCTTGGGTCGCTCCACCTCATCACGGCCTCGACCTTTGCGATTTGGGAAATACCTTCCTTAGACACCGTATTACTTTAGGAAGCTGGATTTCTTGGCAAATCACACTTCTCTAGTTTGGCATACTGTGATTCTCTCTCGGTGCACAGTAGGCGCCCACGCAAATGTTGCGCATGTTCGACCCTTAGATATATCGGATATAGTCCACAAACACTACCACAAGCGATCGAATACGGACCCGATATATCACATTCATCATATCATAAAAGCGATTGGAGCATTGGTGATCAGGCATGTGACAAACTCGAAGTGTGTCCATTACCGTCGCGGCAGTCTTGGGATACTCGAGCGGTCGTACTCTCAGCGATGATACGAGATCTTGGTCGATCTTGATGAGCCAGTTGTGATGAAACGAATCTGATCAGGAAGTGGGTGCTTGTTCTTCACTTGGATTACTCTGTGCTCCGGTAATCCACATACTTAGTAGCGTTCCGTCGCGGAGCACCCCGAGGCGAGGTACTTTCGGTCGGATGAACCCTTTACCTGCGATTCTTGCGGTGTAGATTGACTCATACCATCAGTGGAGCCATCTAAAAATCGGAGCTATTGAAATAGGATCGATCTGGGATACAAATCGATGGAGAATTCCATCTCTATGGAGAATCACGGCGCTCATCGGAAATACATGTCGACAAAGTCACACACTTGTGGAAATTTCTAATCCACCCCCACCTTCCTTTTACTCTCCACGGTAGCATATAGTAAAAGGAAGTCTTGATATTCAATTTTTTCTCAGCCACTTTTCTCCATCTCTATCGACGATCGAGTTTGACCAGCCCCTAGATTCGCATAGAAGGCTGACCTGCGTGACCCACAGCCAGCGGCGGAAGGTCGCAGCCTGGCCGAACTTGATCTAGGGTATTTGCGTCAGGGCCTTCTGATCCGGTGACTCCACAATCACCGAACGCGCGCGCCGTATGTAGGAGAGGTATAGAGTGTGTCACGACCCGAATCTGACATTCAGCACCGCGACCCTTGCCCGCCAACGCTTCCATCATGCCACCCGCAGGTTGTCTCAACAAACAAAGGACAAAGAGAGTGGTGCAATCACTAAGTCAAATGGAAGCAAAGAAGTAGATATAAATGAGCGTGATGCACCGAGAATCAAACAACACACATGCAGCTTTATAACGAAACCATACCTTCCACTAACGCACATTTAGGCTGCGGATCCCGAGGCATCACAGCGGGCTACTTTGAGACCTGGCCCGAAGTAGACAGTCGCGCCCTGCCAGATCTCCCTTTCCTCCCCTTTGGTTGTCCTCCTTAACCTTGAATGGTTTCTTGTGTCGGCCCGACGAGAGGAGGCGGTGTTAACTGCTTTGCAGGCACCTCCTCAAACCGCACCACCCGCTCATAGTCAGGGCCCGTGTCTCACCACAGGCCCGTACTCGGCGGCTTGCCTTGCTGTTGCATGGGCGGCCTGGGCCAGTTCATCCTTGGGCGCTTAGCCTGTACATCCTTGACTGAAGTCACCAGACGCACAGATTCTTGTTCTTTCCTTCATACATTGCCTCATGGCTGCTCACTCGTGAATCGGGGCTCGTGCCACCTGCCTCACCTCCTTTGTGGGTGCGAGAAAGCAGAAGAACCACCGTTGAATGTTCGGTGACCCTCGCAAAGCTGTTCGGCTCTCATTTCTCGCTTGCACCACATCTTTGTGCATACCTGACAAATAGAGTAAGGCGGGAGGCATGCTACATTTCTGTAGCCTCTGTGCAGTGCACAAACTTTAGATCTCTTAATGCTCACCTCATGGCCTCGGGAAAGTAACGGCTAGGTAACTCCTCGGGGCGAGTCCACCTGTGTGTGGCATCTCGGGTGTTGTTCATATCCCACCAGTGTCGGCCTCGTCCCTCGACGCAAAAAGGACTAGAGAAACTCTCCGCTCCCCGGGGACTGCAAGACATCCATGATCTTCTTCACTTCCTTTGGCAGCGTGCTAGGCCTCGAGAGTGAGCACCTTTCACCGAAACAGGGGAATAGGGTGCCTTGAAATCCTTGATCCAGCCCCTTGCGTCCGTCTTATAGGAATGACCCCACCGGAGAATAACGCCATCTTTCCGACCCATCACACGAAGTAGTGAAGGACTGTCGACCTTGTCGTCCCTCCTTCTTCCCTCTATATAAGAAAATAGACAATGGGTTACCTCCGCGTGTCATGTCTGAGAACCATTAATAACTCACCAGGGTTCTCGACATCGATTTATTATAGCTATCACGATCTTTACCGCTATTGACCTAAGCGTCAGATTCATAACAATTGCACATGGTATAGAATCATTACACACTAGCCAATACTGGCAAAAATCCATACAAGCATTATAATATCTAAACTCATTATCATGCTTGTAATCATACTGTATGTTATCCACGTAATCTCGGGTAAACATGTTGTATCATAAAATATTCTGCCATATCCTTACCGCCTGGTTATTATAGAGCCTTATGCCATACATGTATGAAATATCATCACCCGATAACACAATCCTAGCATAGCTCATCATGTAGCTTAAAGAATGTGCTGAATCATCTCCAGTTTTCCTTTAATCTCCGTTTATCCCTTTGCTGCGATGCAGCTTGTCACACCTGATTTGGTGTGATTTATATTGGCCCACACCATCTTTTTTTTTTTTTCATCATGAGTCCTAACAGGACTCTTTCAAAATCCACTTTGCATGAAAGAGTCTCACCATCTACCTGCTCTTATCTTCTAGCTTAAGTCAACGGCCCGGAATGTCGCTGAAGCGTAATTAGGCTTCGACTCGGTCTCAAAACATATATATACATATGCATGCCCAGTGGGAAGTCTCGATCTGCCAGTACCCTTAATCAAAATATTTACAAAATCCAAAACCTACAAGTGTCCCGAGCCTTCGAGCCAAATAGTAGCCCGTGATCAAGCGAAACATCCAGAAATATCGGTGTGGGCCTCCACCTGACTGATGTTCCTCTGAAGTAACCACTGACCACCGGCATGCTAAGGGCGGCACAATTCCCCCGACCTCCCGAAACCACGCAAGTGATAAAACTCTCGAGTCATGCGAATTTGGTCTGTGCTGCATCCCAAGGTGGAGAGGAATAATGGGGTGCCGACCTTCGATGGTAGATCGCGCAAGCCCGTGCTTATAAAAACATTTCAAAATACAAATAATTCACATCTCAAAACATGAGCATTTTCAATTAATAGGTTGATGTAGAAGAACAAATGGATCTCTGTCTACTACCATCTAGGCCCTCATGACGACTCTTTTGCCGGGCTTTCACCCGGTATGGGTATCGCGAAACAGCGACAAATTCTTTGGACTTACGAGGATATGCCTATCCCTGCCTGGGCGCCTCAATTACAAGGACTTACCACCCGGGGGATATGCCCGTCATATGTGGAAGGCCTTTCTGGGGCCCCTGGCAGGGGACTGAACAGTTAAGTGTCCTTACATCAATCCGGACTCTGGAGTCCACTTTGTCATGCTTTAAAAGCCACCATAAACTTGCACCCACTGGATATTTAAAAACATCATGTACCATTGTGAATTCAAAGAATTCCATAGATATAAAAATATATACACATTTATATATATCATTAGAAAATCACACGAGTTCAAGCATGTTAATTAATTTAGTCAAACCATGGTATGTTTATATAAGCGGGAGAAGGTCTAGTCCACCTTCCTTGGTTAATCCTACCAAGTCTCCCAAAGGAAGTCAAGCGGGGAAGCTGCAAGGGATGTATTAACAAGTCATAAAGATTTCTTAGCCTGAGCAATCCACGGTTGCATTACCCGATTGGTTTTATTACTAACCGCCTTTCGAATCACACATATTCTTATACCTACCAACATAAACCTTCCCCGATCCTTGAGAGCACTCTCTTTACACACTTACTAATATCGTAAACATTTAACACCCCTTATTAGGGTAGCAAGCGACGGCACACATAACACTTGTACCTTGTTTGACTGTATCTGGTGACCCCTTTTTTCTTTTTCTTTTTCTTAACTACCATTTTGACCAGCCATGCGTGTTTTTTTTGTTCACTATGGTCTTCCGATAGTTTCCCTATCTCTTAGCTTTCCATAGCCTTAAATCAGTCATTGGACCTCGAATCAGGATTATGGTTTTACACTCGACATGCACGAGAGGTATTTATTTCACAGGGACCAGGAGATCGTGTGTCTCTTCACCACTACTTTGACCTTGAAGTATGGGAACGACTAATTTTGGCCACTCTTGCTGAAATTCCTTTATTGGATCTTTGGGAAAGGTTTTGAATCATATTTGGATCAATATAACTGACTTATGACTCAGCAGGAAGGCGCTCCGGGACCGGGGACATGTCATGTCGACTTTCAACCTCGAATTCAAGAAGGAGGGCGCCTTATGGTAGGGGTTTAGTTCTTGGTTTCTTCTAGACATTCGAAGGGAATTTAGGTCTTGGGCTTCTTCTCGACTAGAATCATCCAGTTACGGAGTTCTTTAGGCCAACTTATGACCAAAACTCTTGTCGTAGGAGGTCGAGGCAGACACCTCCTTGGTTCACACACACACCTTGCTGCTTCTCTTCACAATGGTCTTTTTAATTTGGGATTTTACAGGCTCACCTTCTAAATCTAGGAGGTTGCATTAATCCCGACAAAACCCTATAATATAACAGAATCCATAACAAATACAGCGGCCTCAATGTTTACACATGCCTTAGTGAACTTTTTCCACAAAACGAAGCTTTCCTTGGCTTTTCTCCTCCTCTCTAGCTTCTCTCTAGAACTCTCTCTCGCTTTCTAAATTTCCAAATTTTCCACTTCCTAGCAAAGAGGAAGTTGAGTTACATCCAAAACCAAGGTGGTTTGCCTTGCTTACCATGTAAGCTTCTTCTCATGCACTTGCCATGTGTTAAGATCGTAAATGAGGTGTCATGCCCTCGCTGATGCCACATATCTAAGGATATTACACTTTAGTCCCTCTCCACTAACAAGTTTTCAAAGTGGTCCTTGAGACATACTTAATTACAAACCTAAACGAACCCTTTAAACTTACCTAATTTATAATTGACCCACATGCCATAAAATGCAATCTAACACACTGTAATCCTCTAATTAAACCATTCAACCATTAAGATATTAATTTAATCTTAATCTGCAATTTAAAATATCATAGGGCATAAGTTGCATTTGCCCCGGAAATCCTTACAGACCAACAAAGCACCACACGGTGTTACCTGCGAGGGGTCAGCGGTTGACATCCCTGAGTTGAGTACAGGCGAGTGGTGCAGGTGGCTCTGATGGAAGTGTTGAAATTACTTCTGGCCAGGCATCATATACCTGCGAACGGCTCTTGGGTAAGTTGACCCCAGTAGTACCCAAAATCAGGTTACTCGATTGCTCGATGAAAGGAATGCCCACACGACTACGAAATTTGGAGGGTATGTGTATCGACTCTGAAACTAAAATGTAATGTGAAAGGATCACTTTCCGCACCTTTCATGGACCTCCTAGAGAGAGTATCTCAGTCATCCTATACGCTTTTTGATGGGTATTTTAGTGTTACTTCCATATAAGTGCTACAGTGTTAAATACCGCTCAGCATCGCACTGTTTGCTGCACACATGATTAACATAGGTCTAGCGTGCCCACGAGCCACTTTTCAGCGTTGCTCAGTATTTTTCGATGATATGGTGGAGGCGTATTGTTATTATGGAGGAGTTTATATGGATGACATAGTTTACGGGGAAAAGTAATGAATCTTTAGTCCATTTGGAAGCTGCTCCTCCACAGGATGCATCGAAAGGAACCTGTAGTACTAAAGGCGGGGAAAATGCATTTTATGGTAAATCGGGAGCATAGTGTTGAGACACGTCATTTCTAGAAGAGGGAATTGAAGTGATGGATAAAACCCAAGTGATGAGAATTTCCATCTCACACTATCTGAAAACGATGCGTGATTCTTGGAGGCTTCTATCATGAGGTCATCAGAGACTTCTGAATTACTGTAATTCGAGCTCCTTGAAATAAGTTTTAATGGGATGCGAGTGTCTGAGAAGAGGATTCGCGCTTAAAACCTGCGCAGAAACCTTGACCTTGCCTTTTGAGCGTGGGCGTGCTAGTGACCTTCTTGTCGGGAGCGGCTCTCTCAGGGCCAGAAGTAGAAGCGTATGTGGTGTATTATCTGCGATGGCTGCAAATGAAGCCAGAGAAAGTTGCTATGGTCTATGCTTTGAATGAGTTAGATCTTATTTGATTGGGTCGAATATTGTATTCTTCACAGTCATTCCAACACATTGAAATATCTGCTAGAAAGCGGGAATTCCAAGGCTCGGCTTATTGGATGGTTTCTACTGTTGCTCACAGGTCCAACATCTGAATTAGAGATAAGAAGGGTGTGGAGAATGTTCAGATCATCTCTCGGATTAACCATGGCACATACCTGACCCTCCTATATTTGATGAATTTCTGAGATCTCTACGCGTTGAGTATATGGCACCATGGTAGCTGCTCACATTGCCAGGTCCACACGATGAGAGAAGAGTTACCGTGGAGCAGCGCAGGCCGAGAAGTTCTTCCATGCGAGGTTCACGTCCGCTATTGGGAGGAGCGCGTGTTGTTCCAGTATTGTGTTGTCGGATAATATGTAAAGCGCAAAAATGTGTCTTGGAGGAAGAGAAGAAGAGCGGGGAAGTCGGCCGTTGCCATGACTTATGATGAGTGATAAGTAACCGAGGGCATTTACTCGAGAAAGCGGCCGTATGAAGTCTTGCGTTCGGGTTTATTGGCGTCGTTGTTTAAGAATGCCACACACCGTGGCCGGTGATAAGTGCAGACTTGGAAAGATTTCTTGTATGTCGTCACATGATGAACCCCATTGGCCAAGTTGGTGTTTGATGTATGGGGCAAAGCTTCACATAGGATCATTCCTACTTCCTTCCCGGTATGCTACATCATATGGGGGAATTGGACTACGTGTCCCGAGTGGAGTTGAAACAATGTACAAGTAACCATAAGCCGTGCTAAAATTCTGAAGGAGAATTTTCTGCTCTAGATTGGAGTTCCCAAGCAGTGCTCGGTGATGGAGGTTCTCACTTTGTAACAGGCCTTTGAGAACCTCTTATCGGAAATATGGTGTTATAACCGCGAGGTAGCCTGATATCATCCTCAAACCCGAGTGTGGTCAAGTGGAGCTCGCCAGCGGAGAGAGGAAAGAGATTACCGCATCGATGAAAGTCGATTAATTCTAACGGGAAGGGTGGTCTTTGAAGCTTCTAAGTCATTGTGGGCATACAAAGCGGTATATAAGACCATCCTCGGCATGTCACAGCTATCGCTTAGTTTATGTGAGGCTTGCCGTTTACGATGAAATCGAATACCTGGCGTATTGGTAGGCAATACGAAATTTGAACATGGATATATGAGTTTGGCCTAAAAAGAATGCTTGAGATTGTGAGTTAGAAGAGGTGACAGCTTACTTCTTCCAAAATTACGAAAAGGATATCTGAGAAGAAATGGCATGATGATCATTTCATGCTTGAAAACCTTCAATCGGGGGGTGAAAGTCCTCTGTACATGATTCCAAGCTCCATGTTTTTGGGCAGATCAAATAAGTGGGCGGGCCCATTTATCATCCACGAAGCATCGATGGTTGGTTGACCTTCGACCCGAAGGCAGAGAGGTATTCAAGGTTAAGGCGGCGAGTGAAGCTACATGTTGTTTGCCACACACACACCGCACTCTCTCTCTCTACAACGAAGAGAATATCCCTCCTTGATCCTCCATGGCGACATTTATTGCGGTTGGTTTGTCTCCACGAGACCAGGCTATGACTACTTTATTTTATTAGCCCGATTTTTAATTTATTTTATTTTTAGTATTTTATTATTTTTTAAATTTTTAATTATGCTTTAATATCTTCGAGTTCTTTTATTTTTGTTTTTTTTTTTGTGCGGGGCAAGGCGAAGTGCGAGGGACAAATTTTCATCTTGCAGTAGTGAAAATTAAGCTATCAACAAATTTTTAAGCGAGTGTTGAAACTGAAGGCCTCGGCTTCCTCGCACACCTCTTCGGAAGCCGGCCCACTGTACTTTGGCTGCACCTCCGCCTCACCACAGGGGCTACACTCTCGTTCGGCCACCTGCCGCGCGTCCGCCTTCTTGCCTTGCCTTGTTTGCTTCCTCAAATTTGCCGGGTTTTGCTAAGTTTCAATAACCAAGCCTCACCATGGTTGCGATCACGGAGGACATCGACAGGCTGGGTTCGGTTGGATTCCTTCGGAGATGTCGTGCTGGGCACTTCCGGTGCCAGCGGGTCACTCTACCGACTCCGGGGACAGGGCACCTCATGCTGTCTGCGGCCGTGATGCGAGTCCCGACCTCTGGCGGTATCTGAGGAGCCTTAAGGTCTTTGAGACCCCATCCAGGGCCGATCTGATATCAGAGCCTCGCCCTCGTGCATCCCACATTTGGCTTTCCGGGCGCATCGCCTTAAGCGACATACAAACTTGCAGGGGTCTTCCGATGGCAGAAACCTTCCTGCGGTCTCAGTACCCTTTCAGTCTACGGTCGCCTCGATTATCCTACTTTAAAAATTAAAAATCCTTTATTTCAGTAATGACGATTCAGGGAATATGGATTGTCTGCGAGGACTTTCATAGAAATCTGTGCGTGCTACCGGCATTGGCAGCGGACCTGGTGAAAGGGTGTTCTGTCTGCCGGTTGGTATGTAGGTATTCACTCTTTGCGTTTATGACTCGAAGACAATTTTTTCTATCCCGGGTGGTTCTTGAGTTTTACCATACTATGACATCGGGAGTGTCCCATGAGCGGCTTCGATTCGAGTATAGATGGTCGTCTGCTTGGAGTTGCGGAAGCGCCGGATATCACGCCGCTGCAGGCTGGAGTGTGGTTACGGCTAACTCGGTGGGTGCCGGTGGTGGCCTCACCCCTCGCCCAGAGATATGGTTCGCTCGCTCTCTCTCGAGATACGACGGCGGGTCTGCCCTAGGGCCCACTTCCTCCGCATATGCTCTCTGTGAATCTAACGTCTTTGCGCGGGCTAATCTGTTCCAGCTAACTCTTGTTGCGGCGTAGGGAGCTATTCTAAAGGCTCTTTATCAGATATCTAAAGGGTTAAAGTTTAATCCGGCGGTATCATGGCCTTACTTAATTTCGAAGGTCCTTGCGAGAATTTGGCTTCGGGCGAGACTATTCCACTGATGCGGTGTTATGCTGTGTGTTAGAGCACCTTGGGTTCCGGGAGGAACCACGTAAAGCGTCGAGTTGTCGTATGATTATCTATGACAGACCCTACATGCAACGCTCTTTTCTTTTTCGCCGACGGAGGATGTCGAGAGGATGATTGAGGAGGAGGGACACGCTGGGGATAGCGGCTGTCCCGATGTGGTGGGTGAGGAGCCTCGGTTCATGTTCATCCACGAGTTCCTCTGCGCCCTGGCTCCTCGAGGCGCGGGCGTCCTCCCACATCACGGCTGACCATCTAAACGCACATCACTGTCACTTCGAGGGGATTTCTTGGTATGGACGTTACCGCTATGCTTTGCCCTTACTTAACTGCCCAGCGACTTCTCGGCGATAGCGGCGACGGATGGCGTAGAGGTGCACCTGAATCGGGCTATTCTTCTTGGACTGAGTACTGGTCTCCCCACCCGATTCGTGTGCTTCCTATCCGTCCGCACTCATGGGTAATCCACCGTATCAGCTTCATCTGCTTCTTTGGATGTGCTCGCGGCAGCGCGATGGCCGATCCGGCCGGCTTCGCCTACGGCGCACAGTGAGGAGGTGCACTTCCTTCTCTGGCACGATCCTACCTGAGTGAGGACACGGTGATGCTTTGGCCGGTTGAGGGGAGAGTTGGCGTCAGTGGCATTTATCACTTATGTTTTGTTTTGTTTTTATACTTGTGTTGTTTTAGTTTATCAATACTAACTTTTTTGGGTAGTATGTGTGATAGTAGGCAATGGTTTTATTTTGTAGCTTAGTATTGTGTTCAGCTATTATAAGCTGTACTAGCCTTTATGGTTATATTAACTATATAGCGATTATTTGCATTTTCTATTTTACCCATTTTTTTATTATTTTAATTAACTTTTTGTATATGCATAATATTTGGCACTTTGAATTTGATGAACATAGCTTTCCTAATGGTGTGGCGTTAGAAAGGTCTATGCGAGAGATTAGTGGATGACTAGTAAATTCTTATTGTAGTATTTACCTTGTTTTGCTTCCACCTTTAGCTAACACCGCAGAGCACATTACTTAGCCAAGCGACATTTATCTTCTGATGCAAATCCTTTCCTAACCCTGTATGTGGATTTGCTCGCGCCGAATAGGTTACGGACCCCATGCGCCAAACGTAGGTCTTTGCAAGAAAAGCGAAGAGAAAAGAAAAGCAAAAGAAAGAAAATAATAGAATCACGTTGCTTTGCCTTGAAACAGGAAACGCGATCCAGAGGCATATGTGAAAGCCTTCCCCAAATCTGATGCCTAAATAGCCAACTGGTTGGGAGTCATCGACTTGGTGTTATGCGGGTGGATGGGTCTGGAGTTTACTTGAGTTGCCTTTGATGCTGGAGGCTGAAATCATTCGAGTTAGGTGAGAGCCTGGAGTTTGTGGTAGAAAGATCCTCGGCTTGGTGCCTTTAAACCTTGGTGGTTGGGGTGGACGAATCCCAGTACGGACTTTAGTGAAGTCAAGCCCTCGGCATTGCTGCCTGCCCCCTACCAGTGTGAGTAATAGAAGGGGTCACGATCTATTATTTGGGTTGGATTTAACTAACATACGAAGGTTATGGCATTGCTCGTTGGGGGGGGAGGCGTACGATAGTTGCCTTGATTGGAGGATATATGATCAAGGCAGTGGCACATAGAAGAGCTTTGGTTGCCTCGGAGGGAGCTTGTTGGTCGATCAACGGTAGTTTTCCTTCTTTTGAGATGGTTATTGGCTTAGGTTTTTGTGATTCTCATCCCGCCGAGCCTATGCGTACAAACCTTTTGACCTCCCATGTTTTGTTCTCTACTTGTTGATTACTTACATTTATACGAAGGACTAGCAATGTGTCAGCCGATTGGGGGTGTGATTAATTGCAAAGTTATTTTGAACCACTGTTAAGATAGGTTCTAGTGCTTTGTGTACTAATCATATTGGTCTTGATTGACACGTGTGGAGTCCCTTTGGTACTAATGATTTATGGCCCATTTGTTTGTGGTAGTTTCTGCCGGGTTTGAGTATTCCTATCATATCAGCTGAGCATATCGAAGTTAGGTAGTTACATCGAGTTCGTATGATTTATCTTGGTCATCGAAGCGCGGGAATGAAGAGCGATTGAGAACAAGCGAGGCAAGCGAGGAGACAATAATAATTTTGCTATAGTAGCGATTTTCGCTACAATAAGCGAAATTTTAACTAACAATTTAAGCTACATCGCGATTTTTAAGCTGTTCATTGTCAGCGAAAATTCACTATAGTCTCTACTCCTGTTTTTGTGTCTGGCTTGACCACAGTTTTTAAAGTTATTTCATTTTCTACCCTCAACGTAATAATACTAGTTAGTTAGATTAGTATTTTTGCTGTTGTAAAGGCTATATAATACGAACAATTCTTATTAACTTTAACTTTGAAGCATTCTCGTGATCTGGGCTGTTTTTGCCCTCACTTTCTCTCTTCTCTCTCTGCTCTCGCTCTAGGCAGCAGCCAAACACACCCGCCAAGGACAGCAGCTCAAAGGATGTTGGCTAAATCTAAACCTTGAGAGGAGGTTCTTCAAATGAGATTGATATGTTTACAGGTGATCCTACATTTTTCTGAGAGAAACAATCTTTGTATTTATGTTTCAAACTTTCAAAACTAGGTTTCATATTTGATGTACTTTCATTAGTCAGCTGACTTTTAGGGTTCGAGTGTATTCTTAATGGTACTAACATCCTGGTTGTCATTCTGAGCCATATCCAGTGATTAAATGCTAGATTCCAACTTAATGCTGATGTCTGCTATGTTTCAAAAGAAGTCTTGAGGGTTAGTCTTTAAGAGTTAAACAATGTCGGGTTTTGGGGAAGCTATGGTCATCTTCCACTAATCTGAGAAATATTAGAGACACCTTTGCGCCTATCCTTCCAAACTAGTGACCTTTGAAACTTGAGTTCTTTTTACATCTTATTTCAAATTGCCTTTGAATTAGTATATGAGTAAAAACATACTTATTTTATAGAAATCAAATCAAACAAAGCCTCACCATTTTTGACTCATTACAAAATCATTTATAGGCAACTCTATCCTGTTCGATCTAAAAGTATTTATACTATAGAAAACCAGATTATCTAAGCGGTAGGAGTAGTGAGTTACTATAAAATTTTGTTGATTCATAGCTCGTGTGTAGGGAAATCGGTACAACGATTACCTCATTCACCTTTTTCCAATCCTGTGGCTCTGACTTCCCTGATTAAGTTGGTGTTGTTGTGTTATTTTCGCTTGCGGTCGTCTCATTCACATGAGTGCATTGAAGAAATGCGTCTTGGAAGGAAAAGAATTTATTCGAGAAATTCATTTCATGTCTTCCCCAGTAAAAATTGAATTGGGGGCAAGAGAGTGAAACCATATTTTGGCCTTCTCCTTTAGAAGTGGGAATAAAACCATCTGAGTAATATGGAGGGTGATCATAGGCGAAAGCTTAACTGCCGAACATCCTCGAAATCCTCGCGAATGAATGGGTTCACCATGTCTGACCCGCCCGATACGAGGGGAAGACGAATCATCGAATACCATGAAGGTGGTTAGCCTCTTCGGGTAAAGAATACATGGTTTGTTGTGTGCTTTGAGGTTGCGCGAGAGAATCTCTCGAGGGTTCTTTCCATTAGGTAAAGGCGGGAAGCAGTAGTGATTGTGGTGAAAATTAACATTTCCCCCTCCTGCTGCTGAGGATTTTCGGAGGTGCATCACCATCTCCTTGTCGTGGAGGTTCCTTGCCAGGGTCTTTATTGGTTCCAGGTAGCCACAAACGCATTTGGATTAAAGAAGGCGTTTCTTGATTCTGAGGTGTTCCATCTGAGGTCTTAGGTTCTCTTGAAACAAGCGAGTCTTCTTTGTGGACTCTTCAAAATGTCCTTGAAAATTATAACTCTTACAAGTCGAATTGCTAAATCCAGAGGCGAGCCGACATGCACCAATCTTGACCGAGGATAGAGTATCCATACATTATCTCACGAAAATAATTAAAAAAGAAAGTGAGAAGCGTCTTTGGTTGTAGTGCGATTTCAATTACCAGCGGCTCTCTTTGGATAAACTAAATTATACTTCTCATGTGCACTCCACACAGCAATGATTGCGAAAATGCCGTCTATTTCGTGTCTTGAAATTATTCCCCAATGTGCAAGACTGTGTCGTCAGATCGTACATACTAATGTGGGAAGTCCCACGGAGTCATTTCAAAGGAATTAGTTTCCTTGGTGATCCTTAGGGTTGATATCGATAATAATGATTAAAAAGTAAAATATGGGGGTTACCAGTTGATTGATTGATTGAAGCGCAGATTAACTTAACTATTTTACTACCGCCAAGAAGGGGAGCCTGTTAGGATCGCCGGTTCACTTCACCCTGCAGAGACCTGCAAGGTAACACCCACCTCTTTGCCACAATCGTCTAGGAGCCATTGATGAATGGTCTTCGGCGAAAGATATAACATTAGAAGCATAAGGCGAGAGCGATTGGCGGGCAACAACGTTCGGGCGATTTGCTTGAACTCTTGATGCGCATTTACGATCAAGCACAGTAATGTGAGAGTCTCTCGTTCACCACGTTGTCAGAAGATGTCAAACTAGGTTTTATACTCAATTTCGCAAGTGTTTAGTATCGTACAATCCCATTGAAGCCTGAAAAGAAGGGATTGAAGAATTTGTACCTTCAGGAGTTGAGGTTCCACCATTAGAACCCTATCATGGGGTTTAGAACTCCATTAAAGCGAGTCGATTCATGATTACTAGAACACTAATCAAATACCATGTAACTTGAGAAATAACTTACTTGATTCTGGTTGGGATATCATGATCTCTTAAAGAATTACCAGTTATAGAAACCAATGAAGATTCTAGTGGTTTTCGAATAAAAGAAGAAGAAAACTAAGTACTCTACTCTATGAACCTAGAAAATTGTATGAAAGAAGCACCCAGGATTCAAGACCAAACCACAAATCCGTCCCCCTTGGCCTTTCTGCCCTCGAGTGGGCTTAATGCAGTCTCATTAGTGATCTCAAAGTGGTGATTGAAAGATGGCGTGCCCTTGCAGGTGAGTGCTCAAGTCAGCGAGATCGCATGTTGAGTGCCGCCTGCCAAAAGTACCTTTGTACTCCGGCCTTGGGGTCTGCCGTACCCCCTTATGTATTTGATAAACGGTACCGTCTCAGTACTCCCTCTTCAGCTTGCCAGCCTTGCAGGGCCTCTCGGCCGACGTATGTCAGCTGTGTGATACATTTATTCTCGGAACCAAACCGCTACGAAAATGCACGGGACTCTGAAAACCTACACACACACATAAAAACACTAGGTCCAAAGCACGTATTCTACACAAAATGAGGAAATAGCTTGTAAATTGCAGGAGGGGGGGGAGGGGACTTAAACCACATATAAATGTCACGCATTTTTTTTTTGACAGTATCAAGGCGGAGGCGGGTTGACAACGGTGGGGTCGCGGGAGGCGAGAGCTGCCGTTGAAAGGGTGGTCGGGTGTTGGCGGAGAGATGTCGCTCGTCATGCAAGGCGTCGATGAAAGCTGGATTAGTCTTGCTGAAGCGGCGAGGCGCCCAGGAGCTGGGATTAGGTATGAGTAGCGAGGTGCGCGCCTTGGCGGCGCCCGGTCTTGACATAAGGGAATTTGGGTGCGAGGTCCGACATCCCTTGCAGCGAAAGGGCGGAGTGAAGGTGGAGGATGGTGGCCGTGCGGCGGATGAGCGAGGTTTATTTACTTCTAGAGCTGGTGGCAAGGTTGTCGGCACTGAGACTCTGAGGAAGCTAAGACAAGGCTCTAGATGAAGGGCTTTTGGCGCAGACTTTGACGTGATCTTCAATTACGAGTTATGGTTGTGTGCCTTCACAACATTTATGGAAGTGACGTGATCCCGGTGGGGATCTTAGGACACGTCAAGCGCATACCTCCCAGTTTTTCATCAATCCTGATGCCCCTCGGGATTGCTGCCTTGATTTCCTACCACCACCAATCGGATGTAGATGTTAGAGAGGCGGGCGAGAGTCTTCCAACCACCGGGTTGGGCTATAGGCATCAATACGATTCTTAGTCGCCTTCATTTAGGAGAATGAGGAACCTGACGCCTTTGGCGAGAACTAGGGATTGTATTTTGTTGCCGTCAGTTTAGCCTTATGCCTTACGCGTTATATCCCCGGCTTTCGTTGTCATGCAACTGAGTTTCTTAATAAAGCATGTGTTGTCTTGAAAATGTTGTTGTTGCTTTCTTTGGTAGTCGAAGCAATTTACTTTGTTACCCCAGTCGGGTAGGCGCCAGATGGACTATTGGGCATCATACATACCCTACAGGCCATATAGGACCTTCCCCAGACTTTATAATGAACCAGTTGGGCATCAACCATCTTTGTGCGGATAGAACATCTGACCTTCCACGATTCTACGCTGACCGAACGGGCATGTCGACCGTAACCAAGTGGGATAGGACATCAGCTTCCTCCGAACTATGTGTGAGTGACGGTTCGGCATCAACCATATTAGGCGATTAGGACGCCTTCCCTGATTCTATAATGGTGTGATTAGGCATCAGCAATACACTAGGCGGATAGAACATCAACTTCCCGGACTACATGTGAACCGTTGGGCATCGACCATCTGCGGGGCTGGATAGGACATCAACCTTCCGGACTTTGCGTGAACAATGATTGGGCATCGGCGATCTTGAGGCGGATAGGACGCATGACCTTCCGGACTTTGTAATGAACGATTGGGCATCAACCATCTTTTGGGCGAATGGTTCGCATCAACCTTTCCCGGACTTTCTAATGGTAGTTGAATCAGCCATACTAGGCGAGATGGGATCAGCCTTCCACAGGACTTTGTAATGAACCGATAGGCATCCAGTATTATTGGGGTGAATAGGACATCAGCTTCCCGAACTTCTGTAATGAACCGGTTGGGTATCAATATCTTGGGGATAGGATCATTCCCGGACTTTGTTAATTAAGGAGGTTTAGATGGAAACACGGTTAGAGGCCGAGATCAACCCTTTATTGATAGTACCTTTTGAGGTGCATAGCATTCCCACGTTCTAGATGCGGTGTTAAATACGATTTATCTAGTATCGACGCAGAACTCGCCATTTGTCGTGTTACTATATATATGAGTCCTTCGGTTGGGCTAAAACTTTCGACCACTAGATTAGTTGTGTTCTCAGACTTTCCTTAGGACCGGAGGTCCTGTTCCGTTGCAAAATTTTCGGGGTTCTGCGTTTGTTGTACAAGTTACCGTCAGGCGGTAGTAAGATGCTATTCGTGCAGTACTTGTCTGCGTGGGATCTCACAGGTGTCTAGGTCATAATCATAGGTGCGTACTCATACGCTCGAGAACATCGGTTCGGAGGGGCGTGGCCTGCAGGTTCTGTAGGGATTAGCTTCCATCCCATAGGTAAGTCTGCAGAAGGGAGTGTAGGTTGGTCTTGAATTGTTGTAGCTAACACCCAGGGAAGTTAAATGCCCATTTGCCTTTAGTGAATCTAGCAGTTTCTTTTAGAAGCGATCAACGAGGGTTTTTGTTAGAAGTCCTACTAAGTTGTTACTTTGAGGTCACAGGGGGTGGAGTATAGATTCTTTTCAACTCTGGCAAAAATTCACACATGGCTTGAAACGATCAGGGTCGTTGTCTAATATAATTGTGGGGAATACGGGCAAACCCATGAAATATTCTTCCAAATAAACTAGTGGCGTCATTCTTGTGTCTTTGATTGATGTGAAAACTGACCTCATCATTCTGTGAAGTGTCGGTAACACTAACAATAACTTCTTACGAGTGAAATGGTGGGAGTATGCAATAGCCGATTCCCAGGCAAAGAGGCAGGCTTGAGATGTGGAATTTAAGTCTCTTAGGCAGACTGCGGTTATGCCGTCCACACATTTTTATGCAGTAATCAAGGGCGTTAGATTTCATGGTTGTGATAATACCGCAGTGTGTGGGCTCATTGTGGTGGGGATGCTTTTGCCCGCGGATGATTACCATATATCCTTCATGTAATTAAACGAACATCACGCCTGACCGGTAGTTGAACGTTGGAGGTGGGGCGATCGGATTGCTTAAGCGTTGTCTGTGTCAAAGAAGGAACTTTGGCCGAGGCCCGAACTTGGATCTTGTGAGCCCTGTCCTTCTCATTAGGGAGTTCTCTCGTGTTGATGTACTACGTTGTAGGATCCATCGAGAAGGAGGTTTAGATCCACGACACGGGACGTAGTGTCGAATCGATAATAGATTGGTAGAAATATTGTCTCCATTATTGGTAGAGACGCGACCACGGAGGCTAAGGCGTCTACTTTTTCATTCTGATCCACAGAACATGTTTGAGCTTCATCTTGAAAAACTTCTGTCATTGTTAACCCGAGGTTGCCGTTCGGGGATCCGGACATATTCTGAATTTACGCCCACCACCGGGTTGGGAATCTCCGAATAATAAGCTTGTGGTACGATATCATGGCCACGATTGATTACGGCGAGGATAGGCTTCGTACTGCGATTCATTGTTGGAGGTGTTGAAATTTGCTTAGGATGCTTTGTTCAATCTTGTCCCCACTCTGGGATTTTAGTTGCAGACAATGCCGATACGGTTTCTGAGAGACAGTGAAGTGCACGAAGTGTGATTCAAGTACAATCAGAGCATGTTTTGAGGTTGAGGGGATTTCTACCGAGAAGAGTGACGAACACATCCTTCTTGGCCAAACATGACATACTAAGATACCTTATTCGCTTAGTTCGACGCCTTGACCATTCTCCTGGTGATAGAGCAGGCTTGTGAATAGTCTTGGGGAAGGTTGGGGCACCCGATGGGGGTAGGCAGATGCGGGAAGTTTCTTAGTGGCTGCAGAGCTACTAAGCGACCGCCAGGTGTTTGTGGCATCTGGCTTAGCGTCGGCTGGGACTTCTTGACGAAGAGAACACTTGCCTCACTTGCATCCGCATTTTCTTTGGTGGGCAGCACTGTTTGTGACATACGAGAATTCTTAAATACACACATAGAGTGTCTACCATGCGGGAAACTAGGGGCTGCGAGGGTAGGACTACTAGATGTTTGATTGTCATAAGGCGATCCGCACTCCTTATTCGATCTAAAGGCTGGATTGGTCCCTGAGGTGAAAGAATGGACGGTTTTAGGTCTATGACGGGAATGTGACATACGAGGCGACGACTCGCCGGTCGACCTCTTGTACTAGGGTGGGGTCGGGTTCCGGGATGTATGGATTAGTAAGGTTGGCTTCCTATCCCCCTGCGGGTCCTGCCATGAGCCCGGGGCGGCACTTGCAGGCCCAGGCACACTTTGGGGTTGCTTGGAGTTTCATCTGCGTATGCCTTGAGGAGTTCGGCTTCTGCCGCACGGATGTGTAGTGATCCCGGGCAGCTCCTTGCTACGACTATCATCAATGTATACCCTCATGGTTTTGCAATATTGGTCTAACATCTTAGTCACATCTTTGATAAGTTGCCACTGGCATTCTTTGTCGAAGCGACTTTACATTATAGCATAAGAGTCCGTGTGGGGTGATAAAGCGTTGTTTTAATAGGGCAGTGCAGTAAGAGGGATTTGATGGTATCTCAGGAGGCGTCCGGGGCGATAAAATCCCATGCCGAGCGCGTGACAATCACAGTCTCTATCTGTAGGGTAAAGTTGTCTTTAGACCTCATTGAGATCTGATTATGAAATCGCATATTCCATTCACCTCGCTGGTACACCATTGGCCAATCATTATGGGTACTTGATTTCTCTCTACGATAAACCCGGCTTTCGAGGTTATCTGCCCATTCTAGAAACTCGTTAGGTCGATTACTGATACTGCTTACTCTTTATCTTATTAACTTTGGCAAATAGAGTGACTTTGACATGAGGAAATGCGAGTTAACGCCCGATCGTAATAAGTGAATGCAGGGAAATACATCGATGTTACAAGAAAAACGTCGTTCTTTCCTCTCTCATTAAGAGGAATAACATAAGGGTGTGTTTATCGACCCGCCCGAGGAGTATTGATCCAAGAGGATCCATAGCGATTGTTCCTATCCTCGAACACACTGGCGACGGCGTGATTGCTATTGCAGGCATTTGGGTCGGGCTTGGGATTGTTGGAGCTTTCCACTCTCCACGGCTCTTCTTGAGCTCTAATAGCGGTGAGTTGCTAATTGAAAGCACCTTGCCTTGCTTTCGAGGAGGTGTCACGTCGGCACTAGTTAGATAACTGAATGTTTGATGGTAGGTTAAAGGAATCTTTGCTCTTAGTCTGCGACTAGGCTCGACCGGCCGATGGCACATGCGATACAAGTCTTCTCTGGCGAAAATGACTTGCTTTCGATGTAGGCCACACGCGCATGTGATTGGGAGGTAATATCATCTATGTATAGTTAGCTTAGTTGCACTTGTAAAATCCATGAAATTCTACCCGGTCGGTAATTTCGGTGGAACTTTCATGCACTTTAAAAGTGGGAAGTTGTATTGATTAGGCCGCGCGCGGTCGACAAGCACTCTGTGCACACATCAAAATTGTTAATGCGTAAGCACAAGTGCATCGTGGTGTGGAGTTGTGACCACTGGAATGAGTTAGGAGGGGAAAGGTTATGGGGGGCGTCGGTAGTGTATTACTGTGCGTCAGGTGCGTGTTCACGGAGGGCGAATTGTGGCGTAGTAGTAGCTTTCTCTTTTAGCTTAGTTATTATTGGCCAATGAGTGAGAGGAAGCGATATATGGTGATGGTGGGCGGCGAGGTTCGAACCGAGCTTCACGAAGGTGGTGCTATTCTTTCAATTGTTGGAAGCCGATTTGCGCTGCTTGGCGACTCCCCAGTATATCTTCTTCTGAAAGTGTAGCTAGCCCGATTGGTTTCTACGTTTCCGAGTTCGGCATCAGGTTAGTTTCATCATGCTCGTGGTCCACGTAGTGTCGCGCATAGGGTGGTGCATTGCTCGGGATGCCGTGAATTGGTGAGCCATTTAAAGTCGAGGTGATCCGGATGAGAGGAGGGAGTATATTTGTAGGAGATGTTTAGAGAAGTGGGGAGGTTCCCTCTTTCTCTCTCTTGCTCCAGAGGCCTCGGTTCTGCCTCTAGCTCATTTCCTGCGAAATTTTGCCTTTGTGGCGGCTTGCTGTACTGGGTGGTAATCATTCTTGTATGCGGGAGGTTGGATATTGTCTTCTGGAGTGTAAGTATTTGTCCTTTGTCTATATTGTTCTTCCGTCGTCGTGGCGGATCCAGGATCTTGGAAGAAAGTGGTCGACCCCGAAAGCCTCTTTGAGGACAGAGGGCATCCATCTTTGTATGCATCGATTTGTTGGGTGACTTGTCCCAAATCTTACGGTAAAATCACGGATAGTCGCGCCTCCGGCAGAAAATGGTTTGTAGTGAGCCCGATGTTTCCCTATTGTCGGATGCGGAACAAGTCTTGAAGCGAATCACAAGCCTAACTCAGCGGCGAACTAGTTGATGGTTCCCCTCTCGAGAGTTTGTGGAACCTTGCCCGAGGCGGGCGAGTCCTTGGTGGCGGAACGCCACACCATAGACGGTCATTCCCAGCTCGAATCATCGGCGGTTGAAGTCTGCGATGGTCGTGCAGATCGGAGGCCATCATACGCATGAGTAAGCGGTATGGCAAAGCGCGAAGACCATGCTTAAAATGCGACAGTGGGGGCAGCGACATGTCCTCAAGCCCCGGTTTCTTGATATTAAAGGAAACAGCGAGGCGGAGTGCATCCCAGTAGAATGTCTACATGAGCAGGGCGATGGAATAGCCATACCCCAGCCCCGCGCGGGCATATTTTAGGGACATCTCGAATGATGTCACATCTGCTGCGGCCTCTCTTAGTGTGTCAGCCCGGTGCATTCCAGCGTGATTGGCGGAGCATGAGAGACCTCTTTCTGAATTCAACCTCCACTTTGTGAGTGGCGAAGATTGCGAAAATTAGCGAGAGCGCTACCGGATAAATTCGTGATCTGGGGTGGATCATCGCGCCTAGCGAGATGGGCCCTTTGCCTTATCGGCCCCGAGCAGAGACCAGGATGCCCCTGTGTATTTCGCCTGGGTCTGCTGGCTGGTGCATGGCTGATGGACTCTCACATTGGTTAGCATGATCTGTGGTTGGCCACTGCTTCTTCTTGCTTTGTTTCTCTCCGACGCCCGGCCGAAGAGAGAGCGCCCGTCTTCGAGGGATTGATTCCTTTGGGTTGTTGGTCATGGTGACAAAGGCTTAGTCCACGTTAGGTGATCGGGAACTACCCAGCCCGGGATGGGAGATCACTTGAAAGCGGATGTATCGAGCCCTCGCAAATCGATGGGCTTTCTTGCTTAGTCGTTCCCTTTGAGGGCAGGCGCTAATTGTAGTCTCACTGGATACAGTACAACAGATGGGTCGAACCTCTGCAGGCATATGCACACGTAAAACAAACTACAAAGCGTGATGTGGCGCGCGTCGCTCTCCAGATCACTAAAAGTTAGATCAAGGAATGCGGAGAGTGAAGATCGATCTTTTAATTAAAGAATGTGTACCTTCCTTGTTGTGATTCTCTTCCTTTATGGAGGAGGATGATGGAGTGGTTTCCGCGAAACGGAAGGGAAAGAGGCGTTCTTGCTCGCCATGACTTTGTTCTTCGCTTTTTGATGGCCAAGTTGGTGCAACTTGTGCACAAAGAAATGTTTGACAGCGCCAGCGATTATGTGCGTGGGGGGGGAGCGTCTTTAGTGGGAAGTGTACAGGATGTTAATCATTAGGTGGCATCTTCGAGATGTCTTGGTTGGGAAATGGCCGTCTAAGTGTTGCATCACATAATGTGTAGATTGGAAGGTGATAACCACTTGGGTACGGCGAGGGTAAAAGGTGTTTGAAACTTCAATGAATGGTAAGGGAGAGTTGCAAATTTCTGGCTGCAGTCTCTTATGATAGTTGCGTAAAATAACGTATATCAAAATAGTTAATAAATCATTCGTTAAGGCTGAAATATTTTCATCATTTCAGAAAAGGTTCCATCTCTGCGGAACCATGATAAGATCTTTGTCAGGTCTCATTGCATTTATTATTATTATTATTATTTATAAAGGTTATTAACTTATACCATAAAAAATATAATTTAAAACTGTCTACTTATTTACATAAAGTGCAATAAATAAACATACATCAAAATTCTAAAAAAAAAAAATTGAAGTTTGAAATAAAATTAGGTATTTTCTAAAGGGGTATGTAAATTCATTAAAAAAAAAAAAAAAAAAAAGCAGTTGAAAAAGTTAAAAACAAAACAGGAGAAAGAGAGATTATTTTCGTCGTTTCAGAAGAAGAAGGTTACAGCTCTCTGGAACGATAATTTAAACAGTCAGAAGTCAATTCATCTCTTTCTTCTTCGTTCTTTCCAGAACCCTCCACCGTTACCTATAAAAAGTAAAAAGCCAGACCACCATTTCAGCTTCAACCATTGAATCCTTCATTCGCAGTTGCAATTGTTATCAATCTCACCACCAATTCTCTGAAATCGACATGGATTTGAGGATGATGGCCTTCGATTCCCCACTCTTCCGTCCTGCAACACCCTGGTGACGCCGGCGACGACTGCGACAAGTCCGTCAACTCGCCCTCCGCACCTACGCCCGCGACGCCAAGGCCGTGACGGCGACGGCGGCGGACGGTAAGAATCCCCAAATTCATACGCCTTTGGCATCGTCGACATGCCGGGGGAAGTCGGCGGTCAGGTGGAGGACGACGCCAATGTTGTGTGGTGATCGGCGGAGAAGCGGGAGGAGGAGGGGAGAAGAAGGCGCCAGCACTGAATATGGAGCGGAGGGTCAGAAAGTTCGTGAGGAAGTTCGCGTTGCCGGAGAATGCAAATACCGATAAGATATCGGCGGTTTGCTTGTGAAGACAGGTGTTGACGGTGACCGTCGAGGAAGCTGCCGCCGGGCCAAAGAAGCCCAAGGCATTGAAGGTCAAGATTGGCGATCAATCTTCATGTTTCCGGCGGCGGAGTAATTGCAGCCTCAGTCCAGCCTATTTGATCGGTTGAGGCGCTGTGAAATTTGTGTGGGTTCGGTTTCTGCCGCATAGGAGCTGACCCTTTATTATGTATGTTGTTTCTGAATTGAATTCTCTGTATGAATTGAAAGCTTTTCTTCTCTGTTTTCTTTATTATGCCTCCGCTTCTGTTTTTATTTTATTAGGCCTTTTTATTTGATGACGAAGACGGCGTACATTATGAAGAAACCAAAACGCTAACGAATCCACGAACCACAACATTTTTTAGAAAATTCTGCACATCAGATATTTGAATCTAATTAAACAATTCGCCTGAAATTTTGGGTTTTTTTTTTCTTGTTAGATTTAAATGTTGAAAGGGTTTAGACGAGCCCCACAAGTAATGAAGTAACTAATAGTTGATCATCCCTTTTATTTTTGCTCCAACCTTTATATACCATGGGTCAGAGGGATTATGTAATGGTGCAAAGTAAAATATTGATGAAGTTATTTAAGCTTTCTTGTGCCATCCTTATTGAGCGAGAGAGTGAAAATGTGGAGTAATGTGGAACCTCACTGTTGTGCCGATGATAAGGAGTTGATTAATTGAAGGTGTTAGTGTGTTCGCCATGGTGAAGACCTTCTGCAAGACGAAGATGTGTGTCTTCGCCTTGGCGAACTTGAGCCATGCAAAGAAGAAAACTATTGGTTTGCCAAGGCAAAAGAGCCTTCGCCTCGACGAAGGACTTCTGGCCTTACAAAATTAGTCTTTTTTACCATTTTTGCCCTTTCCCAAAGGCCCATTTCTAAAACTTTATAAATTTTTGTTCTTTAGACTTATCTAGGATTACGGTTTTGGAGAAGGAACACTCTTTTAGGGTTTTCTCCTTCCTCCCTCTTAAGCCATTTTTTAGGGTTTTAGTTTTTGTTCATTTCTATTTTGTTTTGGAGTGTTATTGAAGATCTAGCTCATCAGAGGAGCTCTTGCAGTGGTGGAGTAGATTTGGAGATATTATTCACCTTTCATTTGTTTTGTATCTCTAAAATCTATTCTATTTGTTAATCTTTCAGTATTATATTTGTCTTAAATATGATTTTGTTGGATTACTTGGCAAGTTAACGATGAGTAGTTAAACATCCTCTAAGGTTGATTGTTTGAAGTTGATGCTTGGTTTATATATATTTTATGATGATTTTGTGAATCCATGCTTGTGTGGATGTTAGTCGATTGTAATTCTTAGGATTATTATGGTTTAACTAATTAATCCATACTATGAGTTGGGTATTTGATCCCACAACATGGAATCCTTGAGTGATGCTTGGATTATGCTCACAAATCTAGTCCGGGTCTTTAAAGTATGAATTTATTAATTGAAATCTTAATTAACTGTCAAAGTCACAGGGAATTAGGAATGCCTAACTTAAATGGATTTCATTAAAAAGTAGCACAATCTCGGCATTGAGGGATCATATAGACTAAGGGTGATCCAACCCGGCGTAGTCCCGAGGGTAGTCTATTGTAGGCAGGAGGTGACCAATAGGATCCCAGAGGAAATCATTGCCTTAGAAAAGTATCGAATTTAATGACTAGATGGATTGAAGGAGAATAGGGTTGGTGTGAGAAATTGAGGGGAGACCGCAGTGTAAACCTCGTGCCAGTTCCTTGGACATGCACCGCAGTGTCACGTTCACTTGATCAACGCTTAATAGATATTATAAACCTTGAATGCATCAATGGAGACAATCAACCTAGAATCTTTCCTTAAGTTACATCACGATATCGCCGGTCCTTGTAAGTGGACATTGATCATCCTTCACTTTGTTTCATTTTGAACAGTTTAGGAAACCCTTTTTCACCCAACCATCTAGTCGCTCAAATAGTGAATGACTTCAGTAGCCAGGGTACTCAATCCTCTCTAAAACTACACCTTCCCTATGGGATCGATATCTAGACTTGTTAGTCCACTGTATTACTTGTGTGACCTGTGCACTTGCGGATAATCACTATTGAGTTTTTGGTGTTGTTGTCGAGGACTTAACAATGAGTCTTTGGCAGCTACACCAATTACCGAACACCACCACCAATGATCCCTTGATGAGCTTCCAATTGCCACTATTGATCAATTGGTTGTATCCATCCTTGTACAGTATATGCACAAAAAATGTTTTAGACGCAAGTCTGGATGTGTCTCACATCTTTCAACGTTAATGTGCACCCCATACTTGTTCGTATGCATATGTCACCAATCCCCGCGATCTGGGAAACACTTTTTTTCCCATCTTCACCGTTACTTAAAGTTTCTGCTTTGTATGTTGAGAAATATTCCTTTAGGGACGCGAATGAGTGTCTGATGTTGCCAATTCATTACCCACTGACATCTTGTTCTACTCTGTGACAACAATCTTCTTGATTGTAGTAAGGTCACCTCATTGTCACGGTACCAAATTTGGCGATGATATTTTTGTCGTCTGCGATTTGAAACTTCTTGTCTCCTCCTTGCTTCAGGATCTTGCAATTCCTTTTCATGTGGCCTATTTTGCTACAATGATAACACTTTATTTTCCCTCTAGACTTGGATCTGCCTCTTGACTTGTTATGCCCAGATGGTCCTCTGCTTTTGCTTTGACCCTTGTTCTCCGTGACAAGGGCATGTGTGTGTCGTACTCACAAAGAAGTCCTTCCTTCAAAATTCTTCATTAAATAGGTTATTTCTGACCATAGGCAACGTGACTTTTCCTTATGGGCTTGAATTTCCCAAAGACATCACTGAAGTGTTCCAATTGTCTAGTAATGAGTCAAGTAGCAAGCATGCTCAAGTCTCATCATTAAGAGGGAGACCTGCGTGATAGCGTCTGCGATCATTCAGCCAGAAATCATTTAGATGCTCAGCAATTGATTGGCCTACCTTAAGCTTCAAATTCATCAACTTTCGCATCAAGAAAATCTTGGCTTGATACAAAACTCAAGGGATCACCCTAAACTGCCATACTAGTAGCACCTCCTCGACCCGATAGTTTGAGTTGTGCTAACACAAATCTAATCTAATGGTTATAAATAGGTCTCTGGGGAATTCTCTACGGAATTTCTGATGACGCCTCATTCTAGAGAACTCTATGGAAATATCTAGAATAGGCTTCTAGAAGTTGGACTAATATGTTTTTAACAATTTGGGCTTTTATTTAAATTACTAAGCCCAAAACCTAATAACTCAAAATCATTTCAACTAAGACCCAAAATCCAAAATCAAGTTTAAGTTTCAACATAGTGGTGCTTGAACACTGAAAGTGTCCTATACATAAAATTGGTTGCGAGATCTAATTATCAACACCAGTATCCACACGTGCATTTTTTTAGGAAAAATATGAAATTACCACTAGAAACACGTCATTAGTGAAGATCTATTTGATCTCTCTTAGATATTCAAGAGTTCTTGGAACTCTTTTTCCAAACCAGGCCGGTGTCAAAATTTCCCCTCCCGTGTGAAGCATTGATAGTCAAAGTTCGTCCATTCTCATCATGGACTAGAAGTGTTGTCATGCATGTACTCAGAAAATATAATATGAGAGGAAAACTTGAGTTATGTGAATTTCTTTATTATCAATCTAATATACCCTCTTGAGGGAAATGATTTGATCTTCAGTAGGATTATTGTTTATATAGAGAAATTGACATCTAGGCCATAGTTAACGGGTAAAAACGTAATTTAACCCTTTTAAAAAAAATTCTAGAACTATTTTATGTTAGTTGCTTTAAACACGAGTAATATTTTTGAAGATTGTGTGTGTATCATTAGCTATTTTGTGCTTCTTGAGGATTAGTGCGGGGAGACTCATGAGGGTTCAAAGATGAAGTTGCATCATTCCCCCACCTTGGTAGAGGAGCACTCCTCGACATATGTGTTCATCACATCCAAGTCTTCATAGTAGTCATCCACATTTGGACAAATGAGGCTTTCCATGTTAGCCCTGCTAGAGTGTCACGATGCACACTCCTTTGATATTAAACTCCTCATTACTTGACATGAGTTTCTTATACATGTTACACCATGGTCATGTTCCCAAAAGTTAACTGCACTAGGTCTTTCCTACAATTTATTAATGCATTAGAGGTGACTATGAATGATCTTCCTAAGATGATTGGAACATGATTGGTTCCCTTAGTAGATGGCTCTATGTCCAAGAAAACAAAGTCGATGGGATTGAAAAAAGATTGTCGACTTATGCAAACACGTCACTCTATATTAGATTCACATTGTACTTAAGCCGTATCGAATTGGATTAATATTGGGTCATTAGCACATGCTCCATTGGTGATGAATCATGGAACTCATAAATATCCTATTGTTCATACAATGGCCTACATGGGGAAGGAGAAGTGTTTATTGTTATAGCATGAAGCTGGGGTTGTCATCCTTCCATATTGCAACGAATGAGTTCACATTTTTTATTCATGAACACCTCTTGATGGATGTGGGTTGGATCGACGACTGCGGTTTTGTGTCAAGTACATATTACTTTGTTGCATATGGTGGACTTACGCATCTAACCGCTCTCTTAAAATTAGACGAGATGATGCGCTACAATATATTGAAGTATAATTGGTTGGATAGGCGCTTGGAAAGGATGAATGACTTGGAAGGTGGAACATTATTTCTTAGCTGGCCTTTCTTTGGAGTTTTAGCTGGAGAGCAAACGACATTGACTGCATATAGTGTTTACTATTTCTCATCACAAACATCCATGCCCAAGTTTCTTGTCTACGGGCTGGCAAGAATAGAAGAAAGGGTGAGTTTCCTAAGAAACAAACATACTATGATCGGTATCAATTCTACGACTCATACCTTGGGAAGAGTTGGAGTTTATTGGGGGAGAGTGGAAACTAGATGTGTATGGAACCTCCTTTGTTCATATCTTGATAAGGAGTTGATTGACGAATTAATGTTTGATTTTCATGTATCTCAAGCTTGCAAGGAATTAGATTTCATGTAAAACAAATCAATTTTAAACTTTTAAGTTGATGTGGAATTGTATTAAAAGTTTAATTGTGAACCTTAAGTTTTCTCTTATCTTTTCATATATTTTAATAATTTTTCTTTCTTGAAACATATGATCTATTTTTATGTAAATTTTATATTCTTTTATTGAAGTACATGGATGGGAATTAAGTGTATTTCTATCTCTGATTCTAATTAAAGTTAGCAAAGTCTCAGTTTCCTCGGTTAAAGTAGAAATTTCATGATTTGTTTCTTTATTCATGTGATTATTTTTAAGAAAGGTTTTTTAATAAAAGTTTCAAATTGCAAATATATTTTATTTTTTAAACATCCGATTGTTTCAAATTTTGAAAATAAAAATAAAATTTTTGGAACACGCACTTTTAATACTTTACCAAATTATTATAAATTATCCTTCCAATCTTGTTGGTTTATTTCTTTTTTGTTGTTACATTTAATAAAAAAAAAACAAGAAATAGAAATAAAAATTAAAATAATGATTAAATTTTAAATTTTCAAATTAAATTTTCAATTCATTTGAGGGTCATTTTAGACATTTTAAATATTAATATCAGCTTTATATTAATTTTCAAAATTTGATACTTTATATGGCTTGTTGGATCGAATTATTGGTAGTTATATGACCTACTTCGTTTGCTTTTATTTGTAAGCAATTATCTATGGTGGAGAGACTGGGTGATACACAATTCTTATCATAAGAATTTGCGCTAGAATGAAACTTGATGGAAAAATTGTAGGGTCTATTTGGTTCCGGATTTTTAAAATTGTTCTTGAGAACAATTTTTTTTCTCTTAACTATAATTGTTGATTTGTGATCTGAATTTCGTTTTGGGTTTATGTCTGATCTGATGGCCCCACAATGCGACTTTTGTGAAAAGAAAATGTTGAAAACAAAAAAAGGATATGTTGTGATATATGGACCTTTACGTTGGATATTTTCGTAATATTAACATCTTATGATTTGTCTACATTGATACTTGCTGTAATGCATTACCTACCGATTCATAAGCTAAGGGGAGTTTTATCTCCTATTGATAAATTTTTTTAGTGAGAGTGATTGGTGCTCAAAAAGTGCTATTTTGAATCATGTTTATTTCGGGTTTGAGCACTTTGTACTAATCGTTGTAAGATGGCACCAGTGCACATTAAGGTCCACCTTTATTCTACGTGCATTTTGTGACTAATTTTGTAGTTTTACAAGCTATTTATGTCAAATTTGTTGAAGGAATTCGATCAAGCACGAAGAGATTTGAGTCAAACTTAGCATTACTTGATTAGAGACCGAGAAGAAAAAGAAAATGAAAATGCAAGGAAGAAGAACTTCTGAAACAAAGTTTCATGGTTGCGAAGTATACCCTTGACTTTGTTCATCATGCGAGCCTTTGTGCATCCATCTGCCTTGTTGACTTCTAGCCTTTTGCTTTTTGATACTTTTTTGTTACAAATTTTTGTTTCTTCCCATTTTATCCCCGGTAATAGCTTTTGGTTTTAGTTTTTTTTGTAATTTCCCTTGCTCTAAGCAGTATATAAGCTAGAGTCAAGGTCTGTAAAAGGGATCAATCCATCAATCAATAAAATTGACGGGGAAGCTTTCAGCTTTCGGGCTTCTTCTCTTCTGCTTCACTTTCTTTCATTTTCTTTTCCATTTTCTGGGCAGCCAAACATCCTTCGAGGATGACAACTTGGAGGATGAGCGGCTAAAACCCCTTTCTCCTTGGCTGAAGGCTCATGGGTGGTGGATCTGGGTTGAGGAGTCCCACATTTTTCGTAAGCCTTTCTTTGTCGTCGTGTTCTCCTTTTAACTCTAGGTTTAGATCCCTTCGATTCATGTTGAATGGTCAGTACTTGGTAATCTTTTAGTGCTCACTTGATGCTCATTACTAGATCACGTGATGTTCATTAGTTATCATTTATTACCCATTGTAATGTGAGTCAAGGAGATTTCGTTTAATGACTAAAGAACGTGCTGACCGGTGAATGCCATTTTCAAAGAAATTTAATAAGGATTGGTTTTATAGCTACACATGAAGAATCTAGTTCGGGGAGGTGTTTATAGGGTGAAATCCTCCCCAGCCTGAAATGACCACTGAAACCCTAGGTTGCCCTAGGATCTGTCTAATATCCACGATACTTCAGGAGATCTCTTTTATTATTTTCTTATTTACTTAGTTTATTTCAGTTTTCACCATCAAAACCCTCACTTTGTTTTTACAAAAACCTTTAAATCCTAAAAGTGACATTCACCATTTCAATTCACTATAAGTCATTTGTCTGAGAAAACTCATCCACTGTGTCTGGGCCTTAAAACGTATACGCAGTAGCACCTTTCGGTAGTAGGAGGAATTTTAGGTTATAAATATTGTTGATTTCGGTTCACCCTACTGTGGCATGAATCAAATAGCGTCGTTGGCGGGGATGGTGCCTAAGTGCAAATGATGACTGATATTGCCATGATCCTCATCACGAGATAGTGAATTTTCTTTTATTTTATGTTTACCGGTTTCATGGTTTGTCAATTTGTATCTGGTAATTTTTTTGAATTACCATTACCTTTTTGGTAAATTGTTTTCCTTTTTCCCTTGTTTAATTATGCACTTACTGTTCTTCTTTGCGAGGAACATGTTTCAATGGGTAAGGAATTATGAAGGCAGGTTGATCAAAGTCAATTTTCCACAGGAACCTAGACTGAATTTGAATACTAACTAAATGGAAGAGGGAAGCGATGCGGTGGTGTCAGGTGGAGGCCCCAGTGCATACATGATGAAGGTTCTGAAACCTTCCATGGCGAGAATCGGCAACGTGGAGAGAAATCCAAACCCATCTAGGTCCGCGGGGACTATAGAAGCCACTATGGATGAGTACACTAGTGTTTCCCGAAACTAATGCACCACTTGACAATGCCCCCAGCCCTAGTTGGGGGAACAGCACAAATTCCTCATGGGGACGAGACCTCCATAGTATTGCCTCCTTCTCATATTATGCCTCGACTCCTCGACCACCACAACCACCACGGTTGACATCTTGGGTTGAGCAAAACATCTTGCCGGGCAAGGCAATAGTGGATAATTTCACTGAGGAAAGAGGCGAGTGAATGTCCCGGGCAATCGGAAATTGACATAGTAGAGAGCTCCACTGACAGGTGGATGTGTTCAGGCCGAAATTGATCGAGGAATTTGACATCCTACGACAATCCATCTCACATCAAGAGGAGGAGAATGCTGGAGGAGAGTGCTTGGCCGACACTATTTTGGGTGAGCGGTCTCGACTCACGGCCGAGGAGGAATTGAGGACCCGAAGCGAGCTCACGGGAACTCTGGATTGCCCAACAATCGCTGTGTGTCTATGGGCCATGGAGGAGAAAAGAGAATCCTTCCCTTGACTAAGAAGGCAATGGAAAGGAGGCAGTGGAAGAACACCAAGAGCACAATTTACCCTTTATTATTTCGGTGTATATCTTTTTGCATAACACACTTGAACCACTAAACACACACCCTGAGGCCACTTGATCTTGCATGTCTTCTGAGCTAGGAAGTTAGGGGGTCACTACTCCTTATTTTGCCATTACATCAAAATACATTGTGGCTATACCGCGTAGCACGGGTGGATGGTTTGGTCTTCAGTTCGGATATGGAGCACACGGACCTCAGCATTTCTGACTCCACACCCGGTTCTAGCGACCTCAGGCTTGAGCGGTTTGGGAGAAACTACAGTCTCCCCCACTTTTTTTTTTTCATTTTTCTTGTCTTATTTTATTTTATTTTATTTTATTTTGATTTCTTTACTTTTTCTTTTTAGATGTTCTCTAATTTTTAGTTAATCTTTGTTTTTAGCTTAATTTTCAAATTTCTGCAATTTTTCTTAATTTTTTCTGTGATTATTTTTGTAGATCAAATTTTTGAAGGAAGCCAAAAGTGCAAGAGAAAATTTCGAGCACTGTGCGAATTTCGCGCATGCGTGAAAATTCGTACACTGCGTGAAAATTCGCACATCGCGAAAATTTGCGCACTGCGCTAAAATTCGCGCATGCGCGAATTTTTCTACTTGCACGAAGTTGTTCTACTTCCCGTTTTGTTTCACTCATAACTTTCTCATCCGAACTCCGTTTTGGGTAATTTTGGTATCGTTGGAAAGATTAGAGAGTGTAGAATCCAAATATATCTAGAAATAACACTTTTGAAATTATAATGAAGGTGTAATTTTCAAAATTCTCCAACTGGTCACTTTTTTTCCTCTATTTTCTTCTCCTAACTTGTTCATTTGAAGTCCAAAGGAGTGAATAAGGTGTCGGTGGAAAGCTTTACGAGTATCCTATCAACGGTAATTTCATCAGGAGGTAGCACTTATTCTCTAACTTTCAATCAAGCCACAAATGCGGATAATGTGACATTTGGTTGGGGAGAGTTAACGAAGAAAAGTGGCATTTATTTATGTTTTTGTTACTATTTTGAGCAGAAGCCATTTTGTATGTTCGGTGGCTTCTTGGTTTTCTCTTTGTGAAGTTGTTATCTTATACGAGCACTGCTTTTCGACCTCAAATTGCAACCATTTTTGTACCCATTTTTGTGATTTTGCCTAACACACCCAAGTTGGAAAATTGACTTTATCTATCCCTATTGATGTTAGATTGATTCCATGCCTAGTTGGATTATTGGTTAAATTCTTGTTGCTCTCGACCTTTTCTTCCACCTCCTAGCTAACCACACTATGCATGTGGGTTTCAACAATTAAATTTAGAAGAAGCTATAACCTCCTAAAGCTTTTGCCAAGCCCCTACCCTAGTTTAGGTGACTACCTTTAAATGAGTTAGGACCCCAGAAAGAAGGCGATGTGTCTTTAAAATAAAGAATTGAAAAAGAAAAATAAAAGAAAGGAAAATTACAGCAGCTTTGCCTTGAAACTGAAATGGTCAGGGGTATATGGCGAAAGCCTTTAAAGCCCAATGCCCTAATCCAACTGATTGGGAGCCACCGACTTAGTGCTCGCTACACGGGTGGATGGGTGGAGTTTAGCGAGTTGTAGGTGCTGGAGTTCGAAATAATTCAGAGTCCGGGGTGAAACCTGAAGAGTTAGTGGTCGAAAGACCCTTAATTGGTCGGGAGTCATCGGTGGATCCCGTTACATGGACTTTGGTGAGAGATTAGTTCCTCAGCGCGTGCACCCTACAACACAAAGAGTTGTGAAGATAAAGTGAGTCCACACGATCTATTTAGGGTGGTTAGTGTCCTAAGTGTAGGTAGTAGCTTGGTTGGGGGGAGAGTGCAGTTCGGCAGTTTATTGTTGAGAACTAATCAAACAAACACTTAGGTTTTGGTGGAAGTCTCTGGTTGATTCACCAAGAAGGAAGCTCTTTTGATATTCAATTTTGTATGGCATTCATTCTCTCGAGATAGTTATTGGGCAAGGGTTTCGATGATTCTCATGAAGGGTTAGGCATTACTCATTCACAACCTTTTTGAAATATAATAATTTTTGTGAACATCATTTTGTTATTGTTTTGTATGCTCTTTCTTTCTTTTCTTTTAACTTTCATTGTTAAGGGACTAGCAATGCTGGCAGGTTGGGGAGTGTGATTGAATCTTTCAGTGCTATTTTGAACCATGTTTATTCGGGTTTTTGAGCACTTTTTGTGTACTAATCAACGTAATTAACCCGAATTGCATATGGGTCCACCTTTATTCTCTTGTCGTATTTTGTGGCTAATTTTGTAGTTTTTGCAAGCTATTTATGTCAGAATTTTGTTTGATCGATCCAAACACGAAGAATTTGAGTCAAACTATTCTGGTCAGAGACAGAGAAGGAAGAAAGAAGGAAGCGATACAAGGAAAAGGAGCCGCAAACAAAGTTTCGCGCGGTTCTTGGTATTTGCTTGACCTTTGTTCATCCTGAGCCCACGAGTTCATCCATCCTGCCTTTGTTGACTTCTAATCTCTTTTTCTTTTGATACTTTTTGTTACACAAATTTTGTTCTTCCCCATTTTATCCTCGGTAATAGCTTTTGATTTTAGTTTTTTTTGTAATTTCCTTGCTTTGAAGCGGTATATAGTGATCAGTGCAGCAAAGGGATCAATCCATCAATCAATAAAATTGACGGGGAAGCTTTCAGCTTTCGGGCTTCTTCTCTTCTACTTCACTTTCTTTCATTTTCTTTTCCATTTTCTGGGCAGCCAAACACCCTCCGAGGATGACAACTCGGAGGATGAGCGGCTAAAACCCCTTTCTCCTTGAAGACGAAGGCTACTGGGTGTTGGATCTGGCGAGTTGAGGAGTCCTTGTTTTTCACGCAAGTACTCAACGTAGATCCTATGTTCTCCTTTTAACTCTGGGTTTAGATCCTTTGATTCATGTTAGATGAATTCGATGCTGAAGCAATCTTTTAGTGCTCACTTGGTGCTTATTATAGATATCGTGATGTTCATTGGTTATCATTTATTACCCATTGTAATGTGAGTCAAAGGACTTCGTTTAGGCGGCGAGAACATTAACGGCAGTGAATGCCATTTTCAAAGAAATTTAATAGGATTAGTTTTTTATAGCTACATGAAGATCCGGTTCGGGAGATGACATAAGTCATCCTCCCATGTAGGAAATGACCGCAGAAGCCTCGGTTGCAATAGGATCCTAATCCCAATATCGATACTTGAGGGGAGATCTCTTTTTATTATTTTTCTTATTTTACTTCAGTTTATTTCCAGTTTTCACCATCAAAACCCCCACTGTTTTACAAAAACCTTAAATCCAAAGTGACATTCACCATTTTCAATTCACTATAAGTCATTTGTAATAAGAAAACTTCGTCGCATGTTCGACCACAAGGCATTTATCATGATAGCTTTACTTTCTACGGCAATAGGAGGAATTTTAGGTTATAAATTTTGTTGATTTCGGTTCACCCTACTGTGGCACGAATCAAGGAGTTTCCATGTGAATTTTGTGTTTTTCTTTGTTTTCATATTTTATAATTGTGCCATTGATTTTAACAACAATAAAATTAAACTCATCCACTTAAGGATCCTACGGACAAAAGGGCCATTTAAGTTAGAAAACATTCCAACAACTTCTCATATGGTTATAAAAACTTCCAATGCCCTATAGATCCTTCTAGAAGTTGGAGTTATGGGTCAAAATAGACTTGGTTTTGAATAATATATTATTTTTAGTTTTTTCTACAAACTTATATTAAATTTAGTTTTCTCTTTGCCACATAAAAGAGAGGAGAGAGCATGACAAAAAAAATTTGTTGATAAAACCGTAGTTGAGAATTACGGTTTAATTTTTGTATTAAAGATGTAGTTGGAAATTAAGATTTTATTTTTTGTACTAAAGTTATAGATATGAACTACGATTTCAGTTTTTGTACTAAAACTATAATTACATAAAATAAACATATATCAAAGTTGTTAATAAATAAATCACTCGATAAGTTTGTGGGAATAAACATCTATAAAAAAGCAATTTTTTAACGAAGGGTATTATTTACAAAAAGTTATTAACTTATACCAAAAGAATTGTTTACATGTCTAATTTAATTGGTATAACGTTCAAATATTAAAAATATAGGATCTCATAAATAGGAGGATGCTAGGGAGACAATTTATTATATTATAAAAATGTACTTAGTTATCAAAAAATCCTTATACTAAAAAATATATTTTTAAACTGTCTATTTATTTTCGTAAAATGAAAATAAAAATTCGCAGTAAATAAACATTTATCAAAATTCTAAAAAAAAAAAAAAAGGGTAAGTTTGAAATTAAAACAAGGAAAAGGGTATTTTCATCATTTCTAGAAAGTTCCACAGCTCTCCGGAACCAGTGCAGAATGAACAAACATAATCGAAGTCCCAATTCTCTCCTCTTTTTTCTTCGTTCTTTCCAGAACCTTCCTCGGTTTCCTATAAAAAGTAAAAGCCCAGACCACCATCTCTAATTTTATCCAACATTGAATCTCTTCTACATTCGCAGTTGCAGTTGTTATCAATCTCAAACCAGCAATTCTCTGAAATCGACATGGATTTGAGGATGATGGCCTTCGATTCCCCACTCTTTTCCGTCCTGCAACACCTGCACGACGCCGGCGACGACTTCGACAAGTCCGTCAGCTGCCCCTCCCGCACCTACGCCCGCGACGCCAAGGCCATGGCGGCGACGGCGGCGGACGTCAAGGAATCCCCAAATTCATACGCCTTCATCGTCGACATGCCGGGGGTGAAGTCCGGCGACATCAAGGTCCAGGTGGAGGACGACAATGTTGTGGTGATCAGCGGAGAGAGGAAGCGGGAGGAGGAGAAGGAAGGCGCCAAGTACGTGAGAATGGAGCGGAGGGGTCGGAAAGTTCATGAAGAAGTTCAGCGTTGCCGGAGAATGCGAATAAGATATCGGCGGTTTTGTGAAGACAGGTGTTGACGGTGACCGTCAGGAAGCTGCCGCCGCCGGGCCGAAGCCCAAACCATTGAGGTCAAGATTGTAGTCAATCTTCATGATTTTCCGGAGGGTAATTTCAGCAGATCAGTCAGCCTGTTTGATCGGTTTAGTGTGAAATTTGTGTGGGTTCATTGGTTTTCTGTATAGGAGCTGACGAACCCTTTTGTTACCGAGTATGAATTGAAAGCCTTTCAGTTCTTCTCTGTTATTCTTCTATCATGTTATTCTTCTTTGTTACCGAGTATGTATCTCAATGAGATTAAAATTTATATTCTAATTATTTTAAAAATAAAAGGTTTTCTTTTTGGTTATTCACATATAATTATTTTTATTTTCACACAACACAAATAATAAAAACGGGTAACCCTTTAAAAGTGATAAATGGAAAATGGGAGAAGTATGTATCAGGTTGTTTATTTTAAAATAAAGGGATACTTGAGTCTGAAATAATTAAATACATTAGTTAGTACATTTGGAAAAAATAATTGTTTTGAGGAACAATGTGAATAAGGTACAAAATTCTTAAAATACCCCTTTTAGTAATCCAATCACTATTCTAACTGGAATAAAAAAAATTAGAAATTCTCAGATGTCTGTCAAATTATATTGAAACCCCATTCTTTTTTATGAAAGTGCGTGAGTGCCCCAGTCCCCATTATAATCTGAATCTTCACATTGTCTGTTATCGTCTTTATCTTACAAACATCGAGTCTTACCTTAATAGAAATGCCCTAAACTCCTATTTACCACAATTTTCTTGCCTGTCTTGTGTCCATTTACCTATTCTAGTTGGAATTAAAAAAAAAAAAAAATCAAGGTACTAGTCTGTGTAATGTTTATGTCGAAATATTGAAACCGATTTTAAACGTGAAAGTGCGTAAGTACTAGTCTAATATAATGCAAGTACTACCTTAATGTTTTGGAAGTGCTTCTGTATAAGGATCGAATCACCTTGTCGAGGAAAGGCACTAAAAGCCACTTATTTCTGCACATTTTGTTTTGCCAAATACTCGGTTCTCATCTCATATATATTCGTGAAATTGGTGAATTATAGTAGGACTCAATGCAAAACCAAATTAGATACGTATGTTGAAATGTTTAGGCATTCTTGCTTCATTTGAACATGAGATTCCATGTAGGGAAATAAAAAAATTGGTAATCCGGTTATCCACTGGCAATTTTTATGTCAAAATATACTCGAACCCTTATTCCTTTGACCTAAGTGCATGAGTACTAGTCGATATAATACAAGTACTCACCTTAATGTAATGCGAGATATTACCTTATAAGTACTAGGTATTACCTTAATAGAAGAGCCTAGCCCCTATTACACATTTTGTTTGTCAAATGCTTAGTTATACATCCGGAACATATTGTGAATTGTCTTGAAACGTATTGCAAGGGAAAGACTTAAAACGACAATACACTTTGGCTTGGTTTGCATCGCGGAAATAGAATTGTATCGCGATATTCTGTTAGCCTCTCTTCATTCAACTATATTGCGATACAATTCCTTGTATTGCGATATAACTCCTCTACAACTCAGTGAATTATATTGCGATATAATAAAATTATATCGCGACATACTTTCTCTCAGCTCTAGTGGTTTATATTGCGATACAGAATAATTGTATCGCGATATAGATTCTCTTCAGCTTCAGTGATATTCACTTGGCTTGTATTGCGAAGCGGTAGGTGTATCAGCGACATTATGCTTGCTTTCCTCTGTCAATTGTATTGTGATATAGAATATTATATCGCGATATGATTCCCTTGCAGCTCAGTGAATTGTATTGCGATATAATAGAATTATATTGCGATACACTTTCTCTTCAGCTCAAGTGGTTTATATTGCGATACAATTATTTGTATCGCGATACACTCCTCTTAAATCTTGTGACCTTCACTTGGCAGCAGTATTGCGATATAGAATATTGTATTGTGATATAACTTCTCCTTTGCTTTCAGTGACTTATGTTGCGTCTGATTCATTGCATTGCGATATTACTCTACTACGGCTCGATGAATTATATTACTGATATAATAAAATTATATTGCGATATAACTTCTCCTTCAACTCCATTGGCTTGTATTGCAATACATCTCCTTGTATTACAATATAACTCCTTTTCAAATTCAGTGACTTGTATTGCGATACAATAGAATTGTATCATGTTATACTTTATTCTCCTCCTGCATTAGTTATCCCACGATACACTCCATTGTATTGCAATATTCCTCTGCTGACTGAGATGGTTTTATATTGCAATACAAAAGGTTCGTATTGCGATACAAAAAGTCCTTTAGTTGCATCCATTATATTGCGATGTAGTAAACTGCATTGTGATACAATGCTTTACCAATTGCCTTCATTATATTGCGATATAGTAAACTATATCGTGATATGACCTCAACTAATGATATTTTGATCATTTCTTGCTTTTCTTTACTTTTATTTCTTTTTCCTCTAGAACCTGCAAAACACAGGGTTTGCTAAATATTCCATCTTTCAATTCAAAATCAATCAAATATATCTCAAAATTGCTAGAAAAATGGTGAAAATTAGATTGATTTTGTGCACTTTTTTCACCAAATAAGGACCTCAAGCTCACATGGAGTAAGAATGCCTAAACATTTCATATATGTACCTAATTTGGTTTTGCATTGAGGAGTCCTACGATAATTCACCAATTTCATGGAATATATATGGGATATGGAATATATATGGGATGAGAACTTAGTATTTGGCAAGCAAAATATGGTAAATAAGGGTTTAGGGCCTTTCTATCAAGGTAGTACCTGATCCTTATAGATGAATACTTATACAATACATTAAGGTAGTACTTGCATTATATTAGACTAGTACCTACGCACTTTCGTCAAAGGGAAGGGGGTTTCAATATATTTTGACATAAACATTATATTAGACCAGTACCTTTGATATTTTCTTGTTTTTTTTATTCCAGATAGAATAGTAGTTGGATTACTAAGAGGGGCAAGAAAATTGTGGTAAATAGGGGTTTAGGGCATTTATATTAGGGTAATTGCACGATGCTTGTAATTAGTACCCTACGATCACATTAGGTAGTACTTGCATTATATTAGACAAAATGCACTATCTTGCACCGTCAAAGGAAGGGTTTAATATATTTTGACCAGACATTTGAGAATTTCGAGTTTTTATTCCCGTTGGAATAGTGATTGGATTACTAAGAGGGTCATTTTAGAAATTTTGTACCTACTCATTACTTTTGTTCCTCAAAGACAATTATTTTTTTTTCAAATATACTGACTGATGTATTTAGAATTCTTTGTACCTATATCCCTTTTATTTTAAAATAAACAACCCGATACATACTTCCCCCAAAAAAATTTACAAATCTAATTTATTTTGTTAAAAAAAAAAAAGATAAAAATATGGACATATTTACCCCTATAATCATCATGTAACAACTTACACTCATTTTCCCCTAACTTTTATTTTCTCTTTATTTTCCTTTCCTTATTTCTTTTTCTCACTTCTAGCTCTTTTCTTTTTTAGAGTTGATACTAAATAGAAACTTTGTTATAATGATTAAGTCCAAGATTTGATATCAAGTTTATTCAAATATATGGTTAAGTTCAATCTAAATAGCTACTCTGTTACAAATCTGGACTTAATTCATTTCAAGTTTATTCAAATACAACTTAACGATGGTTAAGTCCAAATTAAATAGCTATTATGTTACAAACCTGACACAATTTTTTCTCAAAAACACAAAAACCACACGCAAAGAAACTGGATTGGTCGACTAAGAAGTAAGAGTGAGTCCCGATGCCAGAGATCGACACGCCGAACCACTGGGGAAAAGGTATGCTTAAGTTCTTTTTTCTTCTTTTTTTTCAGGCAAGGATCAATCAATGAATCAATTTCTAGGGTTTTTTCTTTCCTGTAACAAAGATTGCATTTTTTTTTGAAATAAAAAAAAAAAGTCTCAAAGTCTCACTGTCTCACACGAAGAAGAAGGAAGAATAAAGAAAAAAAAAAAGAGTGAAGAAGGGAATAAGAGAGGGGATGCATACCTACCTTAGGGCTTAGGGTAGGGGATGTGGAAATCCACTGAAGATTGATGTCGCGGGGGCGGCAAAGTGTGTGGCCGATTGTTCTGGTTCCAACTGGCAGTATAGAAAAGAGGGGGGAGGGGGCAGCGTACAAGATGACAATGCTCCATTATGGAGGCACGTCATGAGAGAAGCAAAATTGGGTAAAGGGGGGAGGAAATGTTGATTTTCAATGCAATTTTTGCAGACAAATATATAAAGGGTCATATTATAGAGTCAAGGCTCACCTGTTGAAAATTAAAGGGGTCGGGGTTGCATCTTGTACTAAAGCAACGAATGAAAATTTAGTTGAGATGAGAAGAGTGATGGAGGAAGCTGAACAAAGGGTGAAACAATCTAATCTTAAGAAAGTTCCTTTACCCACATCAAGCGTTGGAATGTCTAATTTTGAGAATTCCTCTTCTAGTGCTAGTCTTTATTAAACGAAAGGAGAAGAGTGTGGATCAATTGAGAAGGCATTCAATATGGGTGCACGTGAAAATGATCGACGGTGAGATAGCTAGGATGTTTTACCTTTGGGGGGGTTGTCTTTTCGGCTACTGAAATCCTTATTATGCTCGTGCCTTTAAAGTGCCAGTGACTTCGAGTTATGTCTACCGGGCTATAATGCATTAAATTACATTATTGCGAGAAAGAGAGAAGAAGTAATATTGAGAATCTATTGGAACCAATCAAGAAGACTTTGAATGAGAAAGGTAGGCATTCACGGTGATGGATGGTCGGATGCTCAAAGACCACTTATTAACATCATAGCGGTTTCAAAAAAGTGGGCCGATGTTTTTGAAAGCAAAACAATAAAGCTGTGAAGAGACTAAGGACAAGCACTTTATAAGCGATTTGTTGACTAACACTACAAGATATTGGTCCTCAAAGTGGTTCAAGTTATAATGATAATCTTTGTGACTTGCAAGCGCGAGGACACATTATGGAAGCAAAGTTTCGGCATATCTTTTGGACCCCATGTGTGGTTCACACTCTCAATCTTGCTTTGAAGAACATATGTGCACCATCAACACACCCAAGATATGATGTGAAACAATGTAGTTTGGATCTCTTGGAGTTTCCAAGTGATGCCTCTTTCATCGAAATTTCATTATGAATCATCTGATAAAGTTATCAATGTTTAATAATCATTGCAAGTTAAAGTTACATTCGATTAGCCAATACACGTTTTGCTTCAAACATTAAGACAATAAAAGAGGCTTGGAGCAATTAGTGATAAAAGTGAAATAGGAGATGCATAAAGAAGATGATGTTGTGAAAGCTAAAGTAAAGGATAAAATCCACAAATAAGAAGACTTTTGGATGGATGTGGATTATATCCTTGGCACAACTCTATGTATGAGATGCTTGATTAGGCGCTTGCGACAAACCTTGCCTTCACAATATTTATGAGTGGTGGGATTCGATGATCGAAAAAGTGAAGGAAGCCATCTATAAGAAAGAACATAAAAGCTTCACAGAAAATTCAAGGTATAATTAAGATTTATTAGTTAAATATTTGAGTTTTAATTGAAAGTTTTAATTATATTTGAACTTATATGAATTGTTTTGTAACTTGTAGGTTTTTTTATATTGTGAATGGAATCTTGGTGGAAAGATGGACTAAAAGCCACACACCTTTACATTCCTTAGCTCATTCCTTAAATCCAAGGTAATCTTAAGAGTTTAAATTGTAGGCTTTCATAATTTAAATATAAATGATATTCTATAATGTTTAACTTTTTATAAATTATGTCATAACTCAACTTGTAGGTATTATAGTCAACAATGGCTTGATGAGTCTGTTATGTTCACCCTTCAGGATGTCTATGAAGTAGTAAGAAAAAAAAAAATCTTTTGAAGATCATTTTCAAATAAGAACAGAAAATTGACAATCAAAGGGTATGCACTTTTCTGGATTGGAAGATTTTCTGTGATTCATCGATGTGGGTGACACATGAGTCAATAAATGGTGGGTTGTTCATGGGCTTAGCGCGGTATGGCACAATCATAGCATTAGTAGCGGGACGACATGTTCATTCTCGCCATTGTGAAAGAGGTGAGACCATGATTTCATTCATCATGAAACAAATTACAACTATACGAAAGGTCTAAGGACTTGGTTTATATTGTAACGTCTTAAATCATTCTCTGAGGAGATCTCAGGCTATGTGAAGGCTGAGATCTGTGCCGGGTTATTAAGGTATTAGTTTTGACTATTGGATCATAGAGAATGATGGAATTCTTGAGATTGGATCTTTCATCCTTGAGACTGTTTGGAAGCCATTTTGTTTGATTCGAGGAAGGGGGAAATTCTAGTCTTTAGTTTTGTCTTATGTTGCAATGTTTGACATTTGTAAAATAATGTTTTGGCTTGACTTTACATTTATCTAAATTGCTTTTTAAGGACAATATTTGTAAGGATAATTATTTTTATTTCGTATTATGTCGTGTGTCCTTCTTTGTATCCATATCCTAATTTTTGAAATTATTCAGTGTCCAGTGTCCTCATTATCGTATCTCATTAATTAAGTATGGTGTCATGCTTCTTAGCCTCTCTAATTCCTCCTTCGAACCTTCCCTCTATCATAGCTATCTCTATAAAAACCATACTTCCACCGAATATTCATGCATCGTCCAGAAAACACTCTTTTATAGTTATAGAATTGACATGGTTTGAGATGATGGCCTTGGCAGCTCCACTCTTCTGTTATCGACACATGCTCGGCCTTGCGAGTGTGACGACTCGACGAGTCCCGCCCGACACCCCGCTTTTATTTTTATCGTCTCTGCGACACGAGGCTATAGGCTGCGGCCATTTAAGAGACATGATGAATGTCGAGGCTCTACGCCGTCATCCCAGGCATCTTGCCGGTGGTCGAGACGACGTCTGAGTTCAGTGGAGGGCAGTGATCATCTTTAGTGTCAATGAGGAGAGGGGCGCGAAGGAGGAGGAAGAAGAATGACAGCCAGAGTGCCAGGATGGAGAGGAGGGTCGGAAGTTTATGAGGAAGTTTGTGTTTCTGGAGAATGTGAACATAGATAAGATCTCTGGTTTGTGAGACGGATGTGTGATAATGATGTTGTAGTGTGCCCAGACTGAAGCTAAGGTAAGCTGAGGTGAAATAGCTGAATGTTTGGGATTTTTAGGAGAGGCTTTTGGGAGGGTTGTGTTGGGTTGTGGTTTGTTTGTGGTGAGTGGGTTAGATTAGTATGAATCCGGGACATGTCGTGTGTGAGGTTTTCTCTATCGAAGCATGGATGTAGTCTCGATGCAAATTCTGATGCTCGATGAAGTATCTTTGCTTATAAATGATAGACATTGTTTTTCTTCAAAAGCGAGAGAAGACACTTAAAAGAAGCTGAATCAACAGGGAAATAGATGATTATAGGGATTTTCCTAATAGCCAGGCGAAAGAAAGCATTTTGCAGTGCAGGGATTTTGGTTGTTGGAAGTCCCACTCGGAGTCTCATGGGACGTATCAACATTTAGACGACCTAGTGTAAGCCCAGGCATCGCACATTTAGAATGGGTTCTGAAAATCATATTTCTTTTACCGGGTTTCACCTTGGTGTTATTCAAAACGGTAATGCGCGATGAGCAGGAGTAATGAAGAAGCCCTCTTTGTCCTCATTGAATTGTTTGAATCAGGTGTTTGCTAGAAAGTTTCATGGAAAAAAAAAAAACGATAGTTGTTAATGAATGTGATTATATTAATTTGAAGATAGCCTTTGGGTATGAATCTTCAAAATAGGGAGACTAAAGGGGAGGAGTCTTTGACCAATCCTGTCGAACTATTCGGCAATTAAAAGTTTCAATCCTTTTGGTGTTGATGCTAATAGGTCATCCTGGTGGCCAAGTGTTGGATTGTACAGATAGGAGTTGGAGATCGTTAGGTAGCGATTCGTACAACACTTAAGTATAGGTAAATGGTTGACGGGGTTCCCATTATCGCGCCAGTCTTTATAGTAGAGTTAGCTCCCGAATGGCATGTTCATGAAGTAATTATGACTGGAGGGCTCTGTATGTCGTCGTGATATCAAGCTTTGTCGCCTCGGCTGATCTCAGGCCATCTAGGTCCTCAAGCAGAGCGTTTTGGAGAGAGTCCACTTTGTTTCAAATGATTCTTTGTCTTTGTGCGTGGTTGTTAGGTAGCTCACTTGCCTTTTCACGGGTGATTATATCTTCCACATTCTGGTGGCATTAGCCTTTATCTTCCTGCCTTGAAGCTCGAAATGGCATAATTTCAGGTTAGGTGGGATCATACGTACTGATCAGATTAGATTACAGTTTGAAATGCAAATAAACTCTAGCGCAGCCACGGCCCAGTAATCTGCGGGGACTTATCCATCACCTTTGTGGCGTGTTCCAAGCCATTTAGTTGGATGGCACTAAACTACCCGGTGATCGGCGACATCTCTGGAGAACATCTCGGGAGGCTTGTAGGGACTTATTTACTTGAGTGGGGCGAGTCAGGGCCAGTAAAGCCCAGGCATCATATCACCAGAACATTTTGGGGGCGCAGTGAGCCGGGCTCATCCGTGGAGATCATCTGGGGGGCCTCCGGGCACATGTCATCATAGCCGGAGAGGAACATCGGAGGCGGCTCGAGTCTTGAGTTCATCATGGAGAACATCTGGAAGGCCGGTGGCCTTATCTCATGGGAACATCTCGGGGTTGCAGTCAGATAATCGTGGAATCATGATTCGGTGCCACACAGGGTATCCTGAATCCAGCAGGGTTATACCTAATACCTCCCTTTGTTGTGACATAGCTCATGGTGTAAACTCTAGGATGGAATGGGGATGGGTTCTTATTATAAATAGATAATATTGAGGTTTTACACTGGTGATTGTGGTTTGGATGTTGGGGTTTGATAAAAATAGTGGGTTGTAATGGTTGAAAACTTAAAATAAAATAAGTTAAAATGTAAAAGAGAATTCCTTGAAGTGTTAGGTCATTAAGGCCCCAGGTTTACTGCAAGGCAAATGAAAGTTCTTCTTTTATAGCGGTGGAGGATGGCTATAGTCAATATCAAGTGGTTTCTTGATTTGACTCGAGCTTTGGCCTCGATAACTATCCTTTGAAATGGTGGCTTCACTAACCATTAATGTCTTAGACGGTAAAAACATATCTCCTTCGACTCACCTTCCAATGGCTAATAGATGTACTTCAGCTAGATCTGGGTGGGATGCATGATGGCGTCGCTGGGGCTGAGGTATCAAATGCAGGATATTGAGGTGCATGGAGGGGATAAACCTAGAGTTCAAAGAACACATAAATGTCAATGAATACGTTGAAACATGAGAGAGCCCCTTAGTTTTACCACGATTCCCTTACTTGATGTCTTCTACTTTAAAGGAAGAAATGGATTTGTTTGCTCGTATACGAGTTTTCCATTCTCGAGAGGGTGTTTAGGCCAATGAAAATGAGATAAAGTGAGGGAAAATGAGAAAGAGTGGAAGCGCTACAAGCTTCCATCAGAAAATACTTCTGAAAGTGAAAAAGTCCTCATACAAAGTCTTACATCTCGGGACTTTATAGCCAAATATATCTAGTGCAAAATATATAAAAAAAACATAAGGAATGAGTGGAAGAGATATGTAAAAAATAGTCACAAAAAAGTCAGCAAATAGTAGCGAAAATTAGCATTGCGGTGTGAAACACTGCGAGTGGTTGCTGCGAAAAATTTCCTCGTGGCGTTGTGAATTTCATAGGTTACGAAATTTGCGAGTGCGAGAGTGTAAACCGTTCACGCACGACTTCTCTTAACGCTCGGTTATGATCTGCGACTCAGGTTCAACGAATTCTACGTGATTGTTGACTCGATAACTTTGGCATCACGGCTTTGAAAGCTTCGAGTTTTCCATAAAATGTGATGAGTAGTATAGCTAAGTCCTTGACATGTAAGTCGGGTTTAATTAGATGGTCTATGAAGTAACCGAACCCATGTTATGATCTGTGTGCCTTTATTTGGGTAATAATCCTCCCCCGACCAACACAAGTCCCTTAGAAGCTGAAAGAAAAGCAACAAACAAGATGAAGCTATATATGTCCATAAAAATGATGTTTGAGTGGGGACAATGCCTGACCTTAATGAAGTCGCGCATTCACGGCCAACAACTATCTCGGAAGATTGTGCTATCTGAAATCAAGTTTCGAGAGGTTCAACTCTGAAGAGAACCAACCCGTGCCTTCCGCGGCTGTTAACAGTTGTTAGAGTTTAGAAATGATGTGGCCCCATTTCTGCCACCCGACTTAGCTCTTATCTAAACTGCTTGACCTAACTTAGCCTGACCAATGGGACTGGGCTTTGTCACATAACTTTGCTGTTTTTCTTTTTTGTGTAGGGTACGATCTTTGAGAATTATGTCGAACTCACAAGTGTCTATGCTCTTGAGGTCCTGAGTGACTCCTAACCCGATTAAAGTTTAGGCGTCAGTCTCGTGGGGATCTTTTCTCTGCTCTTAGGGTTTCCTGCTGGACTCTTAATAGGTTGGGGACTCCATTTGAGATTTCCCGCTGAAGCTCTGCCTATTCACCCATGCGGCACAGAATTACAGGTGACTCTAACCTTGGAGTTAGTTTTAGGCGAGGCTTTTCAAGACTCATATATACCCCTCGGATCATTGCTGGTTTGAGGCTGGTGACATAATTTCTTTCTTTGTCTTATTTTCTTTGCTTTTATCTTGCTGTACTTCTTTCTTTGTTTGAGACTCGGCGGTGTCAACATTAGGTCTAGCTTCTGTTGATGGTCGAGAGCTTTGGGCTGCAGGACTTTGGAGCTTGAGCCCAAGCGGATCTTGACATCGAAAAACTAATAGTTATTGTGAACAGTCAAAGTGGAGAAAAGTTCAGACTCAATAAGATCTAGTTTATCGTCAGCTGGCATGACTGCATTCTGATCAGGTGTGTTAGGAACTGGTACTCGTTCCTCAACATAGTGACATTTCAAAAAAAAGTTGCTTGCTTGAAAGGCGTGACTTTCGAAACTTCTCAGATAATTTAGTGAGAGCAATTATTTTCAAAGACTTTATCAAACAAAAGCCTGACCTCAACATAAGCCGTGCACTCACCGAAGCGACCTTTGTGCTCCTCACCTCGACCAGATCTTATTCGTACTCAGATGGGATTGGGATGAGTTAAAGGAAATGGCACTTTTGCTCTGGAGTTTCATATTGAGGATGGAATCTTAAATACTCATCAGAACAGGATGTTATAAGCATTGGATGGGGACTGGAAGGAAGCAGGCAAAGGGAGGCATTTATTCTTATTGCGAGAATTCAATAGACTGACCGGAGGCGGTGGCGAGGTGCCTCCCATCATTGTTGAAGTGAGAGGGTTGAATCTGTCGTCGACGGAGGATTGTGAAACCGAGGTGGCTCGGTCCATGGGGATGACGTGTTTCCTGACTTCAGCAGAACTTGCGGTGCGTTGCCGCGCATCCTCTCGATAGACGGCATAGACATCGGTAAAGAAGAAGGCTGACAGTTGCGAAGAAATTCATCTTGGACCATGATGGACTGAAAATCGAGGATAAATCAAGAATCGTCTGCGTATTGAAACGGGAAGTATAAGATCTCTGGCGAGTCTGGTGGGCGTGAGTGTTAAGGGTGGGGCGTTCGTTGTGTTAGAACATGATTATTGGTTATTGAAGGTGTATTTTGGACTTCTCTTTAATAGATTTTACAAACCTTTTTATGTACCTGAGATATTACCTCATTAACTGATTAATATTGGATCCTGTTATTATAGATTGCATTGAATCTTTTATGGGTTTTGTGGTTGACAGTTAACATTATCAAATCGATCGCGGCAAGTGGGATCGTTTCTCATCAGTTTCTTATCGTTTTCTAATTTAGATAAACGTGGGAATGAAGATATCTAGCGGTGATGGATATCAGCGTGAATCCAGTGAATGGAACATTGAGCGGGTGTGACATTGATGTTGGTGCAAATTTGATTAGAAGCGGAAAATAGCCTACATAGTTTTATATATCGTAGAAAACCACTTCTGCGAAAATTTTCGCATATGTTCTCACTCATACTTTGTATCTTTGAAATGACAGTTTGCAAAATTCTGTTCATTCCTCTTCATGACTATATATATGGATAGAATTGTTGTGCCACTGCCTTGTAATTTATCTCAAATATTTATGACATTGTCTTCTTTATTTAGAGCAGCTGTTACTGGCCTCTTTTTTACTCAGTTTTCCTCTGCCCTCTTCTCTTTCTAACTTTCTGAAGCGGGCTTAAATACAATTGGGATTAATATTCTGAAAGATCTATTTGTTAAAACCTCTGCTTTAGAGATATGACTTAGGAAGTAGTTGCATTTTGTTCCCTATTTTCACGCGACGAGGTTTGACATTTCGGTTCCCAATTTACAACTCTAGGTTTAAGCTCTTTGGTGTCTTTATCTTTGGCGATACTTATCGACTTTAGGGTTGATTAATATTCTGGCACTAGATGCATTATCATTGATTCACATTGAGCCCTTTGAGTGGTTAAAGAGTTATATTTTCCTTTGTAGATGCATCGCATTGATCAATATTTGGTAATCTTTTAGGGTTAAGTGGATTGTATTACATTGAGATCCTTGATTCATTAGTTTCCTTTGCAGATCCATTGTGGGATGGAATTTCAGTGATAGATTTTCACTGTAGGAACGCCACATAAATACTAAACTAAATGCTTTCTATCTCGAGGAAAATTATTAAGGGTTTAGTTTTAAAGCTAAATGAAGATCCAGGTTCGAGGAATTGTTGACTATAGTTCATCACTCCCCCAGCGAGGAAATGAGCAGGGACCTCTTGTAATAGCCTATCAACCCAAACGGCGTGACCTTGAGGTTTCTTTTTACTTTATTTTAGTTTATTTCGTTTTATTTTTCAATTCCCACAGTCAACTCCACTTTTTACATGATCTAAGTCAAAACAATTCTGTTTACAGCTACGCAAATCATTTGATGCAGAAAACCCGTCGTGTGTTAGATCAAGGAGCCATTCTCTTTTGAAGTGATTATCTTTCTGCAATGATACAAGTAATTGGGTTATAAATTTTGTTGACTCTCCTGCACCTCTGTAGCACGAATCAATGCTAGAATGGGGCTGCCAGGTGGGGTTCCTCTGAGTGGGCGATCCTCTTGGACACGTGGTGGGGAGAGGGGCGCTTGGTGCAAGTGCCACTTTTCCCACGGTGAAAGCAGCGTTGCAAACTCAGAAGGCGCTCTGAGCAGGGGCTCGGCCCGGGAAAACGAGGTGTTAACACTTGAGAGGCGATGCGACGGGAGAGGATGGTCTGGTTCTCTAGTGCTTATGGTGTATCTTTTCCTCGAAAGTGGAAAGAGCGCGGGTCCCATGATGATAGGCTACGTAGAGGCGAATCGGGGGGGAGAGCAGAAATGTGTTGAGGCCATCTCGGGTGTGAAGTCTATTCTTGCTGAATCTTGGGAAATAAGTTTGATCGCGGCGTAGTCGATAAAGGCATCCACGGTGGAAGGTATGCAGTACAGCAAAATGCGTTTGTTTGGGGTGTCTGGAAAGAGGATCAGGACCATCTGAGGTGAGGGATGGGGCAGCGCTTTATACTTAACGAGGATTGGCTGGAACCATGGAGGATTGGAATGGCAGTGTCATATCGAGCGGCGCTGATATCCACTTTGACCAGTGATAAAAAGTGAGGCCGTGGGATTGCGGTCATGCACAGAGTCATTGGTAGCGGTAAGTGGTGACATGACCGGATAGAAAAGAATGGCGCGAGGTGGGAAGACTCTGGGAATAATGTTACCTGAGTCTGTTGAAGTCTTGAAGGTAGGGAGGCTACTTGGCCGGAATGTCATCATAGAAATTCTCATTGTCAGATCACGCACCTACGATATGAATTACCTACTATTAGTATAGTGAAAGAGTGCTTGGGTGATCTTTCTTGCCCAGAAGAGAGAATGGTGTTGAGGACTCTGATGGTTGGGACTTTGTTGGAGGTGAGGCCCGAGGGGAGGCTCTTGGGTAGTGAATTGGAGGATTCATCGGGCTGGTCGGGCCTCCTTTGAGAGTGGGGGTCTCCGAGTTGGCTGTGGATGTGAAGGGGAATGAGGTATGGTCCCCGCCCTCATCTCATATTAAGCGCGAAATTAGGAACAACAGGTCTGCGTACCGTGTTGGGGCGCCAGTGGCCTTGTGGCAGCGTGAAGGGCGAGGATCTCACTGGGGAATGACGAGGCAGTGGCCTGCCGCGGGTTGGCCATTGTGGGAATGGGTGAGGGTGGAGAATGGGAAGGGTTCCTTTGTAAAGTAAGAGGTGAGGAGGAATGAGGGAATGGTTATACGGGAAGGGGAAGCTGATATAAACAAGGGGATGGGGAAAGTGAGGTCAGGGAAGGATATTTGGCCAACAATTTATAGGTCACGAACTTTGGAGGTGCAGTGAATGGGGAAGGAAATGGATGGGGTTGCTGGGCAAAGAGATCTGAGAGGCTGAAGAGTCGATGGCATTGGGTGGTGGGACGGGTGCAGCCACTGAAATCATGGGGCGTGAGTTCTGACCCTTACGAAAATGGAATTTTCAGCTACACCAGACACCATTTTGTAGGATGAGCAATTCTTTAAGAAGAAAACAGAAGTAATGAATAAAAACACGAGAAAAGTGAAGACTCGATCTAGACTAGGTTTTAAGCCCAGAAAAGATGAGGAAAATAGATAAATTGAAATGAGAGTGCAAAATCTTGACAAAGGAAGTGGACTTTTCTCTCAGAGATTAGCCGCTTTAGTGAGCTCCTTAAACATCGGGGGCTCGAGAGGAGGAATTTTATCATGAGCAAGATCTGGCCATTCACTTTGAATAATACATTGTCTTTTGAGTGCAGGCAATTCCACGCTTCATTAGGGTGAACATGATGAATGGCGGGGGACGATCCACCTCGGTTGAGTTTTCACAGGAAAAGGTGAAGCTGAATCGTAGAGCAACACTTAATCTGCTTTCGAAATTTTTTGAGCCACCATTATGATCATGCCACTTTTTAAATCTCTCGCTACCATGATTTTTGAATTTAGGTGACATCATTTGCGGTTCTTCTAACTCATTGAGGTCGAGAATCTTTTGAAATTTGACATAAATCCGGGTTGACTTTACCAGTCTCCCGCGCACATTACCTTGTATTATTTCTACGAGGAGAGAGGCATAGCACACTTGCCAAACCGGGGCGATAGGGGGACATTCAGAAATTGTTTGAGAAGAGGGTTGTGCGCACTACCCGTAATGAAGATCAGTGAAAGCAGGGGACCGGGTTATTTGCTTTGTTGGAGTTCAACGCAGCCGTCGGGATAGTCTTGATTTCCTTGTTGTGAGCTAAACATCCATTGGTTTAGGGATGATAAGGTGGCCACGCGCCTTCTCCATGTTGCATTGGAGGGTTTGAGGTTTGTTACCAAAAAATGTAGACACCCCATCACTAATTATATGGCCTTAAATACCCCAATGCGGAAGATATTCTCCTTTAAAAACTTAAGTACCATCCTGTGGTCGTTTCTTTGCGGGGGTAGCCCGACCCGTTTAGATCGTAATCAACCCCACGAGAAGATATGAAAGTCAGGACATTAGGAATGGCCCCATGAAATCGATGCCTTGCATCTCAAATAGTTAACTCTAGTTGGGTTGAGGGCATCATATGTGTGAGAAAGGTTCCGAGGGCTGGCATCTATGACCCTCGACACATATTATACGTCCCAGCAAGAGGATGTGGTGAATGGTGGATCACCTTCCATGGCGTTTTAACGGGCGTAATGACCACCACGGGCATTTCGTAGCGTGGGTGAGAATCCTGTTGTTCCCTTGAGGCACACATCTGATTTGGTCTGCGTAGTTTGAGCAAATGGTTCTTCCTAATAATAGGAATGAATCTTTGCGAAGAAGTATTTCTTATCCCGTGCCTACCATTCGTTTGGAATATCACATTTGCTAAAATTAGCAATGTGGGCTTCACAGTGCTGCTGAAGCGTTGTTTCCCTGGGGCATCATCATTGATTGGAGGGTGTGTATTGTGGGCTTTATAATTCGACTGGAGAGGTGATACATGCAGGCATTCTACCACCCTTTCTTGTCCATGACCGAAGATTAAATTCTTTGGAGTAAAGTCCATCCTTTATAAGTCACGCCAGCATCACCTTGGATTAGTAGGTATTTCAAAGCGTGGTGGTCGGTGAAGAGATATGATGTCGACCCCACAGTATGCTCGAGCTTATGCAGAGCATAAATGCCACGCGATGGTTAACTCTCACGTAGTAGTGTAATTGCTGAGGCTTCAGAGTGGAGTTTTGCTCTTATAATAAACCACGGCTGGGGCTTTCCATCTTCTCTCTCTACAGGGGCGCTGATGGCAAGATCTGGCATCATGAACGAAATTTTGGTGGTGATTCATGCGCGATAGAGTGTCTTGGAATCAACGAAATTTATATACCTAAATTCCTCTACGCCATAGTAAGCTCTTACTTGATCTCTCGTAGTTTACAAGAATTTGAACTTAAGATGAGTTTTCTTAAATTAGCGGCGAAGAGCGATGTGTGAGGAAGTGAACAGTGTGCATGAGGCATGAATAGTGACAAGCAGGAAGCAAATTTCGCAAGATGAATAGTGCAGCACTTGAAAATTTGTGAGCTGAAGGTGCCTGGCTCGATTTTCTTCTTTCCATACGGTCTACGATCTGCGTCTTTCAGGTTGACTCGAATTCTTTGCTCCTTTGGATTAACTTCTGGTAATTTTGGCATAAATAGCTTATAAGCGTAAAATTTTCCATAAATGCGTGTTAGCATAGCGGGACCCCTTAATGACAATTTGAACATTATATCTTGATTAGTACACAAAAGTACTCAAACACACAACAGCTGAAGGTTAATAGCACTTTTGAGCACCAATCACTTACCTTTACATTGCTAGTCATAGCAATGGAAAGAAAAAGAAAGAAGAGCATACAAAACAAAATCAAAATTATGTTCACCAATTTTATTTCAAAGGATTGTGAATGATAATGCCTAACCCTCGATGAGAATCACTTATTAAACCACTGCCTAATATATCCAGAAATTGAATACCGCCTGCAAAAATTGAGTATCAAAGAGCCTCTCTCTTGGTGAATCAACTTTGAGAGACTTCCACCGAAGCTTCAGTGTTTTGTTCATTCAGGTTCGTGATAAGTATCGAATTGCACTCTCACAACCTAGCTCACTTTGCCGGTTGCTGTAAGCCCCTAAATAGATCGGGGCCTCTTATTCCTGGCTCTTTGTGTTGTAGGGATGCAATACGAGTCGACCTCACAGGAGTCCATATAAAGGATCCTGGTTGGCTCCAGCAGGTCCAAGGCTTGGGCATCAGTCCTTGGGGTCTTTCAGGCCTTTAACTCCCCCGGAGTTTCACCGGACTTGGGAATGATTTGGAAACTCCTTTCTAGCTCATTAGCCTACCCATCCACCCATGTAGCGAGCAGAAGTCGGTGACTCAACCCGTTGGCTTTAGGCATCGGGCTTTAAAGGCTTTCACCATATACCCCTCGGATGTGCCGGGTTAGAGCCGTGTTGCAGTTTTTCTTCTTTGTCTTTTTCTTTCTTTTTCTTTTTCTCTTTTATTTTGGAAGACACATTGGCCTTCATTCATGGGGTCCTTAACTGTTAAGGTGGTCATTGGCCCCAGGATAGGTTGCAAAGTTTAGGAGGTTAGGCGTTTTGACTTTATTGACAAAGGCTTGATTTGCCGCGATTGTGTGGATTAGCTAGAGTGGAGAAAAGGTCAAGAAGTAGCAAGGATTCAATAATCATCCACTCCCGATTAGGCATGGAACCAAATCTAACATAAATAAGGAGTAAATTGGGCGTTGATTTTAAACCATATTGACTGGCTCTGAAAAGAAATGGAGTGCGATTTTTTGAAAAGAAGTAGTTGTATATATTATAACGACTATAAAGGAAAGCTTCATGACCATTGAACATCACAAAATGGGCTTGCTAAATAAAATAACAAGCATAAATGAAGTAATCTTCCTTGCTGCTTTCCTGACTGATATGCGACTATATTTTACTGTAGGACTCGGATGATTCTTAGAAAGGAGGTGCTCCTCTTGATGAAGCATTACTCGTTTTGGATATGATACTTTTAAGCTTTCCTTGACACCTTATTCACTCCATTTGGGCTTCAAATAAACAAGTTGGAGAAGAAAAGAAAATGTTGACCAATTGGATAATTTTTAAAAATTACACCTTTATAATAATTTCAAAGTGTTATTTCAAGCTATGTTTGGATTCTACATCTCTAAATCTTTCCAGCAATTTTTAGCATACAAAGCGGTCGAATGAGAAGAGATTATGAAGCGAAACAAGTGGGTGAGTTTACGAAAGTGTGGAGCAGAATTGCGAATTTTTATTTTATTTTTTTATTTATATATATATATATTTTTTATTTTGGCACTAAGTGTTTATATATTTTCAAGGCCCAGCTTTTTTTTTTTAATATGTGAGCAGTGACAATATATGAGCAGTGCAACCTGAATTTCTGAGCTGCAGAATTTATGCCTTTTGCTCCAAGATTAAGCAAAACACCGCAAAAATAAACACAAATTTTTTAAAAAAATGAAAAATGAATTAAATAAAACAAAAGATTAACTAAAATTAGAAAATATAAGAAAAATTAAAGAAATCGAAATCTAAAATAAAATAAAATAAGATAAAAGTCTAGAATTGGAGTGGCTTCTATGTGCTGAAACCATCTGTGGGTGGCCATAGTTCATGGAGGTCAAGGAGGAGAAGTCTCTCCATGTCTCTTTTTATCGGGAGTGAGCTCTGTGAGTTAGACCAGCCCTACGTTTCAAGCACTATGCCATGGTGGTCTTGGGAATGAGTGAGTCTTTGGAGGAGTGGTGATGCGGGTTAATTCTTCTCTCACTTGGCTGCTTGTTCTTCATCAATTCTCACGTGGTTATTAGACACTTTGTGCTCTGCACTGGGCAGTCAGGCAGACTTCTGTCGATTACGATCCTGCTCCTCTGTGTTTGTGTGCTGGGTGGAGAGAAATAATAGCTCAGTCATGGCCACGAAAGGGTAAGTTGCAGCAGCTCCATTAAGAATGGTGATTATGGCATTCAGATGTGGCCAAAAATGGCCTCCCTAGTATGTTCTGGGCACTTGTTAGTGCCCTGCGCCCTTAGGCTCCGTATCGAGAACTACGAAGTCAACCGAATAATAAAATTTTTCTACCTTCACCAAAACATCCTCAACTATACCTTTAGATTTTTACTTGCTCAGGTGACTAAAGATAAAGTGATATTTGGTTGGCTTTAAGCTCCCTCGGAAACCCTAGCGCATAAAGCGAGTGTAGCGAGTAAGTTGACACGCTCAGAAATCCAGCCAGTGCCTTATAATACCAAGAGTCCCTCGATGTTATTGAAATGGTGGGGACCTTGGATCATTGTATTTCAGCAGTGCAGGTGGAATGATGGAGCTCACTTTCTGATAGGAAAGGCCTCTTGCATCTTATTAAACCCTCTCTTAAAATGTATGAATGTCTTTTTACAGGAGTGGCATGAGGTTGGGACTGTTTAATCATGTCAGTAGTGGGATGTTGACCTTCACACTTGCTTACTTCCAAAATTTAAGCTGTGGAGGCCTTCTTTTTGTGCATAAGGGCGAAATGGAGGCATGCACTTTTCTTCATTGAATCTTCTTTAATATATTTGATCGGCTCCATTTCCTTTTCACAGTTTGGCCTCGCGGGTTTGGACATTGTTGCTCGATTTCTTTACCACTCCTCGAAGTGGTAATAGCCTTTGCTTGCGTCCATTTTGGAGCAGGATTCTTGGAATAGCTGGGTTCATTTTGCTGGATTGGGTTTGTGTCTGGAAGGAATCTCTCCACTCACTCCTGGCTACCTCAACCCAGTTGGTAATCCACGGTGATGGAATCACGGATATCCTACACTACGATTGAGATCGCACGAACCCATCATCTTTTTATTCGGGGTGCTTTCCGCGGTATAGATTCTCTAGGCTAATTGCACTGGTTCACTTTTGCTCTTCCATGAGCTCTTTGCCTTGCCGGGATTTGCAGTGGCGCTTGCTCGCGGGAGATGAGGAGTTGGTGGTGGCGTAGTTGAATGAGGGAGGCCACTGCATTTATCGTGCACAGGGGCATAGTTTTGGAGGGTCGCTGAAGAGTTAGGATGATTTCTTTGGTTGGGGTTGTATGTGTATTATATGGGCATTATAGGTGATGGTTTGCTGCTTTGACCAACAAAATTTGCGGAAAACATCTATTCTTGTTGGAATGGTGGGGACCTGCCGCTCTCCGTACTGATTGATTAGCCGGATAAAAACCTCAGTTTGGCTGTAAGAGGGTTGATTAGTGCTCAAAGTGCTATTTTGGAACACTTGTTTTGTATTTCGGGTTTGAGCACTTTATGTACTAATCGGTGTAATTAACTTGGGTTACATTAAGGTCCACTGTTATTCTAGTCGCATTTATGGCAAATTTGCGGTTCTGGTAATGTGCAAATGATGTAAATTAAATCGACACCAGAAGAATTTAAATCAAACTCGGCGGTATGAATTAGAACGAGAAAGCGAAAGCGAAGAAAATGAAACACAGTAAAATTTTGGTTGCAACCTGCGAAATTGCTCTTGCCCCTCATTTATTCATCACACTTTGCCCCATTGCATTACCGACCTTTATTCATACGGTGAATTTCTTTTTTGTTCTCTTTGTTTCTTCCCATTTTGTCGCCTTAACGATTCGCACCCTTGTTGATTTTATAGTAATTTCCGCACCTGGCGTCTCTCTGCGCTTCGATCCGAGTGATGTAACGATCAATCGATTTCAGCGATAAATTTTTAGGGGCTTCTGACTCTCGCGTTTTCATTTTTCTCCACTTTCCACCCTTTCCTCTGCTGGTGCGAGCACCACGAGGATGACAACTTCGGAGGATGGTTGGCTAGGCCTTCTCCTCCTTGTGAGAGGCTCGAACATGTTTAGGAGTAAACTTTGGTTCCACACTATTTTTTCTTATGACAGTTTGAGCATTTACATGTTTCTATCTTTCAATCAGGTTTAAATCCTCTTGAGATGCCTTGATTGACTTGATGTTGCGACCTTTTTGGATTGCGAAGTGGATGCTTATTGCTAGATCCGCGAGATTGATTAACAGTTATCTTCTATGAGTCGCTGTGTGCTGAATCAGGGTGGGTATTCATTGCGAACATTTATATACCTTAAATGTTGCTTTCAAGATGAAATTATTTTTTGGGTTAGGTTTTTATTAAATGAAGATCAGTTTGGGAGATGACTATGAGTTACCACTCCCAGCCTTGAGAAATGAACTTTGAAGCCTCTCTAGTTCTGTGGAAGGGATCAGCCGGTATCCACATTCTGCACTTGAGAGCCTCTTTTTTTAATTTCTTATTTTACCTCGATTTATTCGATTTTCACCATTAAAACTGTTTTTGTCAAATCCTGAAATCAAATGAAATTCCCATTTTGAATCTTACGAATCATTTTGTACGAAGAAAACCCATCACGAGTTGGAAGGCCGCAGGCGTATCTCTGCCCATTAGCTGCTGACGTTGTGAGGAATTTAGGTTATAAATTTTGTTGATTCGAGCACCCTGTGGCGCAGATCAAAATGGCACCATTACGAGGGGATGGTGCCTTGGTACATTAATGAAGGCTGTTGAACACTTATGATCCCCATCACAGTTACGGTGATTTTTCTTTTTTATCATTTAACATCAGTTTTTTAAGTTCATTTCAACTGTAAAAAAAAAAGAGTTATTCTGCGGGATTATGTATTTTTAATGTTATCTTGTGTACCATATTTATCTGACCCGAAGGATTGCATGTTCGATTAGATTTGGTGTGACCAAATGGAAGAGGAAACAATCTGATGAGTATTGGTGGAAACCCTAGAGCATACATGTCGATGAGGGGTATGGCAGATCCATGGCGAGTCAGTGACCGCCCAGGAGAAATCCAAACCCGTCTAGGTCCGTAGGGGTATAAAAACCCGATGGATGAGTGCACCGCACTGCAGTGTTTCCCAAACTAATACACCGTGACAATGCCACAGCTGATTGGGGACCACAACCTCATGGGAACGAAACCTCCACCGGTTGCCTCCGCGCCATTATTATACGCAAACTCCTCTGACTTCTACCCGAGCCACCACGGTTGACATCTTACTAATTGATAGACGATCTGCGAACTTGAGCAAGCTAGTGGATAATTTCAAAGAGGAGCGAAGGGTAGTGAATGTCGGTGTCAGTAACACGAGTGGAAGGCTCGCGAGCAAAGGAATTGGATGGGTTCAACAAAGTGATAAAAAAATTGACATCACAGGAATCCATCTTCAGCTCACGGTCATTATTTCGCAAAGAGGAGAATCCAGAAAAAGAGTGCCTGATTGACACCATAATGGAGGAGGAATATAAACAGCAAGATGAAGCAATTCCCCCATTGTTGTGTGTGAGAAGCGGTGAAGAGAAAGCGCGATGGAAGGACCGAGCTTATCCTTGACGATCACCATGATTTGGATCCCTAGTGCCATTTGCCGACCGAAAACGCCATTCCATTTGTCGACATCACTCCGGGACGGTGCTACCATACACTGCGGCACAACCTGACCCACTGCGGCTGATGCACCGAAAACTCCTCTCCGAGCTCATGCGGTCGTCGCGTAGCGTGCCGGCCGCGAGATTAGTAGCCCTTTGCTGATTTTTGCTTTACATGAAGAAATTGGCGTTTTCATCTTTGCGCGCTGATGGATGGTTGGTGCGGCCGGTTAGAGCACACGAACCTCGGCATTCACGCAAGCTCCACGGTTTGATAGCCTCGAAGAGCAAAAAAAAAAGCGGTTTGAGGAGCGCGGTCTGGCGCTATTTTCATATTTTCTTATTTTATTTTATTTGCAGTTCTTGATTTTATTTTTATATTTCCTCTAATTACACAGTTAATCTTTGTTTTTAGATTAATTTTCATTTTTCTGCATTTTTTAAATTTTCTTGTGTTTATTTTGAGGTTTTGGAGCATAAGTAAAAATACGGGGTGCAGCTGCGGGAATTTAGCAACATCTGGTGATTCGCGGGCTACCTTATTTGCGAAATTTCGCAACTGTGGTGCGGGTTCTTGAGAATTGCAGCCTTGTTTCCTATTGTGAAAGTTTTGGTTTTCCTTTGGCTTGCTCATTATTTTGTGTTTGTGATATATACCTGTATATATATTTATAAAACAAATAATAAAGATTGATAATTTGATTTTTTTTTTCAAAAAAAAAAAAAAATTATGATCATAAGGTGTGAGGTTCTGAAATTGCAACCTAATTCCCAGCCCATTTTGTTTTTTGTCTTAACTATCTCATTCAGAACTCAGTTTTGGCGTTTTTTGGTACCATTGGAAGTTTGAGTGTGGAATCCAAATATAACAACGAGAAAGAACCTTTTTAGAAATTATGATAAGGTGTAATTTTTTAAAATTCTCAAGCTGGTCACTTTTTTCCTCTCTTTTCTTCTCCTGGCATTTGCGTTTGAAATGACAGGCTGGAGCAGAATATGCGTTAAATCTTACGAAGTCGTATCAAACCAAGCGAGCACACATCTCATCAAGGAGATAGCACTTTCTTCTCCCAACTTTCCAATCGGAGCGTGGACAATGAGACATTTGGTTGGGGAGAGTTAGAAGAAGTAAGCTTCGTTGATATGTTTTGTTATTTATTTTGAGCAAGCCCATTTGATGTTGGGTGAAACTGGTTTTCCTGCATGAAGCTGATATCTTATCTGACACTTTTAAAATTACCCATTTTCACCCATTTTTTTTTTGTATTTTGCCTAGCATGGTTTTGAAAAGACATCCCTGACTTTTGTCCAATTATGTTGATGTTAGATTAGTTATGCCTAATTAGTGGATGATTAGCTGAATTCTTGCACTTTTACAAGCCTTTTCTTTACCTTTAGCCCAACACACAGACACATGTCGGGTTTCTTGATAACTGTAGAAAAAGCTACCTACCTCTAAACTTTTGAGCCTACCCTAGTTTTAGATTGTTACCTTTAATAGGTTGAGACCCCCATGAAAGAAGGAAGCCAATGTGTCTCCCAAAATAAAAGAAGAAAAAGAAAAGAAAAAAGAAAAAAGAAAGAAAAATTGCAATGATTTGCCTGAGGCACGAACACGGTCAGAGGTATATGGTAAAACCTTGAAGCGATTGCTTACTAAGCGGTAGGCCACGGAGCTTAGTGCTAGCTACTGCGGGTGGATGGGTGGAGTTGTAAAAGTTGTAGGTGCTGGAGTCTGAGAATCATTGGTCAAGGAATTAGAGCGAAGAGTTAATGGTGAAAGACCCTTATGACTTAGTGTACTGAGAGCCTTAATTGGTTGGAGTCATCGGTAGATCCCAGATTACATGGACTTTGGTGGGGTGATTCTCGGCATGCCTACAAACACGAGGATTGGGAATAAGGTAGGTCTGATCATTTGGGTTAGTTAGCATACTGAGTTGTGAAATAACTGTGGTTGAGGGAAGTACGAGTTTATGCGGTTATTGTTGAGAGTTGATCAAACAAACACTTAGATTTTAGTGGAAGTTTGGATTTGATTCAAGAGATGAAGAGCTCTTTTAGTACTCAATTTTGTATGCCATTCATTCTCTAAAGATAGTGATTTGGAAAGGGTTTGATGATTCTTACTTAGGGTTAGGCATTCTGCTCCATTCTGACCACTTTTGAAATCATTTTTGTGAACATAATTTTGATTTGTTTAGTAGCCTTCTGCTTCTTTTGCCTTGCTTTCCGTTTGCTTTAAGGGACTAGCGATGGGATTAAGGTGTGATTAGTGCTTAAAAGTGCTATTTTGAACCTTGTTTCTTCGGGTTTGAGCACTTTTGTATGCAATAAATCAATTAACGATTTACACATTAAGGTCTCTGTTATTCTACTGATCGCATTTTATGGCAAATTTTGCGCTTTATGAGCTAATCGCCAAAATTGTTGAGTCGATCCAAGCATGAAGAATTTGAGTCAACTCAAGATTAGATCGAGACCAAGAGGAAAGAAGAGTTGCAGGGTCAAGAAATGAAATACGCGAAAATTTTGTCGCAACCCGCAGTAAATTTCTCCCGCCCGCCATCGCTCATCTTGCCACCGCCACATTTCGCCAATGCTCCTACTCGTTGGAATTTTTGCTTTTTTTGTTCCTCTTCTGATTTCTTCTCATTTTGTCCTTGTAATGCTTAATCGCCTCGCTGATTTTTTAATTTTCCTTGCCTGAAAGCAAGATATAAGCTCACTAAGCTGATAACGATCAATCAATTCAACACTTAGGGAGAAGCTACTCCTCAAGCCATTTTTTTCTCCACTTCCTCACTTTCCTATTACCGCCAAACACCCCGAGGATGACAACCCCTGAGGACAATGCTGTGACCGCTTCTCCTTGAAGACGAGGGCCACCGGGCAACAGCCAAGGTAAACTTTGTTCCGGTTTTACGCAAGCAGCTTTTGAGCATTTATGTTTCTATCTTTCACCCAGTTTAAATCCTCTTGAGATGCCTGAATGAATCAAGATTTGGCAATTTTTTGCCATGATGCTTTATTGTTATCCACCCGAGATTCAAGCTAGTTGTTTTCTATGAGTCAATTGTATGGTAGACTGTGGATCTAAGAGCTCAACGCAGGGAACATTTATGCTCTGTAAATGCTGCTTTTCAAAAGGATAATTATTTTGGGTTAGGTTTTATAGCTAAATGAAGATCCCATTTCGAGATGACTATAGTCATCCTCCTCTAACGCGAGGAAATGAACCCTGGACCTCAACACATAGATCCTAAGCCCAAAAGATCTTGATACTTCAAGGAGACCTCTTTTATTATTTTTCTTATTTTAATTTTCGCCTTGTTTCTGCCACCATTAAACCTCCCCTCAAGTGACATCAAATCCTCGAAATCCAAAGGAAATTCACCATTTTGAATCACCAAATCATTTTGTACAAAGAAACTCCATCCTTGAGTTCGACTCAGAACCACTGACACACAAGAGCGCTTTGCTACAACAGTAGGAGAAATTTAGGTTATAAATTTTGTTGATTCAAGACCCTATTGTGGAACGACCCACTTCGCCACCGTCGGGACCTCATGTGGCCTTTTCTCCTTCCGGCTCTTCCACCCTCCTTGCCAAGGTAGATAGCTTCGCCTTCAATTCCATGTCTTCTGGGAGTGAGTACATGCCTCCCCTTGAACTGGATGCAGGCCTCAATCTTTCTACTTCCCTGGGGTTGGGCTCATCCCATGCCTTAGAGGTCTCTACTACATATCCTCAAAAATCCATGGTTTTCAGATTTTTACTCAGAAGTCCCTCCCACACATGGTTTCTAACAAATGGCCTGACAGCGGTGACCATCCCATCATAAAAAGTGATTCACTAGCATCCGTATCAAGCCATGGTGAGGACAGGCACCGATGGTCTCCATATACTCCTCCCAACACCGGTAGAACTCCTCATTATCAAGGGCCGTAAATGGCAAATCCGCCCTTCAAGTCGTTATCCCATGTGGACCGAAGAACTTCTTCAAAAATCCTGTCAGGCCGCCAATCTCAATAGTTCATGGCCTTAGGAGAATTAAGCCAAATTCTTGGCCTTGTCTTTAGGGTTAAGGAAGGCTTTCAACCCGCATCCCACATCAATTGCGCTCCTTGAAAGTCGCAAACTTCCTCAAAATCCTTCAATATGGGTATGGATTTCATTTTCCATACTCCATGGAAGGTTGGGATAGGGCACCGTGATAAGGCCTGACAATCACATCCTCGACAGAAGGTACACACATGAGGGCACCAAATCTGGTGGGTGTATATGGTCCTCATTGACTCAGAGGCAATAGGGTTCCTCGGCCACCCTGCTGGCTCCACCGCACCTCGTGAGTCTCCCATTGACCTAATTATTCGGTGCATTTCAAAGCCTTGTTCCTATAGGGTAACGACCCTCTCTAGCCTGCTTGATGTTTAACCCCAATGGTATAAACTCTGTGGGAAACAGCCAAGACACAAAGACAAAACAAAAGGTGGCTACCTAGAAGGGTTACTATTAACTATAAATAAAAGGAAAACAACTGACAAGGTAAAATTTAAATCAGCCTAATGTTGAATTGCTGGGTGGGAAATAAAAAGTAAAGGCAAGAGATTGAAATTACCAACACTCTGTGATGAGGATCACAAGTTCAATACCTTCACTTACTAAGGGGCACCATCCTCAAACGCGCCATTTTATTCATGCCACAATGTGTACCTGGAATCAACAAATTTATATACTCTGGGGTTCTTTCATCGTCGTAGTGTTAATACAAAGATAGCTGTTCTAGGGTTTGAACTGGATGGGTTTTCTTTGTACAAATGATTTATAAAGTGATTCAAAATGGTGAATTTCACTGATTTAGGCTTGCAAAAATGTGGAGGTGAATGTTTGGAAACTGAAAATAAAACGAAATAAAATAAGAAAAAGAACTCCTTGAAGCATTGGGCTACTGGGTTTGAGGTCGTACGGTAAATGAGAAGTTCTCGAGTCCTTTTCCTCGCGTTGGGGAGGGTGACCTATAGTCATTTCCCGAACCGGATCTTCATTTAGATTTAAAATCCAAACCTATAATTTTTCCTCTTTGAAAATGGCATTTTAATGAGCATAACATCCCGCACGTTGAGAACATCGCTCCTAAACCTACCCTACGTTAGGAATTCAATAGAGGGCAACTAACCTGATATCGTGGATCTAGCAAGCATCCACCGAACCCAAAAAGCTTTCCAACACAGTTAATCAGTATTTTAAGAGATTTAAGCCTATTATGAGAAGCAGAGACATAAATACCCATAAATGCTTGCGTTAAATACATAAGAACAATCATTTTACCTTAAAACCCAGAACAAGAGCCCTCCTCTTTCAAGGATGGAGGGTTTAGCTAACCATCCCTTTGAGTTATCATCCTCAAGGTGTTTAAGCAATGAGCGGAAGAAAAACGAGAGAAATGGAGAGAAGAAGAAAAGCTGAAAACCGGGGTTTTTCTCCTTCAAGGCCAAAAGTTTATTCATTGAAAAGTCCCTTGTTACAAGCAGGTACAATTGGCTTATATAGCCACAAAGACAAGCAAATTACCAAAATCAACAAAAGCAATTAACTGCATAAGGACAAATGGGAAGCACAAAAGAGGAACAAAAAGGCAAACTTCAAACGGGCAAGAAGAATGTTGTGTGAGAAGTGACCGTTGTGCAAGAGGCGAATAGTGACAAGCAGAAGTTAAATTTAGCGTGATGAATTACAGCATCTCATTTGTAATTTCTCATTAAAATGCGAATTTTTCCTCGCAGTCCAATTCTTGGCATTTTCTCGTCTTCTTTCCTTCTCGGTCTCTAATCTACACGCAGCTCACTCGAATTCTTCGCGCTTTTGGATTTACTCAACAATTTTTGCATAAATAGCTTGTAAAACTGCAAAATTTGCCATAAAATGCGATCAAGAGTACGTTTCTGGACCTTAATGTGCCAATCGGGTTAATTATGCCGATTATAGTACATGTGCACTCTCAAACCTACTATAAACAGGGTTCAAAATAGCACTTTTTGAGCACTAATCAGTTGGGTGCCCTCACTATAGGTGCAGTGGTCAGGTGAGATTTGAGCTCTTCGAAGCTCTTTTGATAAGTTTCATTCCATGTAAATTTAGTATCCTTTTCCAATAGCTCATACAAGAGTTTTTCTATTTTGGAAAAATCTTTGATAAACCTCCTATAGAAGCCTGCATGGCCAAGGAACTGTCTCACAGCCTTTACATTTGTGGGAGGTGGTAACTTAACAATAAGCTCAACTTTAGCCTTATCAACTTAAATTCCCTTGTTGGAGATAACATGCCCTAGGACAATTCCTTGATTCACCATAAACTGGCATTTCTCCTAATTGAGCACGAGGTTCTTCTCATATGTGCAGCACAATTTCAAGGTTGGCTAAGCACTCCTCAAAAGTATCCCCATATAAGGTGAGATCATCCATATACACTTCCATAATGCTCTCCACCATATCGTTGAAAATGATGAGCATACATCTTTGGAATGTGGCAAGTGCATTGCAAAGGCCAAAAGGCATTCTCCTCAGAAGCATGTGCAAATGGGCAAGTGAAGGTGGTCTTCCGGTCCTCCGTTGTAATCTCTATCCGAAAAACATCCAAAATACCCATCCAAGAAGCACAGAACGGGCGCGCTAAACTCTAAAGAAGTCGATCGATGAAGTATAGTATCCTTTTCTTTATCACTTCATTCAATCTCCTCTCATTTTCCAAACAAGCAAGAGTTTGAGGACTTCAAGGCGCACTACTTGCATATGTGATTCGGCCGCCTATGGTTGTCTTATCGCTTAGCTTCATCCTCCATGCAGATATGATGAAAGTGCAAACTAGCGACTAATCCCCTGATCGGAAACAACCAATGGCTCCGCTTGTACTTTGAGGGTGTTTGGCAAGACTATTCTCCCGGAGGGGTATTCACTGTAATGAAGATATCACAAATCGACATTGCTACTCCTTCCCAAATATGCATATTTTAATTCTACTGTGGAGAGGTTTTGAGATCAAGCTTTTGGGGCTCTCTATGTCGTCCCATTTGTCACCGTCCTCCTTAGTCAAAAGGAAGGATTTCTTTTTCTCCTCCATGGCCCACAAATGGCACATAATTCGGGGCATCCCCATAGCTCTTCGTAAACTTCCATTAGTTCCTCAATCAACCTCCTCTTTAGCCGTAATCTAGCATGTTCATCCAAAATGGTGTCAATCAAGCAAACTTCTTCTAGATCCTCCTCCACTAGGGGCATGTGCTCTGCTCGTGTGGAAAATATTGAGTTCCAAAGCACATATCTCAAATGTCACAGATAACTCCATTTCTAAGAATTAATAATCGCATTTGAGGTAGCCAAGAATGGCCTCCCAAGGATGATGGGTACATAGTTAGCTCCCACTGCAACTAGTTCGGTGTCAAGGACAACGAAGTCCACTGAGTAATAGAATTTATCTACCTGTACCAAGACATCTTCGACAGTGCCCTTGGGAATTTTAACTGACCTGTCTGCTAAAGATAGGGTGAGGGCTGTGGTTTCACCCTCCCACCAATCGCTTGTAACCGAGTAGGGTATGTGCTGGACATTAGCCCCCAAATCCAATAAGGCTTTCTCTACACATGTTCCCCCAATATTCATCGAGATGGTAGGACAACTTGGGTCTTTGTATTTCACCGAGGTTTTGCATTGGATGATGTCACTGACCTGTTCTATCAAGAAGCTTTCTTGTCGATACTCAACCCTCTTTTTACAGTGCATAAGTCCTTTAAGAACTTAGCATACATTGGGACTTGTTTAATCATCTTCAAAAGAGGGATGTTGACCTTCACTTACCTTAATACTTCTAGAATTTCATTTTGGTTGATCACCTTCTTTTAGTGTCATGTTCTGAGGCATGCTCTTCTTTCACCAAATTTTCTTTAATCTATGGTTCTTTCCAGCTTTCGCTTTCTTTCTTCTTTGGCTTTCTTCAACGGCGTGAGGCATGGTTGCTCAACCCGCTTACCACTTAGAGTGATGCCTCGCTTCACTTCATCAACTCGGGGTAAGTTCACCGCATAAAGTTACTTCACGGACTCCTCGGGTTTGGCCGCGGCAGAAGGGAACTTGCCCTTTTCTTTGCACTTGTCGCTAGTCGTTAGCCCAAGATGGAGTAATCGCAGTTGTCAAATTTTTGTTTACTTCGCCTCGAGCCCATCAATTTTCTTGTTCAAAGTACTACGCATCAATTCTTCGATTTGCCCGACATTCACCGCCGCTCCTCTGACGGTTACCCACCACTTGCTCAAGTTTAGTATCGCCACCAACTCGGAGATGTTACTGTGGTGGGAGCAGTTCGAGATGAAGAACCATATCAGGTTGCGCAAAGACAAGGTGCATACTGCGAGACTTTGGTTTCCAAGAGAGATTTGGGTGGTTCATCTAATTAGGGTTATAGGTATTACCATAAGGTGCATTAGTTGGAAGCTTGTATTGACTAACAAAATTGGCTTGATCAACAAACATCTCTCTTATTGCTGGAATGGTGGGACACTACTCTCCCACATGCTCAGTTGACTGACAGATGAAGCATGCCTGCTTCGCATGAGTCTCTCACGCTTGCACCTCATGCCATTTTCATTTCAGCTTCCTTCTAACCTTCTAGCTAAGGTTGAAAGCTTTTCCTTCATGTACAAGTCCTTTGGAAGGGAGTACATGCCACCCTTGTAGCCGGATTGAGTCTCATCCCCTATCTCCCCTGTGCCAGCTCATCCCAACCTTGGATGCTTCAAAGGCATGACCAGACGCCCAAGGCTTCCTATGGATTTTTGCTCTAGAAATCTCCTCCACACCAATTGTTTTATGGAAGGAGAAATTCCATCATAAAAGTAGTTGACTAGCAGCCATGTGTTAAAACCATGGTGAGGACAAGCATTCAGTGCTTTCATATACCTTTCCCAGCATGCATAAAATTTTTCATTCTCATTGGCTGAGAAAGTGGAGATTTACCTCTTCAGGCTGTTTGTTCAGTGGGTGGAGAAAATTTTCTTTAAGAAATCAGCCTGCATCTTGGTCTAGTTTCGAATGGTCCTTGGCCTCAGGGAGTTGAGCCAAATTTTCGCTTTATCCTTCAATGTGAAGGGGAAAAGCTTGAGCCTCATTAAGTCCACAGTGGTTGTATCTTCCTTAAAGGTGTTGCAAACCTCCTCAAAATCCCTAATGTGTGTATAGGGGTTCTCACTCTCCATACCATGGAAAGAAGTGGCACAACAAAAAGGTCCTATTAACCATTTCTCTTAGCTGAAGGCACAATACAGAGGGTAACTATTCGCGAGGGTGTATATGGTCCCTCATGGACCTAAATGCATTGAGGTTCCTCTCCACTCCCTGCTGGCTCTGCTGCTCTTCATGTGGGGGTTCCATTGGATCAAAATTTAGGTTCACTTCACAATCTGATTCCTGTGGAACACCGAGCCACTCAATCGCAGATTCCTAGTCCACCGATTCGTAAGCACGGTAGGTGATGCGGAATCAACAAAATTTATATTCCTGTTTCCTACCGTCGTAGTCAAGCTACCGCAGCATAGCCGTCTAGGGTCAACACGGGATGGGTTTTCATCCTATGAATGACTCAGACGTTGTTGGAAAATGGTGAGGCTTTAGTTTGATTTTTGGATTTGTTTCAAAACAATGGGAGTTGTTTGCCTACTAGCCACGCAATGGTCGAAACGAAGTGTGAAATAGTAACTTTGAAGGCTTGGGTCACTAGCTTGACAACATGGGGCTAACAAGGTCTTTCGGTCATATCCTCGCATTATGGCAAGTAACATATAAATAAAGCCATAACCTGATCTTTGTTTAACTAGAAAACCTAACCCTAATCACTCCTGAGTCAACACCTGCAATATGCACTCCACGCACTCTTTCGCTTGGAAACCCTAACACTCAACCTCATTTCTGGCTCGTAAAGGCTATCTAAAGAATAACAAAGGCATCTAACAATAAGTATGCACTGCACTCTAAAGCATGGTAAGTATCACAAAGAATTGACATTGCACGATATTCAACCCTAATTTGAGTCGGTCATAAATACAAAGACTGGTAGCATTTAAAAACATGAGGACAACCTCAAGAACTCAGCCCCACAACCAGCTAGCAACCCTCATCTCAAAGCTATAAGGCTTAGCCAAGCATTTCTTAAGTTGTCAACTCTCAAGAGGGTGTTTGCGCCTCAGAAAATGAAAGGTTATGGCAGAGAAAGAGAGAAAAGCAACCCCTAAACTGAAGTCTGGAGATATTTACATAAATGAAAAGTTGCCAAAAGATTGCTTAGGTTACAAATGATGGGGCTTATATAGCCACCCAATGTGAAACTACAAGAAAACCTAAAATATTGGCTAAAACAAGGGACAAGGAAGTAACACACCAAAACTGGTCGCTTGGCATTAATTACACAAAATTAATAGTATAAGGAATTTCGCTATGCAGGAAAATTTCATTAGGTAGCTGGGTAATTTTCTAGCCTAGTTTAAATTGCACAGAGATAGTGAAAATGAGAATTTTCGCTATATCATGGGAATTTCGCTGCTAATAAATTTCGCCAGCTTCAGCTTAAAAATTTGAGAGATAGCTTAAAATGAAGAATTTCGCTAGGCAATGCTGATTTTCACATATAGCTTAAATTCGCTAGCCTACGAAATTTCTCAATTTTGTTAGGATTGCGAAATTTCATATGGTCGCTAATTTTCAGTAATCCCAGCCTAAATTCGCAATCATAGCGAAACTTCCGGAATTGCTCGCTTCACGCTTGCCTAATTGACTCTTACCGCATCCTCCATCTCTCACTTTGCCTTCATTTCATCACTGAATTTGATATGTTGATGTATCGGAAATAGTTTCACCTTCATGGTTCAACACATTCTCGATATCCATTTGACTTAATGGACGAGGTACACAAAAACCCGCAAAAATAACCACAAATAACCTCAATGGCATAAGTGATACTAAGTGGACCTCGAACACCTCACTGGGCTTTAATTGATACGATTAGTGCCAAAGCACTCAAACCTATCTCAATAGGGCTCAAAGTAGCACTTTTTGGGCACTAATCACACCCCCAACCGACACGTTGCTAGTCCCTTAGCAATGCTAAAACAAAAAGGAAATGCATGCAATGATTTCTCAAAAGTTTCAGGGTTCAAAAGGTGTATGTACATATGCTTCATGCCTTTAAAATGAAACAATTGATACCAAGTTTGAAAACCTACATGAGAGAGCAAAACTATAAAAGAACAAATTTTAGGTCAACATCTGGATCTGAAAGAATCTAACCTGAATTTACTAAAATCTAATGGTTCCTAATGTAAACTGTAGACGTTTTCAATAAAGTGCAAAATTATTTCCTCCCCCAACCTAGCTGATCGTACGGGCTCTTAAGCCGTCAACACCTATAGGAAAAGCTACACTTTCTTCTTTATTTAACTACAATGTAGGTGCAATGCTTAAAACTCGACTTCACCAGTTCCGTGTAACGGGGGTCCACCACGACTTAAACCAATTAAGGTTTAGCATCAAGACAAAGGATCACTTGACCACAAACTCCCATAGTTTACTCCTGACCGATGACTTCTTTAGAATTACACTCCATAACACGCTAAATTCTACCCATTCACCCGTGTAACTTAACACTAAGTCGATGACTCCCAACCAATTAAGTGCCTAGGCATCGCTTCAAAAGGTTCGCCATATACCCCTGACCGTGCTCGGTTTCACAAGGCAAAGTGTTTTGCACTCTTATTTTTTCTTTTCTTCTTTTCTTTTTCGCTTTTTTCTTTTCCTTGGAAGACTACATTGTCTTCAAATGTGGGTAACATAAACCCATCCTTAGGTTGCCAACATGCCTAAGGTCAGTTTTGCAAGGCGAAAGAGTGGCTACAATTTCTGGCTAAACTTGGCTGGTATAATCCGTGTGCGCGGTGTGAATTAAGCCTAAAGTGGGAAATATTCGTTGAATACGCTTAAATCTTAAATGACAAACTAATCATGCATGGAGTTGTTCTAACATTAAGGTGATGAAACAGGTTTCAATTTTCCATTTAAGGCGGATTCAATTGTCCATCGAAAGCAATTCAATTGTTCAATTGAAGACAAAACGATTACATAAGGTGGAGTACAAAAAAAGTGATATGCAAGGTGGAAAAAATTAAATATATATATATATATATATATATATATATATATATATATATATATATATATATATATATATATATATATATATATCAGATAGCTTTTGGGATATAGCCAAATGGCTAGTACATGCATATCAAAGCTAAACATACAAAAATATCACGCTACTGGCGGCTAATACATGAATCCTACACAAAATTAAGAAAGGGCCATAAAGCCGATAACTATACAAAATCATAAAAAGAAATCAAACCACCTCACTCCTGTGGTGGTGGTGGGTCTGTAGCTACTGCTGCTGCTGCCAACATATCCAAAGAAGTCGCCGCGCACGCTCAAGTCTCCGTCGAACGCCGCGAATAATCTAAACGTGTCATGATCTGCCGCAGCATGGAGGATGCTGGATCTAGAGTAGCCCTCTACGACAACCTCTCGTCATGCTCGCTCGTAGTGGCCAAGAACATACAAAGATTCATACGCGGCTAGCTCTCTAACCGACGTGGGTTTTGTGCTCTCCGGAGAATGTCAGATGTAAATGACGGGCCAGAGACGTGCCAGGCTGCACCGGCAGGTAGAGAGTAGGAGATGGAGGAGAAACGATCCGCAGCGGACTCCTCTCCATCTCAGCCCGGTGGCTACCTACTACCTCCTCTCGTGAGAGGGAACAAGCTCCGCCTCGGGAACCTAACCTCCCTCCCGGTCCCTGCAAGCAAAGAGGATAAAAGATAGCTGGCATCACCATCGTCGCTCCATCGACGTGACCCGAGGGCATCGAACCCTCATCTCATCCGGCTCCTCCGGGAAAACCCATGCTCGAGAGCACCGCATAATAGCCTCAAAAAGACGCTATAGCTGAAGACTCTCACCGAGCCAGCCCTTACGATGGACCTTATCCCTCGTGTATTGCCAGGAGGTCATCACCACCAGTGGACTAAACCCGCATCGCCTCCGAGACCCTGCAAAGAGCTCTAGATGGCCCTCACGGGCCGTACGTAGTGTCGCAAACGGAAGAGGTCAGGTCCCCGACAGGTGATCGACAGTAGCATCCGAGGCTGAGCTGCCTCCTCCCCGAAGAGCACCGGCCCAAAATGTGTGTTCCCGAAAGCAAGAATAATACGGACGATCTCCTACCGAAAGTGGTGAGACTAATCTCGATAATCCTCGAATTGGCCTCGGGCTGACCAGCCCAACGCTACCGGAGTATGTCCGTCGGCCTAAGCACTCCCGCGATCGTGAGATAGTGAACCGGAGCTCGAGCCGACCAGCGCTCCCCCGGAGGCTGGGTCATCGAATGGTAGAACTCGTAGGACCACTCCGGTGGCACATCGCCCTACTTCATGAATGGTAAATAGGAGCAAGCAAGGTTCGATCACGATCGAGTCCCCGTAATCTATGGTCAACAACACGACATCATAGTACGACCGATGAAAACTCCCTACGGTGGAGCCGCACATTCCCCAGATGGGGTTCCCGACTTAATAATGTACCTCCCCGATCCGGAGGCGTGAGACAACTCTGAAGGCGGCAGGTCGCTCCCGCTCCCGACGCGGGCAGACGCTGGAGGTCCCGGATGAGGATGACTCCACCCGGCCGGGAAGTGGCGGGCTCCGCTGGAGTGGCCGGCCTCCTAGATCTCCGCTGAGGCACAAGTGAAGGGGCCCGGGGTCCCATCCTCGTCTGATACCTCCTGAACCCCGAGGCCCTCGTGACTCGGCCTCGGGATTCAGGAACGGTACTGGTCTGAATCGAGCTGAACCGGTGCCCGCTCCTCTCGCTTCGGATACCGAATCTCGACTCCACGGCCCGAGGCGGATCCAAATTTCGGTATCGCACTATAATCAGAATCACCGTACACGAGTAAGGCTCGCCGATGAAAATGAAACTGGGGCACTGAAAGTCGAATATGGTAACCGCACTAAACCGGCTCGAGGCAAAAGACCAGGCACGGCAGGTGTACAACCGTGGCTCAACCAAAGCCTCGCAAAGGGCGTGCGGGCATGGGATCACGCGTGCTCGCCTACAGGAGGTGCAGCTGAACTCACCACTAGCAAAGCCGCATGGACTCAGTGGTTCGCACGACGGGCTGGTAATAAAAGCCGGCAAATACGCTGGACGATGGCTAGGTGCGAACAAAGGCAGCTCAGTGGCTCCTACCATCGTACAAGGCTCAAGCAAGGCTCTAAGACAAAGAGGAGCCAGACAGTGGACGCACTGGCAGCCATGGGGCCGGGTGGGATTCGGCAAGACCTGGCTACGGCACCAAAGGGGCCTGGGGCCCAGCCGTGAAACCCCGGGCTCGCCGTGGCTCGCGGTGCAGGAGCGGATGTGCGTGGCCTGCACCGACAGGCTCTTAGGTCGGAGGGAGGAGTATTATGCTTAATGAAAACCAACCCCTCCTCATTTTATATCTAAAGTACCGGAGTGGTCCATTTCCTCGCCATTGTAGCTAAATTTAGCCAAACCCGCTTCACCTGCAAATCGAATTTCCGTGCTGTTAAATTATAATAATGTTATTACTAAAATAAAATTATCATATTAAAGTATATCTACAATTTTAATATTAAGATAAAATAATATAATTACAAAATTCATAAAAATAAAGCTACTAAATCTGGTAACTTACTAAAAATAGTTAAAATTATAGGAATTAATTAAATTAAACTTAAAGCAAAAAATTATTGAATCGCAATCTTGGCTTAAGAACACCAAAACCAGTCCAAATATCTCAAAATTACGCCTATGGAGGGCCGAAGAGGAGAATCCTCAACCTCGTGTACCGCTTGTGCAAAGCAGCTTTGATGTTTGCTTTCCCATGGTCGAATTGGTTCACACTGATCGAATTTGAACTGAGCAATTGCCCTGCAGTGGCTACTGATGGCAATACCAAAACACCTGCTGCACCTCAAGCTGGCTTTACCTCGCACTTCGACATTGCTTCCCTGCATTCTAACCCACTGAACACACTTCATCAGTCACTTGATTTTCATCTTCCATTAATTTGTGCTTGTTGTTCAAGTGGAATATGTTCAGTTCCAATGTCATGTTGCCAAAGGTGAGCTGCATGACTCCATTCAAGAATTGATGATTGTATCGGGCAAAGGGCTTTAAATGCAGTCTCCTCTCCAAGGATGATTGGTACATGATCGTCTTATTTGCAATCGTCGTTGTCGAGCACTACAAACCCACGTAGAATTCCATTTACTTTCACCAAGATATTCTCAACTATCCTTAGGTGGATTTTACTCGATCTATCGGCCAATGAAAGTGTGATATAAGTTCACCCAAACCTAACTCCGCTATATACGAGAACGGCAGAGTTCGCACCGCCCTGCAAATCTAGCAAAGGATTTGTCTAATTCAAGTCCCAATTTATAGTTTACTAAAATCGTGTGAGATCCGTGATCCTTGTATTTTTGATCGGGTTCTTGGATTATGGCACTGACTTGTTCAATTAAAAATGCCTTCTTCTCAATGCCTAACCCCTTTTTGATTGTGCAAAGATCCTTCAAAAACTTTGCATAGGCAGGGACTTGTTTGATGATGTCCAAAAGGGGTATGTTCACTTTACCCGCCTCTTAGACTTCTAGATGCCCGCCTCGTCAGATGCTCTCTTCTTGCTTCTCTTAGTGCTCAGGAAATGCAGGTGGCATGCAAAGCAGCCATCGAGTCCTCTTTCGTAAAAATATGTTCCGCTCCAATGCCTCTTCTTTCCCGGTTTCAACATGCTCGACATCGTCGCTCAACCTCTTTCCACTCCTCAGTGATTATAGCCTTCACTCATCCATTCCTCTGAATTGCCGGATGAACCTATACCTCATCGACTTTCTCGACGGCAATGTCTCTGGGAGGAACCTTCCTCTCTCGCACTCCGCATTATCAAGGTTGATCTCTCGTACTGAATACCGCAGCTGTCTATTTTCCGACAAGATTGCTCTCAAGCCCATCTATTCTTGTCTGCCAGGTGCTCTCTACGTGATCAACTTTGTGCTAGCTGCATTGATCCCTTTGCTCTTCCACAAAGCTGCCCACCACCTACTCAAATTTACTATACCTGCTCCACCTAGACGAGGTTTTGGGAGTGGTCATGGGTCGAGAGGTGGCAAACCAAACTATGGCTCACCGGGGGTACATAGGCAGGGGGATCGGGCTCTCTAGGGAGAGGTTAAAGTGATTCCTCCAATTGAATTGCAGGTATTTCCATATGGAGCATTGTCAGGAGTTTATTTTGACTCTACGTATTTGCATATTCGACATCAAATCCTTCATCAAGGGGCCATAGGATACTGTTTCTTTCCGAGTGGATGTGGGATTGGAAATCGGTGCATGGATTGGCTCAGGCAGGATTTTCGGCCACGCCTCGTACTTCATGGAGCCTCTTTCCACCTCCACTTTCCAGCTAGGTCGAGATTTTTGCTTTCATTTCCATGTCCTCCGAAAGTGTAAAATTCCTGCCTAGTAGTCGGGATGAGGGCCTCATTCTTTCCATCTCTAGGTTTGGCCTGCATCCTAACCCCTAGTTTCAGCCACATAGTTCAAGAAATCCATCATTTCATCAGAGTCTTGTCGTAAAGTCTCCTCCACACACGGCTGTGCAGCTGCCTTGCTGGCTGGAGATACCAATGTAAAATGATTCACTAACATCCAGGTGTCGGAAACCATGATGTGGACAAGCACCTGATGGTCTCCATGAATCTTCCTCAAAGATCGTAGAATTTCGCTGTCATAAGTTGAGAAAGTGTAGATCCGCTCTTTCAACCGTTGGTCTTTGTGGCGCTCAAGAATTTCTTCAAAAATTTCGCCTCGTACTTCAGCCCACTTAAGTGGTTCTGCCGTCCCAAACGACCGGAGCCATATTTGGCCTCATTCTTCAGTTGTCACGGAAATGCTTAGCTCGAAAGGCAAATCCATGTCTGATACTTCCTTTGAAAGTAGTGCATACCTCCCTCAAAATCCCTTATATGTGAATATGGATTTTCATTCTCCATACCATGAAAAGTGGGAAGCAGCACCAGTGGTCCTCAACGCTACTTCGCCAGGAGGTATGATGCAAGACGGGGCACTCGACTTGTGGAGGGTGTGCGTGGTCCTCATCGATCTGTAGTTGTCAGGGTTCATTGGGGTACTGGGTTGACTCATTGCTCCTCGTAGGGATCCATTTGGTCACTCGCACAATCGACATTTCACCGCTCGCTCAATTGGTGCACCGATTTCCCAGGCCCACCGATGTCCTCTATCCGAGCGTGCATAAACACCGTTATGACAAACTGAGACACAAAAAAAAAGCACAAACAAACTTGCAAAAAGGAAGTTATTGTTAGCTAAAATAAACCTGACCGTATGAAAACAAAAGGAAGGCGCTACCGCAGCGACAAAAACTTTGCACATGTGCAGAACTGGATTCAAAAAGCGGTCTGGGTTGTCACCTACACTTGTAATGAGGATTACAAGTACACATCAACTCATCATAATGAAGCTTGCGCACCTGATCCCCGCAACGGCGCCGATTTGATTCGTGCCACGGTAGGGTGACGCTGAATCAACAAAAATTTATATTCCTGAGTTCCTCCCATCGCCGTAGTTGCTTTACCGCAAAGATACGGCTTCAGTGGTCAACACGGAATGTGGGTTTTCATCCTATGAACGACTGGGTGATCGTCACATGAAAAACAGAGCTTTTAGTTTGGATTTTGGATTTGTTTCCAAAACAAAGGGAGTTGTTTGTTTACTAGCTACAAGAATGGTCGAAAAACGAAATGTGAAATAGTAACTTTGGGCTGGGTCAGGGTCACTAGCTTGACAACACGGGGCCAACAAGGTTCCCCTGTCACATCCCCGCATTATGGCAAGTAACATAAGTAGTCAAAGCCATAACCTGGACCTTTGTTGAACTGGAAAACCTAACCCTAAAAATCAATTCCTATTTGAGTCAACACAAAAATATGTACTCACCCTTCACTTGAAACCCTAACACTCAACCTCATTTCGGGTCAGAAGGCTATCTAGGAAGAACAACAGCTGCATCTAATAACAAGCATGCACCGTACTCCCAAAGATGGTAAGTATTGGCTAAAGTAATGACATTAAATGATATTCAACCCTAATTTGAGAAAAGTTTGGAGCTCATAAATACAAGATTCGGTGAGCATTTAAAACATGAGGACAACTCCGCAATCGCCCCTAAAACTAAGCTTTCTAGCAAACCCTCCTCTTCAAAAGCCAAAGGTTTAGCTACATCTCGAGCCGTCATCCCCGTGAGGTGTTTGGCAGCCTAGAAAATGAAAAGAAAGAGGAGAGAGAAGAGAGAAAAGTAAACCCTAAAACTGAAAGCCATGTGAGATATATTTGTTAGTTAAAATGAAAAGTTGCCAAAAGATTGCTTAGGGTTATAAAAATGACGGGGGCTTATATAGGGCCACCCACGTGTGAAACTACAAGAAAACCTAAAAATATTGGTTAAAACAAGGACAAGGGAAGTAAATACACCAAACGGGTCGTTTGGTACTTAATTACACAAAATTAACAGGCAAGGAATCTCTCGCTATGCAGAAAATTTCGCTAGGGTAGTGGTGCACCCCCGCTTAGCTCCAGCTTAAATTGCACGTAGATAGCAAAAATGGCAACTTTCGCTATGCAGATGCTGGAATTCCTCGCTTAGCTAGCTTAAATTCTCGCTAGCCTAGCTAAAATTTGAGAGATAGCTTAACAGCTGAATTTCGCTTAGGCAATGCTGATTTTCGCCATATAGCCAAATTTTGCTAGCTCGAAATTTCACTCGTTAGATTGCGAAATTTTCGCCATGGCTGCGAATTCGCATCCCAAACAAATTTCGCAATCATAGCGAAATTCCTCGGAATTGCTGTTCTTCACCGCTCGCTTCATCGCACCCTGCATCAGATCCTCCATCTTCACTTTGCCTCTCTATTTCATTATCATCGACCCTTTGATATGTTGACAAATGAAATATTTCAATCTTCATGGTTCAACACATCTCGATATCCAATTCGACTTTAATGGACGAGGTACACAAAAACCTGCAAAATAACCACAAATAACCTCGAAATGGCAAGCGCATACTATGAATCGAACACCTCAATCAAGCGACCGATAGATTAGTGCGCAAAAAGCACTCAAAACCTATCTCGAATAGGGCTCAAAATAGCACTTTTTGGGCACTAATCATCCATTGGAACATAAACTTCTACATGGAAAATAGGACAGCACCAACAAGAAACAAAAAACAACTCTACCAAAAGGGGTTAATGTTAGTAAAAAAAAAATATAGATAGTAAATTGAAATTAATCAACCTAGCAGTAAACTGCTATAAAGAATGATAAAAGTAAAGAAATTCACTAGTGCTTATGATGAGGATCATGCGTTCGGGGCATAGTTTTCTATCATTTGCATTACACAAGACTATCCCCGGCAATGGCACCATTTGATTCAATTGCCGTAGGGTATCCTGAATCAACAGAATTTATACTAATACCTCCTACTGCTATAGCATGGCTAATGCAAGAGCAGCGGCTCTAGGATCGCCTGCCAAGGATGGGGCTCTCTTCGATAAATGCACAATACCAAGGTTTTACATTGCGATTGTGGCTCGATGTCGTTTGATAAAACAATGGGCTTAAAATGGTTGAAACTGAAATAAAATAAGTTAAATGTAAAAAGAGAATTCCTCGAAGTGTTAGGTCACTCGGGCTTAGGTTCCTGTGGCAAATGAGGTTTCTCAGTCTTTCCCCTCGTAATGGGAGGACTTAATTTTATAGTCATCTCCCCGAACCGGTTCTCGATTTGACTTTATAAACTTCAATTTCAATAACTACCTTTGAAAACGGTATTCACTAAGCATTAATGGTCCCGCATAAAGAAACGATATCCTCGACTCACTCCAATGACTAATGATGGTAACTAAGCATCCACCGAACCCCTAAAGATTATCAACACGATCACAAGGTGCATCGCTGGATCTAAACATGTAGTTCAAAAAGAAACACATAAATGTCAATGAATACCCGCGTTTAAAAACACATGAGAGTCCCTCGGTTTACACAAATTCCTCGCCAAAGGCCTTCTACTCGCTGAAGGACTGACTTTTCACCCGCCTCATCCTTTGAGTTTCTTAGCCTCGCAGGGTGTTCGCTAGTGAGAAAATGAGAGGAAAGTGAGGGGAAAATGAGAAAGAGCGGAAACCCGCATGCTTCCCCTCCTCCCAAAAAATCAGAAAGTGAAAAGTCCCTACAAAGCCCTTGGCTCTCGGCTTTGGAGAGCCAAACCTTATTACATAACTTACCAAAATATAAAAACAAACACTCATTACAAGGAACAAATTTGAAGAGATAAAAAAATAGTCAAAAAGTCAACAAATAGCAATAGAAAATTAGCTCCCCGAAATTTCCCTCTTTAAGGGTTACGTAAAATTCAGCTCTACGAATTTTCATAGGTCGGCAAATTTTGCAACCTCGCGAAATTGCCAGTGCGTGTTTGGCTATGCATAGCTTTTCTTCTTCCAATTTCTGATCTGTAGCTTGAGTTCAACTTGAATTCTCTGTGATTGAGCTGACTCAATAACTTTGGCATCTCTAGCCTCTATAGAAAAACTACTGTGTAATTTGCCATATAAAATGTGATTAGTAGTATAGATAGGTCCTTGACATGTTAGTCGGGTTTAATTGGACTGATTACTACGCAAAAAGTGCTCAAAACCTGCAATAGTAGAGTGCATAATAGCATTGTTTGGGTAATAATCAGATCATCTCAAGGAGGTTGCTCGAGTACTAGGCTCATCTCATGGAGAACATCTTAAGGAGATTGTCCGAGTACTGGATCATCCTGCTGAGCATTTCACGTGAGCTACCCAAGTACGAGGCTCGTCCCCCATGGAGATCATCTCTCGAGGTCTAAGCACTCGGGCTTCTATCTCAGAGAACATCTCAAGGAGGTTGCCTGAGTACTGGGCTCATCCCATGGAGATCATCTCAAGGAGGTTGCCCAAGTCTTGGGCTCATCTCAAGGAGAACATCTCAAGGAGGTTGCCTGAGTACTAGGCTCATCTCATAGAGAATATCTCAAGGAGGACGCCCGAATACCAGGCTAAGAGATGGAAGTTTACAACAAGAGCTACTACGCAAAAACTTTCATTTAACATCCCCATAGCGTAAATATTTATTTTACATCTCAATTAAATCTATTAGAAATACTTTTTTAGACATAAAGAGTTCCGGGGCCGAGGCTCTATCCCCCGCCCCCTTGGTGACTGTATTCTATATGTGCCTTTACGTCTGTCGTCGGCGATAACGTAGGGTCCTTCCAAGTTTGGTTGGAATTTCCCTTCTTCGAAGGTTCGTCGAATGATGAGCTCACCTTTGTTAAACGCCTTGGGCTTGAATGGCCTCTATACTTGCCAAGTGTGTCCGGTGATTTGCACTCACCTATCCAAATGGCAAACACTGTTCCTTTTCTCTGGTCCCAGAGGCCCAGGCTCACTGGTTAACGGCAGAGCGGCTCGAGTCCGTGATTCGACGGTGAATCCGCCCTCAAAAGCCAAAGGCCGTGGCTTCTTATGGTGTCCCCCCATTGGCTGCCTTTGGAGTTGTCTCATGCCATTAACAGGCCCAAAGCGGCTATTGGTAACTCGTCTACCCATCGGTCGTAAACCGCTTTTAAGTACCCGAGCAAAGAGCCTTGTTCAGACCGTAGTCCCGCCCATTTGATTAGGGATACCGAGGTGATGAATAGACATTCTTGATCCCATACTCGGTATAAAATTACTGAAATGCCTTACTGATGAACTGCGACCCATTGTCTAAGACCAGCGAATAAGGAAACCCAAACCTACACACTATGTTCTTTTGCACAAACTTGATGAGATGTGTTGCCATGACTCACGTGATAAGCCTCACTCTCCGCCACTTCTAGTGAAGTAATCGTGAAGAACCAACATGAACTTTCGTCGCCCTCAGAAATTTAAAGGTAAAGGTCCCATAATATCTTTTCCCCACTTATAGAAAGGCCACGGGCTTGTCACGGAATAAAGTGCTTCAGTTGGAACGTGAATGACATTTCCAAACTTTTGGCACACACATCACACTTCAGACACAACCCGTAGACTCTTACCTCATCGTTGGCTAGTAGTAACTCGTTATAATTCGATGGCACGTAGTCGATGTGCATTCCGAAAGCATTTGCCTTAGTGGAACTTGTCACGATCTTTCTCGCCTCTCCACGCAAGCACCTTAAGTACGGCCCCGAGAACGAACACTTATACAACATTCCATCCATGAGAGAGTACCTTGCTGTTCGGGCCTTTACCCACAAATTTCGCTTCGCTCTCGCAAAGGTTCCATGTGATAGATACTCACGATAAAGGCCATCCAAGATGTGGTCCGCCCGCTGATCTGGCGGCTACGCTTGTGCCCCTGTATGGACGGTTGATCCATGATGCTTATCTCGACGCTGTACCCGTGTGTGCGACGGTTATCAACTCCGCAAGCCGCCCGCCATTCGATTTTCAGTCAATGGGATGTGCATTTACCTCGATGCATTTAAATGAAGCCATCAGACTTTGTCTCATCTGCATATCGTTCCATTCTCTTATTCTAGCCTCATACTTCCCCGCCGCTCACTACCACCGCTAAGAGTCCCATTGAAGATCTTGCTTTTACATGGAAAGTTATCACATCAAGCAACCCTAATATGACTCGCCTCAGATTCGGCTTCATTATTGTGAGATCAGAAGGTGAGTTTGATTACTTATGTGATGATCGGCCCTTCCATGACTCGTGGATTATCCCGACGCTCCGCGAGCCAGTGGATGACCCATCGCTCGAGTACCCACTTTCAAGATTCACCTCTCAGGCTCGCACTTCTAACCTCTCTCGCATAATGAAGTCGCCAACACCTTTGATAAGCAGCTTCGTGATCGACATTTCATATCGAATCCTTACCTCAATTCCACCACCCACTTAGTGGGCCTCCCGAACGTGTCCGGCTTCAGGATTATGTACTCGAACGCAGAGCTCGTGAGCATCATTATGGTGTGAGTCCCGAAATATGGCCGCTTCTTTGGCGTCACCTTAGCTAGTGTCACTCGCTCAAAATCCAAAGCACCACTAACCCCGAGAGAGCGCTGATTCATGCCACTAGTAGGTGGTGATCCTAATCAATAATATTTGTTTCTATATTCTCCCATCACGTAGTCAAGCCACGCAAAAGATAGTGGTCTAGGGCCTAACACGGATGGGTTTTCATTCCTACAAATGATTTGTATCATCATAGATTCAAAATGCTGTAGTTTTCATTTGGATTCGTAAAAATAGTGAGATCGTTGTTCATCGTAAATCGAAATTGCTTAAATTAAAGTGTGAATGGTAAACTCTTTGAAGGCTCGGGCTACTAGCTTCATAAAATGGTTATTAGATGTCTCCGGGTTATTTCCTCGCATTAGGGGCAAATGACATATAGTCAAGGCCAAACCTGATTGTTTAGCGCTATAAAACTCAACCCTAAACACTCCTGATGAAATATCCAATCATATATCGAGCATTCAATGTTCCAATCAAGCTTAGGAAAACCTAGCATTTAACCCCATTCACCTAATTCTCAGAATTACATCTAAAGAATGTCGCTTGCATCTACCATTAAGAATGCACCTAACTTAAAGCATGACAAGTATTGACTAAAGGAAAGACATTAAATAGCATAAAACCTAGTTTGAAAGCTCTATCATAAATGCAAGACTTTTTCATTTAAAGCAAACATCAATAATCAGCTGGTAATCCTCCTTCTTCGCTTCGAGGTTTAAGCATCCCTTTGAGCCAACATTTTCTCCTCATGTTTGGAGTCAAGAAAACTATATGTTGTTGCAGCATTATACAAATGTGTTCCGTGCCCCCAAAGTCGGAAAGTTTCGATAAAAACAGTTAGGTTACAAAGTTAGTGTTATAAGTAGCGTCCATCAGGAAATGTATTACCTAAAACATACATCAGGCTGATTAAAATAATATATAGGTCAGATTTGTTGAAGAACACAGGAATGATTTCGCTATGGGTGAATTTCTAAGATAGCTTAGTTCTCACATCATAGCCGAAATACAAGGCATAATGAATTCAAATTCCTTATGCAATAAGAACTTTCTGCAGGAAATTCTCGCATCATAGCGAAATTTTCGCTATGATAGCGAAATTCACTGCATAGCGAAAATCATTCCCCTGTGTTTTTTATTCCAAACGACCTCGTTTTGTATAATTCCATTTTGTCCCTATCAGAATCATGTATTTAGGTATTTTTGTATTACACACAATCAGTCATTAGTAAGCCACCTTATAACTTTTGTAACCCTAATTTTATTTTTATTCAAGCTTTCCCGCAGCTTTGGTTTTTAGGTTACATTTTGCTCTCTTCTCTCTCTTCTTTCATTTTCGCTTCCAAACACACCCTCGAGGATGACAACTGCATGTCGCAAGCCTCAAAGCTCAAGAGTGAGGGTTACTAGCTTGGTTATCGGTGGTTTGGCGTTGTCCTCATGCTTTAAATGAAACAGTATCAAAGATTTATGGCTCCAAACTTTTCAAACTAGGGTTTAATGCTATTTAACGTCTTCTTCGGTCATACTTGTCATGTTTTTGTGGTTCAAGCAGCATTCTAATGGTGACAATCACATTCTTTAGATGTCATTTACGAGCCATTGAAATGAGGTTAAATGTTAGGTTTTCAAACTGATTGGAACATTGAATGCTCAGTATTTGTTTGGACTCAAATAGGAGTGTTTTTAGGGTTAGGTTTTATAGCTAAACAAAGATCCTATTGGGCCTCGACTATATGTCATTTCGCCTCTAATGCGAGGAAATAACCCGAGGACATCCTAATAACCCCATTTTATCAAGCTAGTGACCCAAGCCTTCAAGGTTACCATTTCACACTTTAATTTAAACTATTTCAGTTACCCAGTGAACAACCAATCTCCCCTGTTTTTACCCAAATCCAAAAATCCAAATGAAAGTCTCACCATTTTCAATCATGATACAAATCACTCAAGGAATGAAAACCCATCCTCGTGTTCGACCTTAGATCACTATACTCGCAAAGAGCTTGACTACTATAGTGAGGGAGGAATATAGGAAATAAATATTGTTGATTCCGATCACCCTACCGTGGCACCGAATCAAAATGGCGTCAAGCAGTGGATGCAGCCAAACTACGAATGATGAGTTGATATGTACTCAGAATCCACATTACAAGTGTCGCGACCTTTTAATCCTTTTTTGAATTTCGCTTGTAAGAATTACAAATTTTCTTTATTTACAAAGAATCGCGACCGCTTTATTTTTTACATTTAGCTAACATTGATCCTTTTTGGCAAGCCTCTTTGTTGTTCTTTGATTTATCTCATTTCAGGTTACAGTGTTTACGCAAAGACTGACGTAGGGATATCGTGTAGATCGCAAAGAGGCGCACCAATGAAAGGCCGTGGAAATCAATGTGCACAAAGGACTAAATGGATCTCTACTCAAGGAACAAAGAAAGTCAACAAGCTACCCCCTATGAACTAACAAAGATACAGTCAATGAGGGACCACATACACCCTCCTGTGAGTTGCTGCTCCTTCCCGCATCATACCCCGCTAGCATGTAGTGTTGAGAACCTACCAAAGGCCTCCGCTTCCCACATTTCATGGTATGGAGAATGAAAACCATACACCCATATTAGGGATTTTGAGGAAGTGTGCATAACCTTAAGGAAGGTACAATTGACATGGATTTGTTGAAGTTGAAGGCATCTCCCATCGGGACCAAAGACAAAGCCAAGATATGGCTTAATCTTCATCAGACTAAGAACCATCAAGTCAGTACAAGCAGTGCACTTTAAAAATTCTTCGTTGCTTATAAGACCAACAATTTGAAGAGACAAATCTACACTTTGCCGCCCACTAATAACCAGAGGTTCTATCAAGGCCGAAAGGTTCACGGAGACCATCGCTAAGCTTGTCCACATCATGGTTTCGACACATGGATGCTCAGAAACCACTTCTATGGTGGCACGTCCTCAACCATGAAGCAACTTTTGGAAACAATGTGTGGAGGGGACTTCCTGAGCAAGCATCCAGATGAAGCCATGGATTTTTTGAATTATGTGGCTGAAACTTCCAAGGGTTGGGAAGAGCCAAACCCAAGGGAGGTGGAGAAAATGAGGCCTTCAAAATTTCACCAAAGGAGGGAATTTTTGCACTTTCTGAAGACATGGAGATGAAAGTAAAAATATCAACCTTGGCTAGGAAAGTGAAAGAGCTGGAAGGAAAAAGGCTCCATGAAGTGCAAGCAGTGACTGAAAATCCTGCACAGGCCAACCCATGCATCAATTGTCAACCCACTGTCCATCCAGGAGAACATCGTCCACTACTCTCACCGGAAGGATTTAATAGTCGAGCACGCTAATGCAGCCGGGCCACTACAAGCCACAACCTAATGCCCCATACGGTAATACATACACCTAATTGGAAGAAATCACCCCAATCTCTCCTGAAACCTAATCCCCGCTCTACGTACCCCCGGGTGCCAAACAACGCTTTGTTCCTCATCTCAACCACAGCCATCACCATCCTCCTCCCCTGTCGAACAAGCTATATTAAATTTGAGCAAGGTGGTAGGCAATTTTGTTGAAGAGCAAAAGGGGATCAATGTACAATTGGCACAAAGAATTGATACTGTAGAAAGTACACTGAACAAGAGAATAGATGGGCTTGAGAGTAGCCTTAATCAGAAGATTGATAATCTACAGTATTCAATCACCAAGATTAACAATCTGATGGAGGTACAGAGAGAGGGAGATTCCCTTCCCAAACATTGCCAACCAAAGGAGTCCATGAGATCGTTCCTTCCAAAGAACTCAAGGTCGATGAAGTAAAGGCCATCATCACTTGAGGAGTGGAAAGAAATCGAGCAACCAAGGCCCATGGTCAGCCAAGAAACTGAGAAAGAAAAGGAGGTCGAGCCAGAAAGGGTAATAATCAGTGAAGATCCAGTGAAGAAAAACATGCCCCCTCCATTTCCCCAAGCACTAAGAGGCAAGAAAAAAATTCCAAACCAAGCTGAAATTTGGGAGGTGCTAAGGCAAGTGAAGGTAAATATTCCACTGCTTGACATGATTAAGCAGGTCCCAACTTATGCAAAGTTCTTAAAGGACCTCAGGCACGTACCAAGAAAGTGGTGCCAGTATCAAAAGAAAGCATTCCTAACCTGGCAAGTCAAGGCTATCATACGTAGCAAGACCTCAAAGGAAATACAAGGATCCGTGATCCCACAAATATCGCCAACATCGGGTGAGACTTGCATAGACAAAGCACTATTAGACTGGGTCAAGGTAAACCCACCGCCATATTCGCAGTATGCTGTGCTAGGTTTCAGAGTATCAAGCCTACCAACATCACTCTCTCATTAGTTGATCAATCAGTAAAGATTCCTAAGGGAATAGTTGAGGATGTATTGGTAAAGGTGGACAAATTTTACTACCCAGTGGACTTTGTAGTGCTTGATACCGAACCAATAGCAAGTGGGCCCAATCATGTGCCAATTATCCTGGGAAGACCATTTTTGGCCACTGCCAATGCGATAATCAATTGCCGAAATGGAGTCATGCAGCTCACATTTGGCAACATGACATTGGAGCTCAATATTTTTCACTTGAGTAACAAGCACAAGCTAGTGGAAGATTTACGTTAAAGGAGCCGATGAAGTTCCGCTTAATTAGGTCAAAATGTAGGGAAACCAAAAGCCCCCAAATTGCAACCAGAATTGGTAAACCAAGATGAAGCGCTTGGATGGGAGTCGTCGCATCACACCCCTATGCAGCCAACTACGCCCCAAAATCACCTGGGGCTGAGAAAAAAAGTTCAACAAGAAGGAACCAAACATGAGGGTTGTAGCACAGGCCACTGTCGGGGTCAAGGAGCTCCTCCTCCTTGACCCTCCATGAGTGAATCGGTGAAATTGAGCTAGGTTGGTCTCCAATGAAACCAAACTACGCCAAAAATTTTGATTTTTCGTTATAGGAATCGGGTCAATTTTCATATTACGCTATTTTTAACTTCCGTTTTAGTAACTTTCCTTTTAGTAATCTTATTTTAAATTTTTTATTCTTAGGTTTATTTTTAAATAATTATTTTTTATTTTTGTTTTTAATTTAGTTCAATTTACCTTAAATCAAATCTTGTTGATAAGTAGACAGAATGGCAAAGTTCTCGCATCCGGGCGGTCTGACTTCCAGGACCTTTCATTGCTCAAACCGCTGATAAAAGGGTGCCACCTCATTTCCATTCACATTTCTCCGGCAGCCCGTCCCTCACCCCCGAAGCTCCGCCCCTCCGCGCCCAAACAACAAAAAGCCCTCGCACCACCATCACTGGGCCACCCATCCCAGCCGCACGTGTGACCTTTGCCCCGCGCTCCCGCGGGCTGCTTGGGCGCCCGCCCAGCCCCGACTCGCTGAAGGCCGCCGCCACACAACAGCCCCACCGGGGCCGCCACCGCAGAGCCCCGAGCTCCACCGTTGCACCCGCGCCCTCGCTCGTGAGGGGCCCTTCGGTGGCGTGCACCCGTGCCCCGACATCCAAACAAGGCATGACCATTTCCGTTCCTCCGCCTCAGGCCGAGCCCCTCGGTTCACCCCGTATGTGCACGGTGCACCGCCACTCCTGTACTGCAGCCTTCGCCCCCGCCCTCGCGCAGCACCCTGCACCATGCATACATGGTCCGCACCGGTGGCCTCGCCATAGCCCGTGGTTAGGATTCAGCACTCCGTATGGAGGATCCGCATTACTTCCAGGCTGTAGGTGCCCGTCGCCCTGACTTACCCGTTAGCTATACGTACCTACACTCCGCCCCAACAGCCATACCCGAGGAGCCCGTATCCAAAGCAGAGATCGCATCAGACGGGACCGTGAGCCCCTTCTCCTAAGGCCTCAGAGACGACGCAGAGGGCCGGGCCTGGGGGCTGCCCCACATCAGCCCGGAGTCCTGATCTTGAAGCCCGAGCCGGGCCACCTCCCCTTAACCGACGAGGGCTCATCACCCGCCTCACTCTCCAGCCAGGATCGCCTTATGTTCACTCACCCACCCGATTCGGCATCAGATTTCAAGGCTGGACTTCCACGGGGAGCCCTTCTATGATGTGCCAGCCTTGACCACCGACCCGCTGGCTCGCAGACTCGATGAGGTCGCATCACGCAAAGATTCTCGCTACCATTCATGACGCCGCAAACAGCTCTATTATCCCCGTGGTGTCAGCCACTGAATTTCCAGTGACTTCCCGGGAGGCCGAGTCCGCCTGAGCCCGGTCGCTGACACCACGACGGAGTAATTCGAGTCACAGACATTTCACCGCTGGGCCCTCGCCAAACAGAGCCGGGCAAATTCTCGGAGGATACGTGATCGCCCCAAACCATCACAGAGAGAGAGATGGTCCGGCTGCCCGCTAGAGATACTAATGGGCTGATTCATACTCTTCCACGGGCAAATTTTCCGCCAGATGTTCTTTCGTGGACCACTCGCTTCAGACCACTTTGTTCCCATTAAAAGTTATGTTCAACATAGGGAGCCATACTGAGTACTGCACTCCATCTCGTAGGATTCTCGTTCAGTCCATCTGAGCTTGTTATGACTTAACCGCCGTGACTTCGAGGGAGAAGGTCCACCAAGAAGGGCCCGCTCGAAAGCCGAGGGTTACCATTGCTGATGTCAAAGGACATGACAGTCATGGAGCACTGGGGTTCCCTGAGGAGCCGCATATCGAGTGGAGGATCAGTTGCACTCTCAGTCCCGTCTAATCGAGATCTCTTTACATGCCGACTTCCATTGTTCTCCGTGCCACAGCCAGGATCGAGGAGATAGGCGCAGGAGTGTAGCGTACGACCCAATCGGCGGGAGAGGATCCTCGTTCCTCGGAAGGAGGGTGTAGGTGAGAGGAGCCCAGTTCCTGATTTATCTCCTCCATCTCCACCTCCACCTCCTTCTGCCACAGCCCCTGCTGACACTGCTGGCACTTCCCGTACTTCGCAGCAGTCTCCAGAGCATATTCATATCAGTTCTAGGGAGCTTGCTGCGGTTATGGATGCTGTCTGCGCGCTTGCTACTACACGTGCCGGTCGGGATCCAACGGATGGCCCGAGCCGAGGCTACTATAGAGCACAGCCACGCCATGCTTCTTCAGATCATGAGCCACCTCGGTCTCCCGCCTGAGCCTACACGCACTACTGAGACCGGGGCCCATAGCGCCAGCCAGCCTCTCGACATGCCGGCATCACGCAGCAGCCGTAGGTGGATCCACCCAAGACATCCACCACCACGAGATTGAGGTGGTCACACTCTTTCAACTCTTCTTATCCCTACCCAAGAGGCATGTTTGATATTTTGTCAGAGGAAAAGTTGGGGAGTTAGGAGTGTCTTCTATCATGTTTTGTACTGTTTTTAGCTTTATCAACTGCCTACTCATTTTGTATAGGATTCATGTATTAGCCAATAGTAGGCAGTGATACTTTTGTTATGTTAGCTATTTTAAGCATGTATTAGCCACTTTGGTTATATCAAAAGCTTTATAGCATTATTTGCATTTTTTGTACACTTTTCCGAATCATTTTTTGTTCCTATATTCTGTTTCTACTTCGCTTTTAGTTGAAAAATTGAAGCCCCAGATCCTACCTTAATGTTAGAACAATTCCATGCATGATTTGGCTTTTCGGGTCGATTGAAGTTCACATTCAACCTTTTACATCCGCCTTTAGCTAATCACACACAGTGCACACTAGATTGTACCAATAGGTTGAGAAGCTATATACCTCTTCCCACTTTGCAAAGTCGGCCTTAGATCTGTTGACGACCCATAATAGGTTTGTGTTACCCGTGAATGAAGACCAATGTAGTCTTCCAAATGAAAAAGAAAAGAAGAAAAAGAAAAAGAAAAGCCGTGACGCTTTACCTTGAAACCCGAACACGGTCCGAGGGGAATATGGCGAAAGCCTTTAAAGCCAGATGCCCTAAACCTTAATTGGTTGGGAGTCATCGACTTAGTGTTCGCTACACCCGTGGACGCGGAGCTTAGCTAGTCAGAGGGTGCTAATTTTCAAGTCATTCAAGTCCTGGGTGAAGCATGTAGAGCTGTGGTCATTGATCCTCGCTTGATGCCCTAAACCTAATTGGTCAGAGTCATCTGTGTGGACCCTGCTACAACACTCCCTGTGAAGTCGGCTTTTAGCATTGCATCCTGCAATACAGCCAAAGAAAGAAATAAGAGTGTAGCTGGTCCTACTTAGGCTGGGCTGGGTTTAAGGCCCCGGCAAGAGTTTGGTTGGGGAGGGAATAGCTTTGCAAACTGGTATCGACTAAACCGGTTACCTTAGGAACAATTAGGTTTTGGTGGGAAGTTCAGTCGGATTCTTGAATCGAGTGTCGCCTCTAAAACTTGTTTTTATATGGCAACTATTCTCTCTCTAAGTGATGGTTTTTGTACAGTAGTCTAAATTGTTCATACCAAGGCAAAACCCTACGATACACACACTTTTTGAACAATATACACTTTTGTAAAGCACAACATGCATACCTTGGAGTTATTTTAGTATCAAGTAAGGGATTCAGCAACGTGTCGGTCGGTGATAAGTACCTAAAGTGCTATTTTGAGTCCTATTCAAGATAGGTTTTGAGTTCTTTTTGCGTACTAATCATGTAAATTAAGCCAATTGGCATGTGAAGGTCTATTTAGTGCTACTGATTTGGTTTCGAGGTTGTTTTTGGTAGTTTTGCAGGTTGTAGAACTTCACAAGAAATCCTGCTTCTCAGATTGCGTCGAATGCGAATTTCGGATTTCCTATCACCCCAAAATGAAGAAATGTCAAGTGGAAGTGATGAATTAGAAGCTGAACTGGATGTAGAGGCAATGCAGGAGGCAGTAGGAGGCAAACATGATTTTCGCTATGCATTGCGAAAATTTCGCAACCATAGCGAAAATTTCGCAATCCCAGCGAAATCATAGCCAAATTTCGCTATCATAGCGAAAGTTATCAGGCATAGCGAAATTCAAGTTGATTGCGAAATTTTCGCTTATGGCTGCGAAATTTCGCAATCCTTGCGAAATTTTCGCAATGCATAGTGAAAATCATGTTTTCCTCCCGTCGCTCCCGCATTGCCTCTACATCCAGCCGCCTTCTAATTCATCACTCCACTTGACATTTCTTCATTTCGGGGACGATGAAATCAACAGAATTCCCGCATTCGCGACTAATACGGCCAAGCTTGCTGACTGAAGTTCTCAAAACCTGAAAAACTACCAAAAACAACCTTGAAACCAAATCAGTAGCACTAAATAGACCTCCACATGCCAATTGGCTTAATTTACATGATTAGTACGCAAAAAGCACTCAAAACCTATCTTGAATAGGACTCAAAATAGCACTTTTTGGGTACTAATCAGCGCTTTGCTGACAAAATAAACTAGCCTTTGCCTCTTTTTTGAATCCAACCTTACTAGAGCGGCGCTGATTGCACTCCCCGAGAAAGACAAGTATATATAGAGTTCTTCCCTTCGACGGTTAGAGAGTGACAGGTGTAAGCAATGTATTCCCTTTATGGTCCTGAAGCCCTATCAGACTCAAAAATTCTAGCTCCTCAGATCTGGTCGCTTTCAACGCCTTGAAGAAAGGCTGCAAACAGTCTGAGTATCGCAAGATAAACCTGTTCAGGGCTTCCAATCGCTCGATAAGAGACTGTATCTCCTACTTCGCCGTTTGGGCTCTTATTTGAAAATTAGCCTGGGACATGCCCCGGGTGCTATCTCGATCCCTCGTCAATTAAGAAGCCTAAGAAATTACCTGAGCCTACCCCAAACAAGCATTTAGCAAGGTTCAATTGCAACTGATGTCGTCGAAGTAAGGTGAATGCTTCCATCAAATGATTCAAGTGATCCCTTTGGGCCTTAGACTTTACCAGGATGTCATCATATAAAACCGCTTATCAGGATAAGACCCGAATCTTAAACTCCCAAGATTCCCCGGTGGTTCCGCTTGTGCGAAGTCCCACCGTACAAACCATAGGAATGCAATGGAACCCCACCTAAGAAAGAAATAAACACATGCGCACTCACAATACTCAATTATATAGAACAACTACCTAATCGTCCTATCCAAATGTAGTCATATAACCACATCATACATAATAAGGACCCATACGAAGTTCAATACTAATATCGCAGCATTCTAAGAGACGGCGAATTTAGGATTACAAATGAAAATAACAGGTCCAAATAAAACAAAGACAAGATGGATGGGGTAGAGTACTCGCAATCGTCGCAGAAGAGCTATGTTGAATCCGGGCGCGAGGTAGCCCTACTTTAACCCTCGAACCTAGGGAACAGATATTAAAACAATAAACGAGAGAAATAAATCTCGTTGAGCGTATAATTTATATGGAAAAATAATGTTTTTATTTTTGAAAATTTTCTCAAGACCTCACGTCCACTCTTTTGTAATGTTCCCCGTTTAGCAAACGTTTCATAAAACCCAACTTTACCAAAGCCCAACAATATGAGAAAGTCATGCCTGCACTTAACCTACATCATTTTTTGAGAACCTTTAAACCCGAACTGCTTCTTACAACATATAATCGAGCATAAATATATGTAACCATTACGTCGTAAAAATAACCATGAAAATACCATAACCATAAATATTGAAATGGTTATACTTTAATCAGAGACCAACAATGTACCGTACCATATACCATCGATAAACCGGCTTCATTAAACCCGACCTCACGACATCGCAGAACCACCCGCTTCAGAACCCGACCTCACGACCGTGAATTAATATATAACCCGTTGGATGGAACCAATCACGACCATAAGAAACCACTGCTCATAACTCACCCCTAACGATCGCGGGAAAATAATAATTAAACCGTCTGCAACCCGACCATGACATCATGGTAAACCACCGTTTAAACCCGACTTTCACGACCGCGGAATTAATATATATAATCGCTTCCTTTACTCACAAATACTTTTCCAACGATACCGATATAATCATTTCACAAGATCTCAAAATCTCTTCTTAAACAATAAGTTTTCAGCTTTAAAAACCTCAATCCACGCACTCCAACATATTTAAAAATACCACGATCATCCAGAACTCAATAAAACTTCCAAGATGAAGCAAGGACAAAATTCACATGAAATGATAACTTGTTTATATAAAGACTGATACTTTCATTTATGCACAACCAACCGTACGATCAAATAAGTTATATATGTAATAATTAACCACAAATATATATCATAATAATACCCCAAAGCATTTTAAACCAAGAAACTACTACGTACTACGACGCCGCCTCGTCTCCTCAGGATCGCCTCCTACGGCGTGAATGCATGTAATATAAATAAAATACAACTTAGGCTCCACACTGAACCAACGATACTGGGATGCCCCGAAGGCCTTAGAATAACTTTAGAACTATGAAACCATCCTAATCGTATTCGACAGTCTAATTACACAAGATGCTCCTATGTCTTGACTCCAAAATTAAGCCACCTGAGCTAATTTAAATTGAACCGGTCCAATAATTCCTAAAACATCCACTCTACTAATCCAACTTCAATTTTACCAAATTTGACCAATTCGTACTCTATCACCAAACTTTTGCACTTACCCAAATTAAACCCAAAATGGAAAACTAACCAAACGACGTCCAAAATTTACAAACCATCACGGAAGCCCAAGAGACCAGAACTCATCGCATTCATTACCTTGGTCCAACAGCTTGCCGTGGTACGTAAACTCGATCCAACCGCCACCCAATTTGTTTTCACAGAATCTTTCAAACGGTGAGGAATCTGCAAAAAGGGACCACGGAAATGAGTTCAAAGGGTCCAAAAATGGTGGAAAGGAGCTATGGGTCGGCCTGAAATGGCCTGAAATGGCGGGAAAATCAAGAAAGGCTCGCGGACCCACTACGTCGCCGCCCGCCGACCGAGCGTCTCGGCCAAGTACTCGGGCCCCCAAATTTCACCTGGCATGATCGTCTCGACGTCCTCCTCCCACTCCGTCCTGCGTACAGTGATTGTGGCCGAATCGGCCCTTTGGTTGAAACTAACGGCTCCGCAATGGGTCAAAATGACCCAGCTTTGGTGCTCACTTGCTCGGAGAGTTTTTCTGTGGTTTTGAGCTCAAAGTGAGTGTTCGGGGCTAGGGTTTTGGCACGCAGCTATGTATATATAGGCTTAAGGTTGCTTTCGTGTAAAACATCACACGCCTGATTTCAATAAAACCCATGTGGCCGGCACCCCTCATCCCGGTGTCATCTCACTCTCTCAACTCAGATCGATTCAGGGCTCAAGTAAGTAGTGTCTTAGTCAACCTAAAATTATCTATCCTTGGAAAGTCACCTTGGTCCACACACATGGTTGGTCAAACTGAATAAATCCGGGTCAAACTTAGTCAACTTGGTCAACGTGAGCCATAAACTTGTATTATTTGGTGCTGGCCATAATTGTTCTTCCTAGTAGGTTCAAAAAAAAAAAACCTAGACATCATGCACGACAGTGAGTTTCATATATCTTTATACCAATAATCACATATCAATCATATTCTTTATGGTGTTTTTAATGCCTTAATGCTTAATTTTATCATTCATGGCCATAGGAACATTTTCAAGCAAAGAGTATAGTAAGATAACCAAAAGATGACTTTTTGGGTAATACCATGACCTCCCATGGCTTCAAGATTGATATATATGGATTTTACACTTCTCAAGCTTTCCAACGAGTCAAATATCACCCAATTCGGAGTTTGAACGAAAAAGATACGGCCTCGTGAAGTCGAGAGAGGATTTTCCAAAGCACCATATGCAACACCCATCAACGTTTGTGAATTTTCAGTCTACCTAATGGATTCCAATGACTCCAAACTTAATATTTATTGATTATACTCTCTCTTAGCTTTCCGTAGAAATGAAAATCATCGCATTTGGAGGTCGGATGAGAGAGTTATGATCATTTGAAGTTTGTAATGTGTTCACTCATGGGCTAAGCCATTGTATGTTGGTAAGTGAATGTTTTTCATGAATGAACTGCAGCCATGCACAAGAGAGCTACAATTGCCCGCGAGGTGAAGATGCCTGGCCTTAAAAAATAAGCCATTTTTGATGATTTTTGGCCCTGTTAAGGGCCCATTTTCCATTTGCCTATAACATATGTCATAGACTCTGTTAGGTCAGATTGGGATAGAAACACCCTTCCTTAGGCTCTTCCTCCCTTTCTTCTTGAGCCATTTTTAAGATTTTTAGTTTTTGTTCATTTCCACTTTGTTTGGAGCTGATATTAGTGATTCAGCTCATTAGAGGTTTACTATTTATACGCAGAGAGTCATATCAAATGTCACCCATTTAGTTTAAATCTATAACTCTTCTACTCTAGTTGTAAATTCCTTCATTATTATATTATCTTAAATACATTTATTGGATTACTTCGCTGTAATGAGAGCTAAACATCCTCTGTGTTGATTGCTTGTGTTGATGTCAGGTATAGATATATTTTAGAATGGTTTTCTGAACAAGCTTGTGGATGTTAGTTAGTGTAGTTCTTAGATTATTACTATTTTAACTAATTAACCATGTCGTAGAGTTTGCCCCTTTGATCATTATAATGGTGGCATCCTTGGTGACTTTGATTACTTTCAAAATATGGTTTCCTGGTCTCTTTGAGGGGTGTGAATTAGTTAATTGAATTAATTAACCTTAATCAAAGAAGCTTACTTAAATAGAATGTTTAGTACTAGATGGATTTCATTAGAGGAAAACATCTCGAGCATTATGAGGACTGTATGGACCGAGAGAGGATCAACTCAACATATTTATGGAATGCCAAATGAAAGAACGACTTCAAAGAATAGGTACTAATCCTCGCTAAAACCACATCTTCCCGTGGACGATGCAGATTTGGATCATTAGTCCACCGCTTTCCTTAGTGACCCAGTTTGGCTAAAAGTGCTTACATGTTTCGGGCACGTCGCTGGGAAGGTACTATTTCGTTTGATTGATATTTACAAAAGAGAAGTTTGCTAATGGAGAAAAAAATTTTTCTTTCTTGTTTTTATTTGTTTTATTTGAATTTTGTATACTTCATTTTTCTTTATTTGTATATATATTTTTTGCTAAGGTGATAAGTATAATGTCGAATGAGGAGAAGAATGAACCCTTCTACTTCTAACAAGAATTTGCTTCTGCATTTAATAGCACCCAACATGGAAGAAATCACAGAAGAGCCGTGCACGCCAAACTCCTCTACAAGTCAACAAGCTTATAATTTGGAGGAATTCTTTCAACAAAATGTGGGTTACACTTCAACCTCACTGGTATGCCCAAGCTACAATCATGAGGGTCAGACACTATAGGAATATCTCCAATGGACATCCAAGTGTTCAACCACAAGAAGGTTCAAGTTCCTATTAATTAAGAGCAATCCAACAACCATCCGATGAATATATATTCTACTGAAAGAAGAAAGTAAGAAGGATAATGAGGCCATAGAAATGAGGCTAATTATGGAAACCAAGATGGAAGCCAACATGATAGCGGAGACAAAACTCATAATCTAAAATATCAATAGAGGAAATGTATGTTATCATGGTTAAAGAAGACAAGCCGATGAATCGAAAACTGAAAAGAAACAAGCTTCTCCCAAGCAACACAAAGAATGATACATGTTTCGAGAGCAAAGACAATTTTTAAGCCTTGAAGATGGCCTTTCAAACCTACATTGGATGAGGATAAGATCATTAATGAAATATGACAAAATGTCCTGACTTTGAGAGAACTGGCACCTCCGACATTTGTCGGTGGAAGGAGCCAAGTAATACGTAATATTTCGCCATTGAAAGAGAAATGTTGGAAAAGAAACATCCCGAGCGAGTAATTGAAAAATAGTCTTAGTTGGAGTTGAAGATTTATTTCCCCTGAGACTTTGAATTTTGGCAAGGAATATACTCATAAGCCATGAGACATAGAAAGACCTTCCATTACAAATCATGGATGATGCCAACATCGGGAAATGGCACTCTTCGTGAGGAGAAAATGGTGCTTGACCCCATTAAAGCAAACCACTAACAGATGTAAATATGCTGAGTGCAATAGGATGTAGAGTCACTGGCCATTGAGGAGCAAGTTACTCATGATCCTTCAAGACTTATTAATTTCTAAGAGAATTTGAAGCCAACTCTTTCCCACAAAGAGTCAAGATTTGAGCTTACATCGCCTATTCCAGAGGTGGAGGAAGTCAGCCTTACGAGCGATGAGGATGAAAAGGGAGTATTGGCTATAATGGATGAAGGGCCAAAGACTGGATTTGTTCGAAGCAGATGTTTAGCTAAAAGTTTATGGAAAAAGAAGCAATAGTTGTTACGAATCCGTGATTATGTTAATGAAGACATCCATAAGACATTATTTACAACCTTCAAAAATAGGGAGACCACGCTAAGGCCATTGAGGAAATGGCGTTGCAAGTTGAAAGTTTGATGCCAAGGGCGTAAACATATTTTATTACGCCTTCGCTTTCAATTCTGTGGATGGAGATCACAGCAACTCTCTCCACTACCAATAGAAGAGAACCTAGTAAGGATATGTTTGGTTCTTTTTTTTTTTTTTAATATTCTAAAAACAAAAAGACAAGGAAAACATGGGGAGAAATATGTTTTTATTTGGAAAACTATATAATATAGAAAATACTTCAAATTTAAAACAACAAGAATATTTCTTTCAAGGGCAGAATTAAAATGTTTTTTGTGTTTTCAAAACAAGAACCAAAAAGTCCCAAATTTTTATGTCCCACGCTCAAGTCCTCAAAAATCTGAGTGTCAAATGAACATGATCTTAATGACACTCCACTTTATCTTATAGTGCACCATGGAAACAAATTGAAAAGAGATTGCTCATAAATCAATACTGTATCAGAATTTGGATATGAGGGCCAATGTCATCAAACAAATGTAGCTGCGGATTACACTCCGTTGTTTACCATTTTTTAAAACTGTTTTTTTGTTCCGAAAAACAAGGAGAACGAAGAGAACATAAAGAACACTTTTGGTTCCTAGTTTGTTTGTTCTAAAAAACAAGGATAACAATATGTTAATGAACACAATACTGTAAATCTCTCCAGAGAACAACAAGCCAACAACACCAAAATGGTGTTCAGGTTTTCAAAAAAATTTACAACACAAAATAGAACCAAACACACACTAAACATCTTATATGATAAACCCAACATGGACCATACATGATAAAATTTCTAGATATGTGAATGAGAGAAATACAAGAGGAACAAATTAAACAAATGTCCATAGAAAATAAGATACTTACAAAATAATGCATGTTCCAAAGCCTTCTTTGAAAAAAGCAATGAAGCCTGTTTCAACCTTTTCAGGCTCGCAGAAGATCCGTGGCATCACCTCAATTCAACGCAGTAAGAGAATATAAAACAATACTTTTTTAAATATACAATTTTTTTAATAAGTTATTCATATATATGTAATTAAAATTGAGTTAGTATTACACATATACATAGATTGAACATATCAAATATAACCAACAATAGGAGAGTCACTGTGGGCATATATATGTTTGTCTATATATTAATAAAAGAGGTGCCAAAAAGGAGACCGAAGGGATACAAAAAGAAAAATTCACCTACAAAGAAAACCACAGCAATATGCATTTAACTCACCAAAATCAATTAGCGCTCACCTAATCAATAAAATGCATGAGGGTCGTGAGACCATCCACAAAAAATAACTTGGTCTCCTACCAAAGAAGATGTGCAAAAAATTGTTTTAACTTTTGTAAGGAAAAGACTTCGTTCTTGAAAACAATGTCATTCCTACTTCTCCAAACCGCCTAAAAAATACACAATGGGCCTCTTCTCTCTCTCAGGTTTTGATATATATATATATATATATATATATATATATATGAGGGCCGGACCCATCCACAAAGACAACTTGGTCTCCTACCAAAGAAGTGAAAAATGTTTTGACGCTTGTATGAAATTTCATTCTTGAAAATAATGTCATTCCTAGTTCTCCAAACCGCCTAAAAAATGCATAATGGGCCTCTTCTCTCTCTCTCTCTCTCCCTTGATATATATATATATAGCAAGAAAAAAATAATTTATGGATTAACCTAAAAGTACCTACAGTATATGATGGGAGTAGATGAACTAGTCTCTTAGCAGTGGTTCCGAATCCAAAGCAGGAAGGGTCCAACATAATACCATGAACCTGTAGATTTTCATTTTGTTATGAACAAAGAATCTAGTTTGACTTGTAACATGCCGAATAGGAGACAAGCCCCCATTACATATAATAGCCATGAAGGAGAACCCCAAAAAGTCTATGGTTATCTGCTACCTCACAGATGACAAGATCCAGCATCGATTCAGCCTTAAAAAGTCCCAACAAAATTTCTATCTATTGTGCATGTTAAGACCACAAGGACTCATAAATCCCATCGTGATGAATCATGGAACTCATAAATCTTCCGTCAGCAATGCCTATATGTAAGGAGAAGTGTTTACCAGAACGGAAGTCGGGTTGGTTATCCTTCCATATTCTAAACGAATGAGTTCACTCTTTTTCATTCATGAACCCTCTGATGGATATGGAATAGACCTATTTGGAATAAGAGCACCTGTAATACACAAACAAGTGGCATTTCAGTGTTTCACAACCAACGTGAAATTAGCAATTGAGAGGCAAGGCCAATCCACAGGATAAAACAACAATTGCATGGCAATGCTAAACCTTCAAGAAATTAATCAACAATTGGGTGGTCATAATCCACGTAAATGTAAATAAGTTAAGCCAGAGGCTAAGCCAATCTGTGTAATAAAAGAAGTAAACAGGTGGTTGTTAAACCCTGAAATGGTGTGATGGATGGCCAAGCCAATTCCAGAGTAACAAGAAGGAAGATAATAATGACACCTGATATAACGTGTAAAACCTCGTAATAGGAACCCATTGTGGCAAATCCGAGAAAATAATCTACTATGGAGATGAATCGGTACAAGATGTCACATACCCGTGATATGCTCACAATCATCTCGCCATCTCTCGCATTCGACCGTGAAGTACTATGTTTCTTGGTCACACTCGGTGTGATAACCCCGATCGTTTACACCAATCCTTTTCAACCTCTATGATTGAAAGAATGATCTCGAATCTCTTTCTAATCTCCCTTGTTCCCATTTGATTATGTTCCTCAAGCTCATTCACAGCAAGGGCTTGATCCTTGGATGGATTTAATAAGGAAATGGAAACCAATTTGATTGGCTAAAACAATGACCAATTTCATCCATACTAATATAGATATGAGACGTGTGGCAACATGGAGAACATCTCCTAAGGAAAAGGTTGTCAGAGTAGCTTATTAATGGGGCTTGGACCCCAAATCTCCCCTGCACTCCATGCAACAAACAATAGAGTGTGAGTCTTCGACTCCTTAGTGAGCTCACGCCTGTTGTTCTTGATACATCATGCGTAGTTTTTCGTGAATGACCTTCTGGCCATCACATCACACATTCTCACACTCGATCTTTCTATTTGAACAATTGTTCTTCAATTGCCTTCCTGATCCAACGATATCTCACATCTATGTGGTTCGTCCTTGCATGATACATATTGTTTTTACTTAAGTCTATCGCACTTTGACTATCATAATATACTATGTAGTCTTTCTATTTTGAATCCAGTTCTTGAAGAAACCGCTTCATCCATAGCACTTATTTTCCAAACAAAGAGCTGCCACATACTCTGCTTCGAGTAAAGAGTGAAACACACTCAGAGCTTTTGACAACCCACATATAGCCCCGAAATGCAAATAAGTACCTGTAGCGAGATTTTCTACAACTAGGTCTCTAGCCATATCTTAATCCAGATAACCTCAAGAGATGGCAGGATCCCCAAAGCTTAAAAATATAGCTCGAGATATCTGAAGATCCACGCCCACTCTGACTTTACTAGGACTGCTAGAATATGCTACAAATTCTACTGTATAGAGAGAACTGATTTGAAAATGACACCATAGCATATGACTGTAATTTCCCATCTGTTGGATGAGTATGGAATTCACAATTTACTTTTTCTTTTCTCCGTAGATGATGTAGTCTATTACTCAACTTGAAAATGGCCAAGAGTGGTGTAGAAACTAGCTTGAATCCTTTCTGGCATCGAACTCTTCAAAGATCCGCTTAATATATCTTTCCGTGACAACCACAATTTGTCCTGGCTCCATCTCGTAGAATCTCATTCCCAATATAGGCCTTGTATCACTAAACCCTTCATGTCAAACTCGTCCTGACAATCGTATTTTTAAATTTTCTAGGATCATATCACATTCCCAAATCGGCCAACCAGATAGCACTAACATATCAGAGAAAATGATGAAGACGCCATCAGAATCTCCGAACATAAACACAAGGATCTCAGAATGTCCTTTAATTTCATGACTCACATGAAAGAATCAAATTTTATACCATTGTCTTAAACTGCTTAAGTCCATAGACTTTTCTTTTACTTGTAGACCATGTTCTCCTTCCTTCACTTCAGTTTCCAAGGTTTACATCTTTTCATCAAGAGCACCAAGGTCATTTTAACATCAAATTGCTCCAATTCAAGATTCATACCAGCTATCAATCCTTGAGAACTCAAATTAAACACATTTTCACAATTGTGATGAAAAGATTTTGAATGTGTCAAGATCTGATCTGAACTCAAACTCTTTCACCACTAAACAAGCCTTGTACTTCAACAGCTTCTTGTCGACATTCTTTAGATTAAACACCCATTTATTCTTAAGTGCTTTTCCCCTTTTTAGCTATTTTGTCAACTCGTAGGTATCACTTTTCCATAAAAAATTCCATCTCTTCTCGCATGGCTTTTATCCTATAGTCTTTGTGAGACTGTATTTCTTTGAAGCTTTTAGTCCCCCCTCCCCCCACTAAATCAGCAATTAGAATATACTCTAAACTCGATACTCAGAGATATCACGCCATGGTTGACCATCCACCGAGGTCCTTCTTCTAGTGGAGGATTTGATCCTGATCAACACCTGCATATCATCATCACCACTTCTTCCTCCTCGATGACTTAGTCTTCTGAGTTCCATCTGGGTCTCGATTCAGACATCTCGCTCATTAGCATTTTACGAAGTCACCCATGCCGTGATCCGTTAACGCCTTCATATGTGAGTTTTGCACCCCTCACATTTTTCTCCATATTTTCAATGGTTTCCTGTTCATGAAACACGACGTCTCTGCTTCCGACGGTCTTTTGCTTCTCTGAATCCTATAGCCTATAGCCAAACTCCTCGTCTCTATATCCGATGAAGATGCACGAGGTTGCTTTATCATCAAGCTTCGATCTTTGCTTCTTTGGTACATGCATGAATGCTTTGCATCCAAACACCTTCAAGTGAGAGTATGGAACATCTTTTCCTGTCCAAACTCTTTGAGGTCATCAAAAGTCCAAAGAACTGGCGCTATATGTTGATTAGGTAGACTAAGCGCAGCAATAGTCACCCTAAAATGGCGTAGAAGTTTAGTACCAATTTTAACACACACCGACTTTTTCCAAGCAATGAACCGGGTTCACTTTTGCAACACCGTTGTGTTGTGGTACTGTGAACTCACAACTGCCCGATTCCATGTCAGAGCAATATTCTTGAACCCTAGATTTATTCTCTACCATTATCGGTTCAAAGTCGCTTCAAAGGATTTCATGTCTCTCTTTCCATCATGGCATGGAATTTATGAAAATTCTGGAATACCTGACCTTTTGTATGCAATAGGTATACCCATGTCTTCATGAAGCATCATCAATGAAAGTAATAAAGATTATACACCACAATCTACTCTCCATGGGTCTCGCAACACGAATATACTAATTCCAATTTCCTCCACTTTTCTGTTTATTCTTTTAATGATACTCTATGTTGCTTTCAAATAAGCACATTGCCAAGGGTTTGATGATTTTCTTAGCTATATAGGAATGAGGGAGACCTGGTTGGGCCAAAAGTTTTAACCCTTCTCAAGCCATATGTGATAGTACAAGCCAGGCGATAAATCATGAGAGGTATCATCATCAACTACATTTAGTTGTCCTCTGCACACCTTTACTTGTGTCTTGTACAATGAAAAACATAATCTGCCTCGTTCCACCTAATAAGTACTTTTCATACATTCTTTTATACCATTAATCACCTATTTTATGGTGTTTTTAACAGCTCTAATGCTTAATTTTTTCATCTTATGGCTTTAGGAACATTTTGAAGCAAAGAGAGTATAAAGAGGCCAAAAGATGAATTCCCAGGGGTTGTGCCATAATCCTCTCATGATTCAAATCATGATATGGATATATTCTACACCTTCCAAGCATTCCAACGAGTCCAAGTCTGCCCAATTTGCAGTTCGAATAAAAGATACTACTGCGAATGGCAGATTTTCCAGCACCACATGCAACACCCCTCAACGTTTGTGCATTTTCAGTCTACCTGGTGGCCTCTAATGACTCCAACACTAGTATAGATAGATTCTACTCTCTCTTAGCTTTCCATAGAGACCAAAATCATTGTATTTGGAGGTTGAATGAGAGAGTTATGACCATTTGAAGTCAAGTGAAGGCCTTTGCCTCAGATTCTGCTTTCTCAGGAACTGTGAGCTATGCAGAAGAAAGCATCGGGTTTGCCGAGATCGAAGGAGCCTTTCGCTCTTAAATCCACATCAGGCCTTGAAAATGAGCCATTTTTACCATTTTGTTTTTGTTCATTCAAACTCTATGGCCACTAAGTCTACTTGTCTAGGTTCGTTTTTTAAGAAGGAACACCCTCTTAGAGTTTTCTCCTTCCTCTGAGCCATTTTTAGATTTTAGTTTGTTCATTTCTACTTTGTTTGAGCTGTTATTAAAGATCTGTTTCATTAGAGGAGTTTGTAATGGTGGTAGAGTTGAGACGTTTACCTCCTTCCATTTGTTTTGTATTCTAAACTCACTTATTTGTTAATCTTTCAGTATTACATTATCTTTGGAATATGATTTTAGCAGTTTTGATTACTTAGGTTGCAATAAGTAGCTAAACTCTCCTCTCTACGGTTGAATGTTTAAAGATGCTTATTTATATATATTTTATGATGATTGTGAATCCATGGTTGTGTAAATGTTAGTTGGTGTAGTTCAGACGATATACTTTGTCTAATTAATCATACTCGAGAGTTAGTCTTGATCCCTACACTATGCATCCTTGGTGATGCTTGATTACTACTTAAAATTTTGTCTTGGGTCTCTAAGGAAAGGAATTAATTAATCTGAAATACCACTAACCTAATCAAAAATCATAGATAATTAGGAATGCCTACTACTAGATGGATTTCATTAGAGTAGCACCATCCTGATTATGTGAGGACTATATGGACCGAGAGGTGATTTGACCAGGCCGGAAGCCTGGTAGTCTCAACAAAGGACCTCGAGAGGGCACTTCAATAGATTCATGAAACCACCGCTTTAGAAGATTGAATGAGGACCCAGATGGACCAAAATGGAGAATAGGATTTGGTGTGAGAAATTCAGGGAGACACAAACTATAAACCTCATTTGATTCCTGGACACGCACAAGTGTATACCAAATTTAATCAACGCTTGAATGAATATAATAGTAAACCATTAATGCATGAATGGCGACAATCAACCTTGGAATATTTTCTGAGTACACCCATATCACTCCAAATTCTCAAAGTGATGATTGATCATACCCGCTTTGTTTTATTTTAGTTTAGGTTTAGGTTTTTCACCAAACCATCTAGTCGGTTAAAATAATGAAACCAATTTCTAGTAGCTTCGAGGTACTCAATCATCTCTAAACCACAGCAATCTTCCTATGAGATCGATGATCTCACTTGTTAACCCACTATATTACTTATATTAATCTCGTGCGCTTGTGATAATCGCTATCTAGCCTGTGAAGCTTGTCAGGGACTTAACAATGAGTCTTTGGCAGGCTACTGCACCACCAATAAGTTCTGCTCAAGAAATGCAAAGGTACGCTTTGGTTTGGATTGATATTTTAGCAAAAGAGAAGTTTGTTAATTTGAGCAAAAAATTTCTTTTTTTTATTTTCTTTTATTTCTAATTTGTATTTAGTATACTTCATTTTTCTTTATTTTTCTTATTTTTCTTTTCTTGTTTTATTTGTTTCTTATTTGAATTTTGTTTACTTCACTTTTCTTTTATTTTGATTTTTTTTAAGGTGCTAAGCATAATTTCGAACAAGGAGATGAGAATGAACTTATTAATCGATTAAAACAAAAGTGCTATTTTTGAGTCCTATTTGATGAGGTTTTGAGTGCTTTTATACTAATATATTAATTCAAGCCGATTATCATGTGCTGTCCGATTAGTTTTATCGATTTTGTTTCGAGGCTATTTTTGGTGGTTTCTATAGGTTGGGAACCTCAAATTCCATCACATCAAGCTTGGCATCGTAGCTGCGATATTTTATGCTGAAGTTCAGATGGATTCCCAAATGGATTTCATCAAGTCGGGATGAAGAAATGTCAAGCTAGAAACGAAGGAATGCAAGCTCAATTGATGCGTGATGTAACGGCTGAGATCGTGATTTTCGCTATGACATAGCGAAATTTTCAAGGATCATGGTACTTCAAGAATGGTAGCTAAAATTTCGCAATCCTAGCTAAATCTCTCGCTTATAATAAATTTTTTCGCTATGATAGCCAAAATTCGCCATCATAGTGAAAATTACTCGTGCATAGCGAAATTCAAATTCGCTATGCTCGCAATTTTCGCTATGATGCTGAAATTCACTATGCATAATAAATCGGGCCGCCTCTCGCTTTTTATCCAAACGACTCGCCATGTGACCCATTTTGCCTCAATGTAATCATATTATTTTGGTTATTTTGGTATTTCACATCTCTCAGAAGGCTATATGTCACTTGATAACATTTTGTAACCCTAACTTTTTGTTAACTTTCAATCCACGCAACTTTTCATTTTAGGTTACAGTTTTCTCTCTTCTCTCTCTTCTTTCTCTCATTTTCTTGGTTGCCAAACACACCCCTTTGAGGATGACAACTCAAGGGATGTTTCTAACCCTAAAACCTTGAAGAGGAGGGAAGCCATAGGGCTTTGAGCTTAATTCAGGGTTATAGTGTTCTCCTGATAAACAGCGTACACGTATTTATGTGTTTCAAACTTTCCAAACTAGGGTTTAATGCTATTTAATGTATTTCCTTGGTCTTGGCATGTTTCAGGTTCGTATTCTTAATGGTAGCTACACTGACATCCATTAGAGATGTCATTTACGAGTCACCGAAAGTGTTGTAATGCTTCGTTTTCTTTAACTCAAGTAAACATTGAATGTTCAAGAAATGCTATGGTTCAACTAGAATATTTTTAAGGCTAGTTTTTAAAGCTAAACAAAGATCCTGGCTTTTGGTAAATGACTATATGTCATTTGCCCTAATGCGAGGAAATAACCCTCGAGGACGCCTCTTTATAACCTCATTAGCCAATCTAGTGACTCCAAGCCTTCAAGGTCTCCATTCTACACCCTATTTTAAACTGTTTCAGTTAACCTAGTGACAACAATACCCACACTTTTCAATGCTAATCCAAAAATCCAAATGAAAACCTCACCATTTTGAACCATGATACAAATCATTTGTAAGATGAAAACCCATCCCCGTGTTCACTTGGGACTGCTATATCAAGAGTTTGACTACTTTAGTAGGAGGAAAATAGGAAACAAATTTTGTTGATTCCGGATCACCCTACCGTGGCACGAATCATACACCCTCCAACAAGAATTTGCTTCTCGAGTAGCCCAAATAGCACCAACATGGGAAGAAATCGTTGCAAGGGAAGCACAAACCTACACAAGTCAACAAGCTTATAATTTTGGAGGGGTGAATTCTTTCAATAATGAGGGTTACATTTCTCAACCCCAAAACCATTTGCCAACCTATCATCAGTTAGGTTAAGGGACACTTGACAATTCTCCCTATGGAAATCTAAGTATGCTAAGTTAATAAGGAAGTTCAAGTTCCTATTATCAAGAGCAATTCTAGCAACCATCCGATGAAGAGCTATTCCTTGCATTGAAGGAAGAAATCAAGAGGGATAATGAAGCTCTACAAATAAGGTTTCCAATTATGGAAACCAAGATGGACGCCAACATGATAGCAAACATAGGCCCCAATTCGAAAGATCTCAATAGATAATTGTATGCTATAATGGAAAGAAAGGCAAGACAAGCCGAAGAATTGGATAAAGTTATAAGGGAACAATCTTTACTCCCGGACAAAGATTGATGATATAATGAGAATGAAAACATAAACTTAAGTCTTGAAGAGTGGAATTTTCAACCCGGATATCGGGATGAAGACAAGGGACATAATGGAATGGATAACATGACTCGTCCTTCGAGGGAGAATTGAAAATCCCGCCATTGGTTGAAAGAATGGGTTTGCTATCGACAAGAAGCAATCATTGGTAGCAAGCCAAAAGCAACATCCCGAGCCTATAATAAAACGCTCATTGGAGTTGAAGACTTCTATTTCCCCCATGTAATAATCTTTGACTCGCATGGAATGTGACCAACAAGCTTCATTTATGAAGACCTTCCATCGCTAAGTCAAGGGTGGATCGATGCTCAACATGTGGGAAATGATACCCTTGTCGTAAGGAGAAAATGAAGTTTGACCTCCATCAAAGAACACCACTAACGGATGAAGAAATGAGGGAGTTCAAGAAGCTAGAGAGTTCATTTCCGCTCACTAAGGAGCAAGCACCCAAGATCCTTCAAGAGGAAACTCTTGAAGGAGATAAATTTGAAGGCAACTCTTTTCCTACCAAAGAGTTGGCATTTAAGCTTACAATGCCTATTCTGGAGGTAGAGGAAGTCATCCTCACGAGCGATGAGGATGAAGAGGGAGTATTGGCCACAATGGATGAAGGGCCAAAGCAAAGATCTCAGACTTCCCCATCGAGTCTAGTTGGACTCTAAAAACGGACCACCTCTTGGGAGGCACCCCAAGTAAAAATAAGGATTTTCCACTAATATTTATTGTTTGTTTAGTTTTTTTAGTGTGTGTTGCATGCTGACTATTTTACATTTTAGTGTAGTTTTTAAGACATCGGGTTGAATGAGGAGAGGAATTCATCAAGACCCCACAACATTCCAGCTCAACACTGATCATCAAGGGAGTCCTCTGTTCCTATTCTTTCATTTTAACACATTATATTTAATAATAGCTAAAGCTCTGGGGTGTCGAGGAATTTTCCTTGTTTTTAAAATTTTCCAACAACTCAATTATCCACTTTTGGGTATTTCTTCTTTTATATTATTTATATACTTTAGTTTTTAGGTTAATTTTTTTCATTTTAGGTTGTTGAATGTTGAGTTTCTGTTTTAGATAATTATATGTCATATTTAATAATGATCAAACCTTCTTTTATGGCTGAAGAAATGAGAGATATTGAACATAAACATAATGGTCTTCTAATTCATACATTAATGCAGATCCTGACCTCTGTTCTCAGACTTGAGCTCGTCATTTACCCTTTTTGGTCACTGGTTTGGCTAATAATAATCAGGTGATCATTTCACATTTGATCTCAAAGACTTCAGAACTTATGTCTGACTATTGCTCAAAGCTTAAAACTCAGGCAATGTAAAATGGGGGAAATGATCTAGTTTATCTGGGACCACTATGTTCTTCTAAGCTAACTTTATGTACATGGTCCAGTAATCACTTGTTACATATTAATAATTAGTCTAAGAAAATCAAGAATGAACTCCTTTGGTCTCAGGTTGAATAATCTTTTTAGTCAAAGTCTCACAATTCTAAATATGTTGATTTCAATGCCAATATTCCAGGCACACGCAGTGAATTTTTGAAGCTATTGAAGAGGGTGTGCTTTAATTTCAGAAAATAAAACGCTTTGGTGGTGGAAAAAGAAGAAAAAGTAGAAAAAAGAAAAAGAAAGAATAAGTAAGGAGGAGTAAGTTTGGCCTCCTGTGAGCCTTCCACCTGAGTGGCAGTTTAAGTCACAATCTAGTATCCCCAGGTCAACTGTCCGAGTTAGTAACCTTAAAGCTTCAAGAGATGGGGAAAGTAGAAAGTTTAAAGGGGTTGAACACGGTGACATTCGGTCCCTTGCACAGAAAAATAAAGCTCTGCAGCTCTCAGAGGTAGAAAATAATGCAAGTTTGGGGGACATGAGACAAAAGAGACAATGAGCTGTTTGGGAAGCTAACAGTTCAATGAAAGAAGGCAATATAAAAAGGATGAACAATTAGTGAGAAAAAGGAAAATGTATGTCGGGTAATCAGTTTTAAATGATTTATTTGATCCACCTTACTCTAAGCTATACAATATGTTTATAAGAAGACCTTAATCGATCCCAAGAGTTGTATCTTATATTACTGAGATGATATGCCTTAACAAGCATATGAGTTCACAGTCTTCACTATGTAGAGTGAGAGATCCCCATTCCACTCCATATGTCATTCAATCTTCATCTAATCTGATAATTTTCCAGAGGAGGAAGACCACACACACACTTTAGAACTTTATTAGAAGTTGTTCTAAACTTCCATAAAGCCGCCTTATTACTTTTAAAAGGCAATCTTCAAAGTTTTTCAGGTTGTCTGAAGGTTAGATCTCGAGGAAATTCTCATCATATAATATTCCTCAATTTCATGTCAACATACTTGTTTTGTTTTTGAATAAGGGAAATGGTCTTGTTCTTCTTATGACAAGAAAATGTCAAGTTCAAGGCATTTGATAGGTGCTTACAGATCTTTTACCCACATCACCCATCACCCAAGGTTATCCATGTTTTTAACCCTAATGCTTAACTCAATTACTGAATGAAACATGATCTGAACATTTTGGGCAAACAGAGCACAAAGATGTCTGCATTAGCTCCTCAAGTTTGCATCATAACCCCATGCCCACACTGATCTGATGATCTACATCCTTCCGCTTCTTCCAACCCAGTCCAAGATCACCAACTGAAAGCTGAATGAAAACATACTGCCTCCACAGCTTCTTCAAGATAGAGATTTCCAAACAATCACACACACTCCCCAATGTTTGAAATTTCACATGACCTGTGGGCCTCCCAATGACCTGGGAAGATTTGATATAGACAATCTCACTTCTTATCTTTCAAAGCACCAAAATCACTTACTGAGGTCATTTATATATTATGACTATTTGAAGTCAGAATGTTCCACCAATTCACTTTGAACAGGTCTTGCTCTAATGTCAAAACATGAGTCACAAAAGAAGAAATATTATTCACGTATGGCAAAGAGCCTTTGCCTCTGAACGAAGGACTTCTTGGCCTAAAATTAATTTTTTTACTACTTGGCCCTTAAAGGTCTATTCCCAAAGGCACAATTGTTCTGGGACTTATCCGGTTCTCGGTTGAGAAGAACACCTCCTAGGTTTTCTTCCTGATTTACTTTTGTATTAGTTTTGTTCATTTTCTACTTACTTTGATCAATGTTATCAAAGATCTAGTCATTAAAGAAGTTTGCAATACATGTGGGAGATTTATAATATTTTTCTACCTTCCATTTGTTTCAGATTCTCAACCCCATTTATTGTTAATCTTTCAGCATATATTTATCTAACACATTTTGTTGATTGGCTTGCTGCAATGAGTAGAAGCAAGTCTAATCTCAAGGTTGATTGTTTGAAGCTGATGTTAGTTGAGTATATATTTTATGATGATTTTAATCCATGGTTGTGTGATGTTAGTCAAAAAGTTCAGTATTTGTTTATAGCTGAACTAATTTAACTATACTTAGTAGTTAGGCCTCACCTCACACTAGGCATCTCCAGACGCTGGATTGAGGCCCCACCGGTCTCGGTCTTTATTGCAATGACCATCGAATCAATAACAACAACCTAATCAAAGCAAGTTATGAACAGAATGTCTCAGTCCCGAGATATTTCTCATTGGGGTGCAGAACCATTATATGACCCAGGTGATTTGCAATATGAGTGATCATATGTGGAAACAAGAGGTGATCAATCCGGCATAACTGCCATCTGGTTTATATGGATCGAAGAAGTGTCTAAATAGATTCCAAGGAAAAACGCTTTAGAAAGTATCACATTTAATGACTTAGACAGGATTCCAAAGTAGGAACAGGAGTTATGGTGAGAAATTATGAGATATGCGAAAGTGTAAACCTCACATCGATCTCTTGATATGTCATATCGCCACTGATCAATCGCTAATGAATATAAACTATAAATGCAACAAATGTGAGACAATCAAATCTCTTGAATCTTTCTAAGTTACATCCACATCACCCAATTTTAGCAAACTGATCATACTCTACTTTGTTTATTTTAGTTTATTTAGAAAACTCTTCATCTCTCAGAACCATACAGTCAAATAGTGAAATCACTTCATATCTTAGTACTTCAATCCTCAAAATCCACACATTCCCACTTGATATATGAATTGTTGTGTTAGTCCCTTTGTATTACTTATTAAACCACGTATTTGCCAGAGGATAATCGCTATCGAGTTTTTAGTGTTGCTGTTGGGGAATTAACAACGAGTCTTTTGTAACTACACCAATTACCAAACACCACCACCAATGATCCCTTGGTGAGCTTCCAATTGCCATTATTGATAAAGTGGTTGTATCCATCCTTGTCCAGCATATGCCTGAAATCGGGTTTAGACACAAGTCTGGAATGTGTTGCACATCTTTCAACGTTAATGTGCACCCCATACTTGTTTGTATGCATATGTCACCAATCCCCATGATCTAGGAAACACTTGGCTGCATCACCCAGCATTAAAGGTCTCTGTCAGTATGTTTGATGATGTATTCCCTTTAAGGGCGCAATGGTGCTGATCTTTGCGGAGTCCACTTCACCACGCTCGACATCTGATACGCTACATGACAACAATCTTCTTGATTGCAGAGTAAGGTCACCTCATTGTCATTGGTACATATTGTAGCGGCAGTATTTATGTTGTCTTCCTCTTTCCGGCTCTTGTCTCCTCCTTGCTTTAGGATCTTGCAGTTCCTTTTCATGTGGCCTATTTTGCAACAATGATAACACTTTATTTTTCCTCTAGACTTAGATGCACGCCTCTTGACTGTTGTGGATGGTCCTCTTGCTTTTTGCTTCAACCCCTATTCTCTGTGACAAGGGCATGTGTGTCATTACCCACAAAGTCCACTTAGCTTTGAATTTCTTATTAGACCAGGCTTATTTCTAACCATAGCCAACGTGACTTTTCCTTTTGGGCCTGAATTTCCCAGAGACATCACTGAAGTGTTCCAACTATCTAGTCATGAGCCAAGTAGCAAGCATGCTCAGGTCTCATCATCAAGAGAGAGACCTGCAACTAATAATTGTGCGATCATTCCTTCAAAATTATTCAGATGCTCAACAATTGATTGGCCTTCCTTAAGCTTCAAATTCATCGACCATGACGAAAATCTTTGCGCTTGTTATGTCTGTTATGTTTTCCAAGTACTTCCAAAGAGTGTGGGGATCTGTCTCTTTGGCAACATGGTTGTAGATACTAATGTCCACCCACTGGCGAATGGCACCCAATGTTTTCTTCTTCAAGCTTCTTCGATTAGCATTTGACATGTCACTTGACTTGGCATTATCTCCCTCAATAGGATCAAATAAATCCTTACAATTGAGGAGATCCTCCATCATTGACGTCCATAATGAATAATTTGTTGCTATCAATTTAATCATGGGACGAATAATTTACCTTCATGATTCCACCCAAGCTTCGAACCATGCTATGATCTTGTTGTTGGGATTGTGAGACTTGTGGAATATTTTAACCATTAATATTGGGTAGCTTTTCCAATCCATTGTAAACATTAGCAATTGGGAACCAAGGCAAATCCACAAGATAAAACAACAATTGGGTGGCAATGCCAAACCTTCAAGAAATTAATCAACAATTGGGTGGCTATGCCAATCCACGGAAATGTAAATAAGCAGTTTGAGAGGCTAAGCCAATCCACGTAATAAAAGCAGTAAATGGGTGGCTATGCCAACCTTCGGGAAATGAAAGTGTAGATGGATGGCTAAGCCAATCTATAGAGAATAGGAAGGGAAGATAATAATGACACATGATATAACGTGGTAAAACCCTCAGAATGAGGGGAAACCTATAGAGAGCGAATCAGAGAGAAAATAATCCTATGAGATGGCGGCACAAGATGTCACACACCTAGGATACGCTCACAATCCTCTCGATTTTATCTCTCAGTACTCTCTTTGTGATGTACTATGTTTCTTGCCACTCTCCCCGATGTGATAAACCCGACTGTTTCACACCTATCCTTTCAACTCTCTATGATTGAAAGAATGATCTCTGGAACTCTTTTAATCTCTTGGAATTCCCATTTGATTATGTTCCTCGAAGCCTATTTAGAGGCAAGGGTTTGATCCTCGAATGGATTTCATTGGTTGAAATGGAAACCAATTTCATTGGCTGAAACAACAGTCAATTCTCATCCATACGAATATAGGATATGAGACATGGTGGCAACATGGAGAAATCTTTCTCCTAAGGAAAAGGCTATTGTTGTAGCAGCCATTAATGGAGCTAGACCTCATAGGACCGACAACTGCAGTTTTGTGTCAACTACATATTACTTTGTTGCATATGGTGGACATCTGCATCAAATATATCTGAAGGAATTAGAGGCAGATAAGATGCTTGAGTGTAATATAATGAAGTATGATTGGTTGGATAGGGCTTGGAAAATGATGGACAGCTTTGAAGGGGGAGCATTATTTCTTAGCAAGCCTTCCTTTGGAGTTTTAGCCAGAGCAAACAATAATGGCTGCAAATAGGGTTTTATATTTCTCATCGCAAATATCCACACCCAAATTTCTTATCTATAGTCTGATAAGAACATAAGAAAGGGTGAGTTCTTGGGAAATAAACATTCTAAGATCAGTATCAATTCTACGACTGATACCTTGGGAAGAGTTGGAGTTTATTGGGTGAGAGTGGAAACTAGATGTGTATGGAACCTCCTTTGTTCATTTTTTGATAAGGAACTGATTGACGCATCAATGTTTGATTTTCATGTATCTCAAGCTTATAGGGACTTAGATTTCATGTCAAATAAATCAATTTTAAATTGTTAAGTTTAACTGTGATGTGGAATTGTATTTTCTAATTTTGAATTTAAGTTAAACATCATTGTTGAACCTTAAGTTTTCTTTATCTTTTCACGCATTTTAATAATTTTCTTTCTTGAAACATATGATCTATTGTAAATTTTATATTTTTTTTGTTGAAGTACATGGATGAGAATTAAATGTATTTCTATCTTTGATTCCAGTTAAAATTAGCAAAATTATTTTCTTAGTTAAAGTAGAATTTCATGATTTGTTCACACTTCACAGTTATTTTTTAAGAAAGGTTTTTTAATGAAAATTATTTTTTTTATAACATATTTAGAAATATAAAAAATACATTCACTTAATTAGAAGTTTCAAATTGAAAATATATTTTTATTTGTTAAACATCCAATTGTTTCAATTTCTTTAAAAAAAAAACATTTTGAACAAAACTTTATGCTTATGCAAAAATTATTATAAATTATCTTTCAAATCTTGTTGATTTATTTCTTTTTAATTGATACATTTAATAATAGAAAAACGAAACTTGTTCTTTTTAGCCCCTCTTCCTTAAACAAGGAGGGCTGATTTTTTTTGTCATTCTTGGCTTGAAATTATCCATCTATATCTCTGTCTACCATTTTATTTTTCAATAAAATGGTTCTTTAAAAAAACTCTGGAATTTTAATTTACATTTTTGTGTTTTTGTCGCCGTCTTGTGCGACGTGTGATATGTGTTGTCTTAGTATGACATATTGGTTTTTGACATCTTGTTGCGGCGTTTTCTTTTGTCTAGGTGATTCGAACAGCAGAGTAAATTCGATCAAGCAGAGACATCAAGTCAAATCATGGTCGTCAATATGTTGTAGAACTTGAGTCATGTGTATTCTAGTCATCATAGAATTATCAAATGTATAGGCTTTGAGCCAATTTATTATGCTATTAACCTGGATGCCACATTATCCTCTAGAGTTTTTAGTGAATTTGATTCGGTGTTTCTATAAAATGTATTACTAGCTTGAATCAATCAAATTATTCTCCTTTAAAAAAAATAGAAAAACCAAAAAAAATAAATTTAAAATTAAAATAATGATTATAATGTCAAATTTTCAATTAAATTTTCAATCCATTTGGAGTCATTTTAGACATTTTCAAATATTAACATACTATATGTTAATTTTCAAAATTTAATACTTTACATGGCTTGTTGGATTGAATTTTGGTAGTTATTGTAGGAGTAATCAGGGAAAGCAAGAATCATCATGTGATTTAGAATATTCAATTTAATTACTAAACTAATATAACCAGTCAGATCTTACCTTGTGGATTTGCAGAGAAGTATACACACAAGAAGCGCAGATCTTCAAAACTATCCTCGAGGTGATGGAGCAGCGTGTGGGCACATGAATCACTAAGAAAGGATTTCTTTTCTCTAGCTATTCTCAGAATTTAATTTGAATTCTGAGTCTGGGTTGTATTATCTTATCTGTTTATGAGTGCAAACCCTAGAATACTTAATAACCATTTGGGTCTCCACACCTTAGGGCCAAAGTCCATGTGTGAACCCATTTAGTGTTTTAAACAACTTGGACTTGCTTATATAACAAAAATCCAACAATCTCCCACTTGCTTTAAAAACAAGTCAGGTTCTTTCTTGTAAACTATGATATCATGCTCCATCATTTTATCCCCGAGCTAGTTTGGAGATCACGGGTTACATCGTGTCGAGGCTCACGATAATTGCCAAGCAATTGGCAATCGATTATTTCACTGAAAGCGAGTGAACTCAAGTTAATAATATTAAATATTAATATTATTTTCTCCTTTATATAATATTAATTGATAAGATTTTCTATCAATCAATCAATTATTTATTCTCTTGATTTATCAGTTCTCTAATGGATAAAATGCCTTGACTAGTAAACTTATAACATCCAAATCTTGAAGCGTATTAGAGGATATTTCATACAAATTCCATATTGTTTATTTCATAAATACCGTGATTAAATAATCTTGCTCAACCCCAAATCCATCAAGATATTAGTCGTTGAATAGACCTCCTTATTGACAACTCAAAGAACAATAATCGATTTAAATACCTATCTATAATAAACTTAAGTTGAGAAGGCAATAACAAAAAATATTTGCTTGAGATTTATTTCCTTTTCTGAAATTTAACTTTAAATAAATCTCACTTTGATCCTATCAATGCAAGCGCCATTTACACCAATATATTTTTATAATAACCAAGGCAGTTATTTCATAAAATATTGCGGTCTAAATGGCGCCCAACTGTTTAATATTATGATCTTATTCATTAATTATGAGAACCTATGATCATTTCTTCTATGAACGTATTCATATGATCATATACTTTACAATTAATCCGAACCTTATACGCAAAATATCAGTGTGCACAATAATATGAAGAATACCTCATATTATATTAAAATTAAACTCAGAAAATATAATAACACATCTGTCTTGTTCTAAAAAAAACACAAATAAACTCCCACTGCGTAGCAGATATCTGGCCTGGTACATAACATGGCATACATGAGACTACCTACTACCGAAGCAAAAGGTATCCTACTCATACGTTCTTTCTGCGAGAGTTTTTGGTGCTTGCTCCTTAGAAAGATGAACTCCATGCCTTAAAGGTAAAGTTCCCTTCTTGGAATTTTCCATGCTGAACCTAGCTAGAATTTATCTATATATAAAGCTTGGGGAAGGATAATGCCAGCCTTATTCTTCCCGATTCTCGTAGAAGTTTGATTCCAAAGAATATGATTAGCTTCTCCAAATCTTTCATATCAAATTGCTTTTGCAACCATCCTTTTACACTTGATAACACCTCTATGTTGTTTCCAATTAGTAAAATGTCATCTATGTAAAGGATTAGGAAAACTACTTTTGTACCTTGGATCCTTTTGTAAACACAAGGTTCATCAGGACTTTTCTCAAAACCGTATAAAGTTATGGCTTAATCAAACCTAATGTTCCATGTTTTGGATGCTTTCTTTAGTCCATAAATGGACCTTTGCAACTTACATGCCATGTGTTCTTGCCCTCTAGCTATGAACCCTTAAGTTCTTTGTATGTAGATGTCCTCTTCTAGCGCCATTTAAAAATCTTTGTTTTGACATCCATCTGCAAATCTCGTAATCTAGACTTTACTTGTTCTGACTAAAGAGTCGGATGGATTTAAGCATGGCCTGCGGTGAAAAGGTTTCTTCGTAATCTATCCCCTCTTTTTGGGTACTTAACCTTTTGCCACCAATCTAGCTTTAAAGGTTTCTACCTTCCCATGCAGTGCGTCTTTTTCTCACTTGTAGATCCACTTACACCACATGGTTTTACCCCTTTGGGTGCCTCTACAAGACAGGAGCGGGTTAGAATATATAGACTCCATCTCCACGGTCCATGGGTTTAGCCACTCTTGTGCATCAACATCCTCCGAGTGCTTCTTTGTAATTTCTGACATCCTCTTAGCTATCAATGGTTCATAGCTTGGTAGTTACTTCCAACAAGAATATCTTGAGTGAGAAACTGGCGTGTCGTTTTCTCATACGCCCGAAGCTCCAGCGGGTTGTGGTTCTGAAGATCCTCTTGATCATTTGAATTTGAATTTCTAGTTGTTGGTTCCACTTGTATATCTACTGTTGTTCTACTATTGGTTCCACTCTCGGTAGCATTCACTAGCAGTATATTTTCATTTTCCCTACATTGGTCACATGCTGGAAACAATGGCCTGATAGATCCAAATTCGGGTGGTTTAGGCGATTCTTGAAATTTGAGTCAAGCTCCTCGAAATTACCTTACTCTTGAAGCTGAGGTGTATACATAGTCTTCCTTGAAGAATTTGCGTTAGTGCTCACTATAGCACTCTTCTCGAGGAACTATAAAAAATTCCACCTCTTGTTCCTTTAGGGTATCAAATAAACAAACATACTTCAGTACGAGATTCCAACTTATATGGTTCCTTTCTCAAGACATGCGCGAGCACGGATCTGAATATATGGTTTAAACTAGGCTTCTTGCCAGTTCCTGATTCAGTGGGTGTCTTAGAAACTGACTTAGAAGGAATCAAGTTCAATAAGTATATGCGATCTCAAAGGCAAAATCCCCCAACGATATAGGTAGAGATGAATAACTAAGCATCGATCTGCCATGTCTAGGAGAGTTCTATTTCTCCTTTGCAAACCATTTCTTGAGGTGTTCCAAGGGCTGACAGTTGTGAAACTATCCCCTCTTGAGTTAAGTAAAACTTAAACTCTTCAGATAGGTATTCACCGCCTCGGTCAGATCAAAGCTGTTTGATATGAACACCTAATTGCTTTTCTACCTCAGCCTTATATTCTCGAAATTTATCAAAAATTTCAAACTTTTGGCGCATTAGGTAAACAAAACCATATCTTGAGTAGTCATTTGTAAAAGTGACAAAATACTCATAGCCACCTCTGGCTTGAACACGCATTGGGCCACATACATCAATATGCACCAATTCCAGCGGTTTGGTTGCGCGATATCCTTTGGCCTTGAAGGGCCTCTTGGTCATTTTACCTTCCAAACAGGATTCACACATTGGTATAGGTTTAAGTGCTAGGGAATTTAAAATCCCACTTTTCACCAAACCATGTATCAGGATTAATATGACCTAATCACAAATACCAAAGGTAAGTTCATTTGATACTTTCCTTTTTCTTAGCAAGGTGATTATGTTCATTTTCGACAATTTCAATGGCATTTATATCATAGGACAAGGGACTTAAAAATAAATATTATTCATAAGATCACGAACAAATAAAGAAGATTTACTTCTTATTGAAGCAGGAATTAAGTATGTATCAAACAGTGTTCGACTAAACAGCGCGAAACCAAATTCCTCTTAAAATCGAACAAATAAACAATCTTCCTAACATAAAGTCCTATTATTCTCAAAAGCCAAACAAGCGGTCCTATAGCTACAGAGATTAGCTCATATTTGAGTTTCAAGTATCTTTATCCTTCTTTCAATGACGTACTATGTTTGAACCAACGCAGAGTAACAAACACGATTAGTGGCTCTAAATCAATGATCCATTTATCATTAAAATTCTCCACTAAACAAGCCTCGAAACAACAAGTAGGAAATCCCTTACCATGGCTTTTTGGTGGCCTTTAGACAATTTTGTTTCCGGTATCCCTTTAAATCCCACTTTGGAAGCGCTGCCTTTCGGCTTCTTCGTGCGTCGATTTAGTAGCGGTATCGTTTTGCCTTTTTTCTTTCTTGTTTCCACGGCTTAGGTTTCCCTTTGGGTTAATAGGGCCTCAGTAAAAATTGATGTTGCTTGGCTCTTTGAGAGGCGTGACATCTGACTCATGCATCAATTGGAGCTGAGTCGGATCCATCTTATGCATATTGTAATTGACTTTGAAGCGATTGAAATGTTTAGGCGTGGTTGCAATATGAGATCTATCTTCATCTCCCTTTTAAAGTTTTGCCCCCATCCCTTCCACTTTCATTGATATGTGAAATCATTGCCAACAATGATCCTTCACATCTGATCATACATATGTTAATCAAATGGCGTTGACCTGCTTGGCTTGTCTCTCGAAGCGGTACTTTTAGCAAACATCCCTTGAGTTTGGAGCATTTCTCTTTGCCTTTGTCGAAAGGTGTTATTTCTTGCCTCGAATGACCCCACAACAACGGCACGAATATAACACCCGAAGTGAAGTGTTTGCATTCTCCCAGTCACATGTTCTATTTTGTTATATCATTAGCACCGACTTCGGGATAGCTAGCTTGAAACATCCCGGGTTAAACTTGATTTTCTCATAATCGGAGCCGATGTATAAGTTCGCTTTCCAATCTTGAAGTTATTTCCATCCAATGGTTTTGATTCAAAATCATAGCATTCCCCAGGGTTGAAGATGCGTTTTACGGAAAAAAAAAAAAGTATACATTGTGCACACTAATATTAACTTCGTATATTATACAATAAGCATATATTTAGTAAATCAAGCAAAAATATATTTGTTGTTTGTGTAAACAATAATTTAGTTTCCATAATAAATGCTCACGATTGGGCCAGACATTTTATAACAAACTAAAACTTGATCATAAATGAATAGTATCCAGCTAAAGTCAGTCCCCAAAAAATTTTGGGATACTTACGGACTACCCACATCCCAATCTTCTTAGATATAACTTTCTAGATAATACACTTTCATTTTCAATCATTGTTCCATATGGCCCATAATAATATTATTAGAGCCTGGTTGGGAGGTTAATAAGAGTATAGTTTTAATCCTTGTTTAATTTTAAAATTCTCTTAATCTCTAAGGTTGTCGGTGGTGGACAGTCAATCTAATTAAGATTTTAAAATTGTTTGGAGTCCTAATCCAATAAAACTTGGATCATGATTATCCGATGGAACTGCTGACCGTTTATTATTTGGACCCACAAAAATTAAAAGATTTTTCATAATTATATTTATCTAGATTTTAAAAAAAAATCAAATTTTAATTATGCACATGTATATCATTGATGCAAGATAATATGGCACCACCTAGTCTATATGGCACCACCTAGTCTATATGTCATGTTATCACAACTAAAATATGTTACCAAATATAATTTAATCATCCATGAATAAAATAATATGAATAAATATAAAAGCTGATCCATGGTTTTTCCTAAGAAAGAAAAAAACACAAGCTCAATAACACTTAGACACGGTATTAATCTCGTCATTTAGCCATTACATCCATTTGAGTTCAATTTACACAGGCACAGAGTGAAATTGAAGAAGATTTGAGTTAAAACCCAAAACTCTAAACACACAACATGAAACCTTAGCCGTCAAAGCCATCATACGTGTCTTGCCACTGAATAAACCACCCGTAGAAAGCGCGGCGATACGCGGAGGAGATCTGCGAATCCGGTTGCCAAAACCCTTTCCACGCGCCGCAGCGGCGCGAGTGGGCGGCGTGAGCCCGCGCGGCCGGCAGCGGGAGTGTGGGGTTGATCCACGGCGGTGGTTCGGCCCTGAATTTGTCGAGCGTCGTCTCTTCGCCTAAGCTTCTAACCCCGATGGCCGTTTGTCATTTGGATGTTTGTAGCCTCCGCTGCAACGCAAACAGTCTCGCGTGTACATTGTTCTTCGCGGGTTCTTCTTCTTCTTCGCTTCTGTTCTTCATTAGTCTTCAAAATTTTACCAAAAATAATCGTATACCCTAATAAAAGGGTGTACAAGAATTCTAGATTATGGAAAAAATAAATCAAGAAGGAAACCTAATCTTATGATTAGCCCCCTTGTTACAAACCGATTAAATACACAGAAAACTCTACCATGGATTGAAGGGCAAACTACAATTATTAAGTAACCATCCATAAACAAAAAATCATATTAAACATGCAAACATACGAATCAACAAATATAGAAAACCTAGGTGCCATATTGCTAATCAAACACCAAAATACATGGAATTGTTTAGATCAAATTGAAAATTTAATCACACACATGCTCTAATACCAATTGTAGGAGTAATCAGCGGAAGCAAGAATCATCATGTGATTTAGAATATTTAATTTAATTACTAAACTAATATAACCAGTCATATCTTACCTCATGGATTTGCAGATAAGTATGCACACAAGAATCGCAGATCTTCCAAACTATTCTCAAGGTGATGGAGCGGCGTGTGGGCGCTTGAATCACTAAGAAATGATTTCTTTTTTCTGGCTATTCTCCAAAACTAATTCAGATTTCGATCTAGGGTTCTATTTTCTTACTCTATTTATAGAGTACAAACCCTAGAATACTTAATAGTCATTTGGGCCTCTACACCTTAGGGCCCAAGTCTATGTGTGAACCCATTTAGTGTTTTAAACAACTTGGATTTGCTTATATAGCAAAAATCCAACAGTTATATGACCTACTCCTTCATTTTGAAACCAAAGTATCCTTACAACATAATCTTTATTTTTTCTTTTAAACAATTATCTAAATATGGTAAAATTGTGGAGGAGACTCGCATCCACAATTGTTACCATAACAATTTTTTTCTTAACTACAATAAAATTAAACTCATCCAGTTTTAGAGGATCCTCCTATAGACAAAAGGGGCATTTAAGTTGATATAGAGTACATTCTAGCAACTTCTCATACCGTTATAACATAATATAAGAAAGTCCAGATTCTTTTATTCAGAAATTTATGGGTAAAAAGAATAAATTTTTAGAAACATATCTGCTTAACTTTCTTTTACAAACATATTAAGTCTAACCTCATCCATGCCACCTAGAATGTCACATAAGAGAGGGGAGAGCATGATAAAAAAAAGTTTGTTGATAAAATCGTAATTAGGAATTCCTGTTCCAGTTTTTCATTTTTTATATTAAAGCCGTAATTGAGAATTACGATTCAGTTTTTGTATTAAACCCCGTAGTTGCATAAAATAAACATGTATCAAAATCGTTAATAAATCACTCGGTTGAATACAAGGAAAAGGGTATTTTTGTCATTTCAAAAGAAGGTTCCACAACTCTCTTGAATCATAGCAGAATTAACATAGCCTAATTCTACATTTTCATTTATTATTATTTATAAAAAGGTTATTAACTTATACCGAAGAAAAATATAATTTAAATTGTCTATTTATTTACCTAAAATGAAAGCAAAAATTCACCCAGAGTAAATAAACATTTATCAAATTCTAAAAAAAAATTAGTAGAAATGTAAATAAAATTAGGTATTTTTAAAGCAAAAGTTATGTAGATTTCACCAAAAATAAAAATAAAAAGCAATTGTGAGCAAAACAAAACAAGGAAAAGGGTATTTTTTGAGTCATTTTGGAAAGTTCAAACGGCTCTTCGGGACCGATTGCCAGAGATGAACAGGCGAATTGAACTCGATTCTCTTCTCACTGCTTCATGATTCTTTCAGAACCTTCCTCCGTTACCTATAAAAAGTAAAAACCTAGATCACCATCTCCAATTTCATCCAACATTGAATCTCTTCTACATTTGGAGAACTTTCCGGATTTTTAAAATTGTTCTTGAGAATAATTCTTTTTCTTAACTATAATTATTGATTTGTGATTCGAATTTCGTTTTGGTTCTATAAAAATTCATTTAAGGTCATTTTAGACATTTTTAAATATTAATATACTTTATATTAATTTTCAAAATTTGATACTTTATATGGCTTGTTGGATCGAATTATTGGTAGTTATATGACCTACTTCATTTTTTTATTTTAAACAATTATCTATATGGTGGAGAGACACCAAGTGATTTCACAATTCTTATCATAAGAATTTGTGCTATAATGAAACTTGATGGAAAAATTGTAGGGTATATTTGGTTCCAGATTTTTAAAATTGTTCTTGAGAACAATTTTTTTTTTTAACTATAATTGTTGATTTGTGATCTGAATTTCGTTTTAGGTTTATGTCGTCAGATGGCGTAATCACATTTTGTAAAAAAATATTGAAAAAAAAAGATATGTTGTGATATGGATCTTTCTGTTTGGATATTTTCGTAATATTAATATAGTATGATTTATTCTCTATTCCAATATATTTTGTAATCATTCTCAGATTCATAATGAAGTTTTATCTTTTATTGATGATTTTTTTTTTCGTGAGAGTTTCCATGTGAATTTTGTGTTTTTCTTTGTTTTCATATTTTATAATTGTGCCATTGATTTTAACAACAATAAAATTAAACTCATCCACTTAAGGATCCTACGGACAAAAGGGCCATTTAAGTTAGAAAACATTCCAACAACTTCCCATATGGTTATAAAAACTTCCAATACCCTGTAGATCCTTCTAGAAGTTGGAGTTATATATGGATCAAAATAGACTTGGTTTTGAATAATATATTATTTTTAGTTTCTTCTACAAACTTATATTAAATTTAGTTTTCTCTTTGCCACATAAAAGAGAGGAGAGAGCATGACAAAAAAAATTTGTTGATAATTACGGTTTAATTTTTGTATTAAAGATGTAGCTTGTACCACGATTTTATTTTTTTGTATTAAAGCTTATAAATATGAACTACGATTTCGGGCTAGACTAAAACTATAATTACATAAATAAACATATATCAAAGGTTAATGCATAAATCACTCGATAAGTTTTGTAAATAAAACATCTATAAAAAGCAATTTTTAACGAAGGGTATTATTTACAAAAAGTTATTAACTTATACCAAGTTAATTTGCTTATATTGCCTAATTTAATCTGCAGATAAATGTCAAATATTAAAATATGTGATCCTCTATAAATAAGAGGATGCTACGAGACAGTTTATTATATTATAAAATGTACTTAGTTATCAAAAAATCCTTATACTAAAAAATATATTTTTAAACTGTCTATTTATTATTTTCGTAAAATGAAAATAAAAATTCGCAGTAAATAAAGACATTTATCAAAATTCTAAAAAAAAAGGGTAAGTTTGAAATTAAAACAAAGAAAAGGGTATTTTCATCATTTCTAGAAAGTTCCACAGCCTCCGAACCCAGTGTAGAAATGAACAAACATAATCGAAAGTCCCACTCTCTCCTTTTTCTTCGTTCTTTCCAGAACCTTCCTCGGTTTCCTCCTATAAAAAGCAAGCCAGACCACCATCTCTAATTTTATCCAACATTGAATCTCTTCTCTACATTCGCAGTTGTGCAGTTGTTATCAATCTCACACCAGCAATTCTCTGAAATCGACATGATTTGAGGATGATGGCCTCTGATTCCCCACTCTTTCCGTCCTGCAACACCTGCACGACGCCGGCGACGACTCCGACAAGTCTGTCGCCGCCCCTCCTGCCTTACGCCCGCGACGCCAAGGCGATGGCGGCACGCGGCGGCGGACGTCAGCGCGAAATTTAAATTCATACGCTCATCGTCGACATGCCGGGGTGAAGTCCGGCGACATCAAGGTCCGGTGCGGAGGACGACAATGTTGTGGGTGGGATCAGCGGATAGATAAAGGGAGGAGGAGAAGGAAGGCGCCAAGTACGTGAGAATGGAGCGGAGGGTCGGAAAGTTCATGAGGAAGTTCGCGTTGCCGGAGAATGCGAATACCGATAAGATATCGGCGGTTTGTCAAGACGGAGTGTTGACGGTGACCGTCGAGAAGCTGCCGCCGCAGGAGCCGAAGAAGCCCAAAACCATTGAGGTCAAGATTGCTTGATCAATCTTCATGATTTTCCGGCGGGTAATTTCAGCAGATCAGTCAGCCTGTTAGATCGGTTTAGTGTGAAATTTGTGTGGGTTCATTGGTTTTCTGTATAGGAGCTGCCGAACCCTTTTGTTACCGAGTATGAATTGTAAGCCTTTCAGTTCTTCTCTGTTTTTCTTCTATCATGCGTCCTCCTGTAAGAACCGATCTTCCTAAGCCTGAAATTTTAATGGTATTTTTATTTTATTTTTTTTGGATATAAGCGTGATTGGAGAAATGGGGAAGGAAAGTGAAGGGAATTTATCAAATGAAATCAGCGATAGTGAAGCGTAATCTATTAATGATATGACAAATGACGCAGCTCTACCACTATAAACAATAACGAAAAGGATATTAAATCCTGAGAGGTGCTATAAATCACCCCTAAAATCTATACTTTAATTGATAAATTTTTTGTATCTCATTGAGATTAAAATTTATATTCTAATTATTTTAAAAATAAAAGGTTTTCTTAGTAATTCACATATAATTATTTTTATTTTCACACAACACAAATAATAAAAACGGGTAACCCTTTAAAAGGGATAAATTGAAAAAAAAATTTACAAATCTAATTTATTTTGTTAAAAAAAGATAAAAATATACAATTTGGACATATTTACCCTTATAACCATCATGTAAAAACTTACACTCATTTTCCTCCAATTTTTCTTTTCTCTTTATTTTTTTTTCCTTATTTCTTTTTCCCACTTCTAGCTCTTTTCTTTTTTAGATTTGATACTAAATAGCAACTTTGTTACAATGATTAAGTCCAAGATTTGATATCAAGTTTATTCAAATATATGGTTAAGTTTAATCTAAATAACTACTCTCTTACAAATCTGGACTTAATTCATTTCAAGTTTATTCAAATACAACTTAACGATGGTTAAGTCCAAATTAAATAGCTATTACGTAACAAACCTGAACTTAACCCCTTTCATATTAACTTAACGAAGGTTAAGTTCAACATATATGTAAGCTGCGGTCGAAACTCGGGATTTCGACATCTTAAGCTTGTCTAAACGCTAACTTAATAACGCGTTTCAATACGATAAATTATATTAAACTCGTGACTCGCCACCTTCAAGCTTGTCAAACGCTAACTTAATAGCGCAAATTCAATATCGCAAAAATGTATTAAAATTTGAACTCGACACTTTCAAGCTGTTTCCAAGCTGTCTCCAACGACGATAACAAATCTCTAGTTAAACCGGAACACTCAGCATCGAATTACTTCTTTTTCATAAAGATATCTTCGATATAAAGCTCTTATTCTCGGTCTCAGATCCTTTAGTTAATAACAAGGATTAAGCGCGCCAAGAAATCGCAAGATTCTTAAGTGATAATGGTTAAATCGGTAATCCAAATTGCAATTTTGAAGCGTTTTGAATGCAGAAAACTCGAATTTAAATCGAAAAGTTTAAAAAACAAAGAGATAAATATCGAATTTGAGGAATGCAATAAAAACACATCGGCGGGTAATTTTGCCTAAGCTGATATATTTTAAAAGCTTATAAAAGTGTTTTTGCTAGATTTGCGAATAACTTTTATTTTTTGTTCATTTTAAACAAATTCCTTTAATAAAAAAAAAGTTGTTTTCTTAAAAATGTCATCTTTTTATTTTTTAAGAAAACCTTTTTTAAGAAAAGTTGATAGCTAATTTTATCAATTTTTATTTTAAATTAAAAAAATATAATGTAAAACCCTTAATTAGAAAAGAGTAATATTGTTTTTTCACATAATTAAACCTTGTTTAAGTAATTTTATTATTATCAATGAAATCTGATTTCAGTGATTAAGGGTTGGACAGTCACAGAAAAGTATCAAGTTTGATACTCCATATGAAAAAAAAAATTACAATATGATAAGTGAATAAATGTCAAAAAATATCTGATAATATAACTGAGAAAAGTTGAAACATCATTTATTTAATTTTTTTTACATCATCTCATTTATGTAATTAATTCTTAATTAAAAAGACGATTATGATAGTATTTTTTTAGTATATATTATTTGACAAAAATAGCTTTTATAACATTTACCTATCACGTTGTTTGAATTAATCATTCAAATTCCTTAAAATATATTTTTCAAAACCTAATTTTTTTTCTTTAACAGCCCAAACATTAGAAATTGTTTTTATTGCCTTTAAAATTAAGCTTAAATTCTCTCTGAAAAAAAAAGCTTAAATTAAAGTCTGATAATTCTAGAAAATACTTTTAACATAAAAAAGTTTTTTAAGCCAATAAGACATAACTCAAGAGTTTTGACATAAAAAGGGAAGAGTCTAGGTTCAGGTCCAATATGGATTAATTTGTGAGGAATAAATTAAATATAAAAAAAATAAAAAGTTTTTTAAAATATAATATATTAAAAATCATTAATAATTAATAAATTCAGTAAAATGGCTTTTTTTAATATATCTATTCACTAGTTATATTACAACAGTAAACATCACTTTTAACAAAAAAAATGACAAAAATAATTATCTTAAAAATATTTTTAGAGAAAATTTCCAACAAAATCACGTTAATAAGAATTCTATATGAAAGAAAAGGCAAAAGGGCATTTTAGTCATTTAAAGAAAATTCCATCAACTTCTGGAACCGCTGAAGAAAAATCAAGAACCTCTCCCAATTCCTCCTTCCAGAACCTTCCTCTACTTCCTAGCTATCTCCTATCAAAACCATCGCCTGCGAATATTCCTTAAATCGTCAGAAAACACTCTTCTACTAAGTTCTCTGAAATTCAACATGGATTTGAAGATGATGGCCTTCGACGCTCCACTCTTCTCAGCCCTCCAACACATGCTCGACGCCGCCGCCGCCGCCGCCGCCGACTCCGACAAGTCCGTCAGCGCCCCCACCCGCACATACCTCCGCGACGCCAAGGCCATGGCTGCGACGCCGGCGGACGTGATGGAGTATCCGGAACTCCTTAATAGCCTTCTGTAATCGACATGCCGAGGCTGAAGTCCGGCGACATCAAGGTTCAGGTGGAGGACGACAATGTGCTGGTGATCAGCGAGGAGAGGAGGCACGAGGAGGAGAAGGAAGGCGCCGCCAAGTACTTGAGGATGGAGAGGAGGGTCGGGAAGTTTGTGCTGCCGGAGAATGCGAACACAGATAAGATCTCTGCGGTTTGTCAAGACGGAGTGTTGACGGTGACCGTTGAGAAGCTGCCGCCGCCGCCGGAGCCTAAGAAGCCTAAGACCATTGAGGTGAAAATCGCCTAAGATGTTTGGGATTTTGGGAAGGCTTTTTTTAGGGAGGGGTTGTGTTGGGTTGTGGTTTGTTTATGGTGATGGGTTAGATTCAAGTATGAATCCTGGTTGTGTCGTGTGTGAGGTTTTCTCTATCAAAGCATGAATGTAGTCTCAGTCTCGACTACAATATCAATGAAGTGTCTTTGCTTATAAATGATAGACATTGTTTCTCTTCAAAAGCAGAAGACACTAAAAGGAAACTGAATCAACAACGGGGAAACAGATAGATTAGGGATTTTTCCTAAGCAAAAGAAAGCATTTTATAGTCTGGGATTTTAGTTGTTGGAAGTCCTCAGTCTCATATGAGGACGTATCAACAATTTGGACAACCTAGTGTAAGGAAATGGCATCACACATTTAGAATAGTTCATAATCATATTTCTTTTACCAGGTTTCACCTGGATTGACTGTTCCAAGCTTCTGGTACGTAATGCTCTTTTTGACGAGCAGAGCAATGAAGAAGCCCTCTTTGTCCTCGACTGGATTTGTTCGAACCAGATGTTTAACTGAAAGTTTATGGAAAAAAAAAGAGCAATAGTTGTTAATGAATCTGTGATTATGTTAATTGGAAGACAGTATCTTGCTAAAAGATTACTTAAAGCCTTCAAAAACAGGAAGACTGAAGGGGAGGAGTCTTTGACCAATCCCGTCACATCCTCTTTCTTGCAATTAAAAAGTTTTCAATCCCCTTTGTAGTGTGATGAGTACCCCTTTAATAGGTCATCCTGGTGGCCAAGTGTCGGATTGTACTAGTAGGAGTTGGAGATCGTTATGTGATAATTGCATAACACTGAGCATGTGTAGGGCGTGCTGACAGTTCTTATGTCGCACTCAAAGTGTTACGTGTTCGTGAGTGATTATGATTACGAGCTCCTATATGTCGGCCATATCAACCAGACGCCGGGCTAATCTTCAAACCCATCAGTCCTCATGAAGCGCTGGGGTGGTGTTCCTTGCCTACATCGTTTCTTATCTTCACGCCCGGGTACTGTCAGTCTCTGAAAATTTCACTGGCTTTTCCCTGTGCCAAGTCTCATCTTCATTCCTGAGCTGGCATCCGCCCTTTTATCCTTCTCTGCTCAGGCTCAAATGCTTGTAATTGGGTTAGGTCCGGATCATGCGTACCAATCAAAGTCTAAGCCTAGCCTCTAATAAACGCATCCCGTATGGCACGTCCCGGGACTTATCCCACTCCACTAGTCCCCATAACATTGCTCTGCCATTATAGCTGAAATGACACCAAACTATTTGATCGTGGCCAGCGCCATGCACGATATCTTCGAAAACATCCTGTGTGGAGGCCTGTAGGAATTACGCCCGAGATCGAGACCGCCCAGTGGCCAACCGCCTAAGGCATCATATCATGAAGAACATTTCAAGGGAATTGCTCGAGTATTGGGCTCACCCCATGTAGATCATCTCAAGGAGGCCTCCTGAGCACATGGCTTATCTCATGGAGAACATCTCAAGGAGGTCGCTCGAGTACTGGGTTCATCTCATGGAGAACATCTCAAGGACGCCGCCTAAGTGCTGGGCTTATCTCATGGAAAACATCTCAAGGGAGTTACCCGAATATCGGGCTCATCCCATGGAGAACATCTCAAGGAGGCTGGCCTGAGTAATCGGGCCTATCTCATGGAGAACATTCCCAATGAGATCCGGAGCACTGTGCCTATCCATCAGCATCTCAAGGAAGCCGCCTGTTTCAGCTCAATCTCATGGAGATCATCTCGAGGTCAGCCTCGAAAATTCACCAAAAACCTTCATTTAGAGACGGACAATTCTGGGCTCTAATCCGTCTAGAAACAATTACGCATTTCCGGACAGACGAATTTCACTAAAACGCCGTATGTGATTTCTCGATCGTTCTAATCCGTCTCTCGATTAGAGACGAAGTTCCGTCTAATCGGGAGACTGACAGAGACGGATTTTCCGTCTCTAAATTAATAATTCCCAAGGCCACTGTTCTTCGATTGTAGAGACTAACTTGCCTCAAATTCGCCTCTATTCAAAGACGATTGACTCGTCTAATCGTAAGACTGAAATTGAACCAAATTCGTTCTCAAACAAAGACTGATGGATTCCGCTCTGATTAGAGATCGAATCAAATCCGCCTTCGATTAAAGACTCGAATTTTCTGGCCTCAAATTCGTTCTTCGATCGTGAGACTTAATTGATTCCGTCATTAAAGACCGAATTTCTGGCCTCAAATTCGCCTTCGAGTCGTAGATCTGAATCACCTGCTCGACGAGACGGAATTTCTGCCTCAAATCTGCCTTCGATCAAAGACTAATCAATTCCGTTTTGATAGGACCTCGAATCAACCGCTCATTAAAGACGGAATTTTCTGGGCCTCAATTCGTTTCTCCGATCGTGAGATGCACTGATCTCGCTCTTCTCGATAAAGACCGAATTTTCGGCTCACCACGTCGATCGAGACCCGAATCAATTCCGTCTTCGATCGTAGATCTTAATTTTGCTTCCAAATTCCGGGCCACTGATCGAGACTAATCAATTCGCCTCGATCGAGATTGAATTTGAGACCGAAAATCTTGGCCTTAATCGCTGAAAATTCTATTCTTGAATTGATGAAGGATTTATATTCGGTGAAGTTTATTTAGTTTCATTTGTTAGTCCGGGTAGGTTTCTTTATTTTGATCTTCATTTTTTGGCTGATCGTGCCTGCAGCTTCCCCTGCTCACTTCCATCAAGAGAATAATAGAATTCTACTGTCTTTAGAATCACAGAATCACTGCGCCATCATACAAATTAATCTCACCTTATTAGTGAGATACAATATGCCAAATACCATGTTTCGAGCTGAATGATGATTTGCCTGAAAAGAAGAGGCTTGTCGGCTTTCTTCTATATTCCAATAGGTCAAGGAAACTTTAGAACATTGGCAGAAGTGTCATGTGTATGGAAGGGTAGTGGAGAGGGTGCGCCACCTGGTTTTAGCAGAGGATGTGGTAGACAAAGATCAAAGATGGCGAACTGAGTTTAAAGACAATATAATTTATTTTACGGGATAGCCATCATGATCGAATCCAGAACATGGTATTACAATGAATATATGTTCAAAAAAATGTCCTGGGTTATCCACGTCATGGAATCAATTTTGTTAAGAATAACTAAATTTGTTCTGCATCTTATCTGCAGGATCATTCATACCTTACTTGAGTTTCTTTTCCTTTCCTAGGGCTTTAGATTCCCGTATTGTTATTCTTTTCCTTGTCTCTTCCAATTAAGGAATGTCAAAGAATGAGCATGCGAACTGTTGCCCAAGCATCTTCCCCCTATGAACAGAACAGAGAAACCCAGTTTAATTTAAGAACTATCATATTCATATTCATATTCATATCATATCCATGCTTTAAGGAATTAATTGCTCTGGCAGAAATTAGAAATATCATCTGGGTCTAATTCCCATGTTCCTTTAGTGGTCATCCCCACAGGCATTACATCTGGCCAAAAGGGTCTCTTCTAGCTCAGTTTCACATGTAGAACTGCATTATAATTAATTCATACGCGACACATCTCCAAATGGCAATACAAAAGCCAAAACAAAAGGCCTAAGGTAGAGAGGCATTTGCATTCGGGACCTGAAATCACCTAGGAGCCCGTGGCTTCGAGGGGTTGTGTAGTAGTACACCAACCACCCAAGGGTTTGCCCAGATTTCATGATGTGAGGCCGTGCCATGCTCGTGACGGCCACTGTTTCATCTTACTCATCGGAACAAGAAGCAAAGAACAGCAGCGCCAGGAGCAAGAGGGTGTGATTGTCATCAAATATTCAATGACAATCCGGGTGGTGGTCACCTTCGAGAGAATCATTAACTCATTAACCAAGCAGTCGTCGAGAAGCCGCATCCCCTCTTCACTCATCCGGCCGCACCCCAAGGTGACAAAATTCTAATGCACGGACGCAGCCTACAAACTCCCCGGCAATGTGACACATTGGATGAGTTATTGAACATCGCCAAACCAGAGAATCAAATCCCATGGTGCTAGTTGTTCCAAATAAAAACAATGAATATTAAAAACATTAAGAGTAAAAGCAAGATATAGCAAGAAAAAATGGACTTATCATAGTCCCCACTAGATTGCTAGAGGATCCTAGAGGTGTAGATTTTTCTTCTTATTTTTACTCGTGAACTCAATGGATGATCGACATGTTCTCAAAATGTACTACCATAATGTTGTAAGGGTATTCGCCATCGCTGCATGCATACAAACAGATCAAAACTTACTTCCAGATCATCCCCAACAAGAAGCACATCATTCTCGTGAAATCCACATACACCGCTTTCCACCTCGAGCCTTTCGGGTCATCGAGCGCACTCCAAGTCCAAACATGCATTCAATTGCCGGGAAATGCTAATTCTTCATACTCTTAAAACTTGCAACATCAATTGACTCAATTAACTCCGATCCCATTTTTGAACCCGGTCACCCAAAAATGCCATCAAAGCCGTAACTCCCCTCGTTTGCCAACTACAAGAACCACCCCAAGCAGTCGTCCGCACAATGATGCAAAACAGAAACATTTAATCAAGAACACTTTGTCGACAAAACATGATAATGTCAATGGATAAAGAAATGGAGTTTTCAAAGGAAATTATGGCAAGAATAATGTGTTAAAACTAAACCAAGTACACACTTGATCAAGGAGACATCTAAGGAGTGTCAGGTCGCTTTGTCCCAATAGACCTTGATGGTGATGTCTTTTTTTCTCCTTCCCTCTTCTTTTTTTTTTTTTTACTTTTTTCTTTGGTCGGGAATATAGCTCACCCTCCTGAGGTCAATTTGTGCAGATCTGGAACACTTAAAAGGTGAAATCCAGACATCGAGACACTTCCCTTAAATTGATTCAAATTTCCACGTTATTACATGCTCCTTGGTTCATAACAGGACGATCAACAACCTGAGTAAAAAATATGAAAGGGGTTCGACCAGGCCAAGGCATGGGGCCTAAAGCCATTTCAAGCTCACAGAGAAAATAAAAATAAAACAAAAGCAAAAACAAACAAAACATGTGGTCTACAGAGGAGAAAGGACATTTGGAGACAGATCCTCTTCCTAAAGAAGAAGACTCCACAAGCCCACCAGCCGGGCTCGACCTGGGCAGTTAGCACAAGGCTCCGTCCCGAGTCGTGCGCTCAAGGCCGCCTTCCGACCAGGCCGCCCCGTACGCAGGCCCAAGGCGCATTCTAAAAAGGGGGCCTATTGTGTATAAATTTTTTTTACTTGTAATATTAATATTAAGCCTAAACCTTAGTTTTATTATGTTAAAACCTAAAATCATACAACAATCAATTCATTAAAGAGGGTTTTGATTGGCCTACCCCGAACTCCTATCACCATCATTTACACCACAAATATATCAAAACAAATACTATAACAATAATAAAGAACCCATTTTATCAATAAAATCATATATTAGAGGAAAATGCAACAACAAAAAATAAAAAAGTTTATATAGGAAACATACAATCAACACACAAATAGGTTTTCAACAGGCTCACCCCAAACCTCCTATAACCATTCTACAAATAACCATCACACAACAGTGGTTTTCACAGGCTCACCCCTAAAACCTTCTATAACCATTCTACAACAATCAACACACACAAACAGGGTTTCACAGGCTCACCCCAAACCCCTCCTATCACCACTGTACTAGCTCATCACATCCTACTACTTATTTATTTGAAAAATAAACATGAAAATATTCAAAATTAATTATGAAAATAGAAACTTACCTGCAGTAATGACCAATCCTCTATTTGGTTTCAAGAAAATCGAGGAAAATAAAAAATGGCATTAATCAATTAATCAATCCCACCGATTTTCTCCACTCTCTTCTTTCCCATCGCTTCGCTTCAAAACCCACCAATCACAATAAAATATAATTGCAGAGGGGAAAACAAATCTGTAGAACAAAATGTTAAATTCAATATTTATTTAAAAACTATGGTTATCCGCTGCTCGTCCCACATCCGACGTTCCGCTATCCGTCGCCGATTTGCCCATACTACTAATCATAAGAGGCCCTGCTATTTGACTAATTCTTCCTCTTCCAAGAGGTTAGGAATGTGAAACCTCCCAGTTTGCTCCTCGCATTTCAATTAATTTTCATGATGAAACCAAAAGGTCAGAGATTTTTTTTTTTTTTTTACTATTCTTTACTCGATCCTTCTTGAAATCAGATATGATGGGAGGAAAACCAAAAACTTTCAGAAGCTTAAAGATTCAGCAACCAAACAATTTGGCCAAACCAAAAAAGCCTAAGCAAAGGGAGTTAAAGTAGATGGCTACAAGTTCTACCGCCGCTTACTGTTTTTCCTCTTCGACCTCCTCAGTTTTCAAACAGATGGCAAGAGGCAAAATCAAAATTTTAATTTCTTTGTTTTATTTCCCAAAACACACCAAATTTTCTCCTCGACCAAACGCAAAACTGCTGGTGAAATGAAGAACAAAGAAATTAGCCACAGTAACAATTAGAACAATTATAACTTTCATCATGAACCCTAAATCGATCCAAACTTCACACGAAATCAATATGTAAAATAGCAATGACAAAACCAAAACTAAAACCCCCAAGACACCGCTATGTTCTGATCGATACTCAAAAGGAAATACATAATATTTCGATTTATATTTGTTTTCCCATCTACATCTTTTCCTACATTTACCGAGCAACATCAATCACAAATTTGAAAACCGTAAAAAACCATCGATTCTTCGAAATCCGAATCCTTGCATCGCCAAATCAACAATTCAACTAAAACCCCAAATCCAAAAGTCGGAAGGAATCTCACGTAAAACAACATCAAAACCAAAATTTTCACACTCAGCATCAAACAGCCAACGAGAAATACTCGTCACGGTGGGTAAACTTTCCGGGCGGGAGAAAGCAGCGGAGACCTATGGCTGTCCCATCTGTGAGAGCTCTTCTATGAGGATCGTAAAGCGGCCTCGTAGGCCTCCCGCACCTCGAATAGAAGGGCCTATTTTAAGAAAAATGGGGCCCGAGGCGACCGCCGCTACCCGCAGGCCGGCCCCGTCTCGACCCTCGACTACCATCTTTAGATTACTTTATTCAATTAGTTGAAAGAGTAAAGTAACATGCAGAGCAAATCTTAATATGGTAACTTTATCTGAATTTTTATTTTCTTTCCAATCTGAAATGGGCTCGTACTTCATTTAATTTCATACTCGTATAGCCAGACAAAGGAGCCACTTTGCTACAAGAGCTATTCTCAAAAGACTCAAGCCATCAAAATCCATTACTTGCTTCGAGTGGCGCACCCGAGCTCACTGAAGTCCGGACGTGAGAAAGCCCGAGAGTCCGTGCTAGCTGAGGTAACTGGGACCGAACATCCCGCTTGTACCGGCTGTTTACTAAACAACTAAGGATCCGGGAAATCAAGATCCTTAAATGTGTACGTAATTCATCCAAAATGGTGCTTGAAACAGAAGGGTCAACCACAGTACTCCCACCATTGCTAACATCAAAATTAAGACAACCGATCCTAATTTTTGGTTATTAAGTATCATCCGACGTTCTTAAAACCACTAATCAGACACTAATTATAAAATCAATAGTATTCTTAAATAACAAAATGGTAATATTAGTGTCAAATATAGCTACTGATCATTGTCACCACGAAAAAAAGCGGCCAACTGTGATTTCATCTGCTCTTGCATGTGTCTTTGCATCTCCTGCATTTGTTTACACATCTCTTCCTGCATTTGTTTACATCTCCTCCCCCATGCTTTTTTCATTTTTCTTGTATTTTTAAAATTGGTCTTGCAAATCCTTAAACTGGATCACGTAACAGCTATTTTCTTCCCGCATAAGCCGTGCAATTTATCCTCTCTAACTCATGGCTATGACCCGTCAGCAGTGAAGTGCCACTAAAAAGAGGCAATGCCACAAGATGCCGATATTTCGTGAGCCAATACCATATAGTCTTGATTTCTTCACTCCCGACATTTTAACAAATATTTCATCGTCATCAATCGATCGAGGTTCGACGACCCTCCTCGGGTTGGGACATCTCTCCGTAGCCTGGATGAAATCATCCCCGCACTCAACAACATCACACAGAATTTATAACTTAGTAATGAAAGAATTAACTATTAATATAATAAAACATTAAATTTTTTAAGATGTTAACATTCAAAGCTTTGGCTTTCTCATTGACGAATGAGCCATCACCCTTTTAGTATGATACTGCGACAAACAACTCATAGTATGTTGGCTTCTTTTCCCCTAACTTTTGTTCCTATGAGTTCAAAAAAAAAAAAAAAACAAAAATTGTATAGCACATGATCACAATTAAAATATTATCAGAATAAATTTTCTTATCGCAAAACCAACTATGAGTTTAGCATGTGAAGAATGTGTGATAGATCCAAGAAGGAGTGGCGTGGTTCACTTAGGCTTGCCGATGAAGGAAATTCACTGCATTTTGTTATATATCAGGTTTATTGGAATTCACTGGCCCGCATGCCTTTCCAAATATCATCAGAAACATAGGCCGGCTTCTGTTTCGCATTCTTAATGGTCCAAATGAAACTCTCAGATCTAATAGCCGCCTGCTTTCTCCCAAAGAATCGACTATGCCACTATTTTGATCCCAATCAAAAATATTTCTCATAAATTTGCAAAAAAAAAAAAAAAAAAAAAAAACAAATAGTTAGTACAAAACTCATTTTATATTTTAAAAAATCACAATATATTTGAAAGAAGATGTCAAAATCCTCAAAATACAAATCCTTAGTGTTCCGAGGAATGTTCTTCCAAGTATACCCATCCTTGTGAAGTCGCTGCTCGAAAGTCTTAGTGATCATCCGTGAGCATTTTTCGTGAGGCAACAACCTATGATGAAAATTACTTTCTTGTTAGTTTCAGTATTGAAAAGAGTTAATAATACTAATCAAATTCAGAAATCAACAGTGCTGGAACTGGAATGGAAGACCTATTCATTGAAAGAAATACCAATTTGCACAAATAGGAAAAACCTCGCAGAGAGGATAACTTAATTACAAATGCACAGCCAAACAATTCCCATCTAAGCCTCTGAAACATTAACTTTCACAACCCACTATCAAACAAACAACCTACCTATATTTTTTTTAAATTATTAATTTTATAATGAAGTTAATAAGATTTGAACACTCTTGCATAAAAATAATTGCAATTAGCTTTGTTTCAAACACTCGCAGCACGTAATAACACACCGACAATATGCGCCAACCGTGACTCGCGAGCCCGATGCAATTGGGGGTTAATGTTAGGAGAAGCAAAGAGGGAAAACAAAAAGGTGGCAGGATGGAAAGTCCATCAACCTACCCTAAGGCCAAAATAGTCTTTAAGTTTAAATTTGACGGAAAAAAAAAATTTGTTTCTCAGAGTTTTTTTAATTTTTCAACAACTTGTTAATAAACTTTGTCCATACGCATATGCTTCCATTTGCATTATTAAGAAAATTAAGTTGATGAAAACTTAGCTGTTTCTCACAGTGATCACACTTAGGGTCAAATCTAGAAGCACCATCAATGTTGGCCTCACATTTATGTGATTCAGCGCCAGATGCCGATGCGCAGCTAATTTCAAATTGTCATGGGTGCCTCGTGTCAAGGAGTGAGGTGATGGTTGTATCGAAGGAATTTGTGATATCACTGGAGCCATGTTCGGTATCCGTACATGATTTATCTCATCACAGACTCTGTCCAGATCGTACCATTATTATTAACCCTACCTTCATGGTTTCCTCCTTCCTCTTACCTCTACCTTCATGGATTCCTCCTCTTCCTTTACCTACCCATCTCGCATTATTATTTAGATACAAACCAACGACCTGCCAGTTCATCAACAAGCATAAAGTGTTAATCTACAAGCATAAAGTCACTGTTGTATCTTATATTGAAATATGATCACAATAGCATAAAGCATAATGGCATACAAATTGTAAGTACTTACTTCTACTATAGTCCTTCCCTGATTGCTTAAAATATGATCACAATAGTTGTAAGCAATAACATCGATAGTATAAAAAAATAGCATAACCTGTTACTCTGTCCAAAGAATTGCTATTCCCGTAAATACTCCCTGATCTAATCGTTTGTCTACAAGATCTCTTTGTTAGCTTATCTAAATTAATTCAAAGGTGCATTTCTTCTCTCTGGTTCTCTATTTCACGCATGGATCGACACACATCATCCACTTTGCAGAATAATGCCACACCACTCAGTGATCTTGTTTTCTTCACTCAGTTCAGGTGTTCGTCGTTTTTTTCAGGTTTGGTTTGCAGGAGAGAAAATTGGTGAAGGAACTGCTAAAACAAGAAGAGAAGCACAATGTCGTCGCACCTTCTCTCATGCATCCGTCTGTAAGACTTCTTTATTTCTAAATTTATTATTGTCGCTGCATTTCATGGTTTCACATTTTATCATGGCTTGGATTTAGTTTCAGTTTTGGTTGGTTGTTTGTCAGCCGCTTTTCCTCGTAAGTGCCATGTAATGAAGTTTTTGTGAAAATCTAGAAATGATTTACTTGACTACCTTATAAATAGAATCATGTTTCATTGTATTTCTTTATATCTTGATGAATTCTTTCTTGTTTTCTGTTTTAGAAAAGATTAAGCATGTGTTGACCATTTACAAAGCTCCAATGGAGGATTAAAGAAGCAATCGCTACCATTTAAAATATCAATTGAAATTCCCGATATTGTTTGCAACTCCAAAGCTTTTTTGTCCTAACTATTCGTGCTCGCATATGGATATAATTTCTATTTCCTTTTATAGATAACCGAGCAAATATTATAAAGACAAAAAAAGAGGAGAGAGCTGTGTTACTCCACAGTTTATAGGAGTATGCAGTTGCTCACCATTCTCCGTCTAGGGATCTATCTATCTATTTGACTATCGACAGGTTAGCATGCCCAAAGATGAGTGCATGGAAGTGTGTATAATGGTCCATCCAATCAGAAAGAAAACACAAGTAATAGATTTCACCAAAGAAGTCAATACACCCCACTCCTCACTCCTTTCCTCATATGCCATATATGAAATTAGGACCTAGTTGCTCTTTCCTTTTTCACCATCTGTTGTACATATTTTACCTTTCTCTTCCAATATATATGCAACAAAGATATAGGAATGCCCTCTTACTGTATTGACTACAACCATATAAATGTTATCGAAATTATTATTTCTTTTAATGCTTTATAGCACACACAGAAAGAAGAAAGGACAAATTCAATCATGCAGGCAGTTGACGTCCAAAATAATTACAATAGGAAAATAAAAGAATTTAAAGGTGTTTTAACCCAAATTTACTACACATGCTCCTACAATAAAAGGACTCACACAACAAATTTTTACTTCATTGAAATCATCTCCAACCCTTAAAGGTTCACGTATCCCTTCCTATCATAAAACACCAAAACTACACATAGGGGAAACTTCCGAACACCTCAAATATTCTTATTTCCATTTTAAAGCACAATAAAAAAAAAATACATTTTCAAACTTAGGACCACCTAATGAACCAACATTCTGCAGCACAAAAGCAATTTAAGGAAAAATGCTCTCTCACATTACTGATTTTCTCAAACATGATCATTATTAGAAACACTAAGTTCTCATCAATCATGGTCTAACACCAGGATTATCCAAAGCCGGCCAACCAATGAAGAAAGCCACTAATGTGACTGAACTCAACCATTACTTCCTAGCTGGTAAGCACCCCACTTACATTAATAATCTTCTCCCAAAATAAGAGTCGGGAGCTGCACGTACTAAGTATCATGGTAACGCTAAGTCAATCTATTCTCGCCTCCATGATGCTTCAAAAGAATCAGATTTAAATTAGTTATTTTTTTTAAGGTTTTAGATTCTCGTTTTCAATCTTTTGTAAACATAATCCGAACAAAAGTCTCCACGCATGCTAGGACCGTTAAAAATCCAACTTTGGAATGTGTAGTTGCTTTCGCGATCGTTAATCCTACTATACAACAGAACACGCTGATTTAGGAATATTCAAATCGAAAAGTAAGAACTGAAACAGTGATTCGGGTGAAATGAAATCTATTGCAAAGTTTTGCTCCGATGTTCCCGCTCCCAAAATCCCTCCTTTGCTACGCCTCCGGTTGCTCTTTCTTAGTTCTCTTCATCTCTTCTTCGTTGTTCAGATTTTAACGTTAACCAAGATTTCATCAATTTTCTTGGATAGAAACCATGAGCTCCAATTATAGTTCCACCATTTAGTTGCTTTACACCAACCGATATGAAATCAAATGTACACTTCACAGAGCCAAACCTGAAGAACAGTTCCACACTCATCGTACAAATGTCGCCCTCATCATTCATAAACATGAGTAAGAGCCAAAGATGTCCTACACCAAAGCTCGTGTACCATGACCAGTAAATACTCTTGGGTAAGTTTTACAACCATAACATGTTTTACGACAAGTCAATAAATGGTCTCTTTTTCTCAGAAAAGTCAATTAAAATTTCACTTAATTTTTCGATGTGAGCCATGAGCTCAATTATAGGTTCACCATGTTTCTTTATACCAACTCCATATGAAATCAAAAACCTAAATTTCATAGAAGCTTTAAACAAAAGAACACTTCCACACTATCGCATTAAAATGTCGTGACTTGTCATCCATAAAACACAAGTACTAGATTTCACTAAAGAAGTCAATACACCAAATCTCAAGTATCATGACCAAAGAAATACCTAAATTTTTTCTAACTACAAACATGTGTTTTGACATGGCTCTGCTGAATCATTGATGATATTAAACATTATACACACATTCTTTCAGAACATTTTTCTCGTTAAATAGAAACATACCAAACTAGAGCTCCTTCACGCTGGCTTCATAAACATGCCACGCCTTTCCTTATGCGTATTTGAGACAAAGAATCATCGGAGCTAACCTGCCAAAAACAAATGTTCAAACACATCATCAAAACGAAAGAAAACCTCTTTGTATTTTTCAATTATTATTCTACTCATGTTGTAGAAATTACAAAGAAAGTGTCCTTTCAATCAAACATACAATGGAAATAATAAAAGTAATCAATCCATAAATCTAATTTGACCATTACCTTCTTTGTTTATAGATTATTGATATATATCATCTAAAATAAACCATTCATCATCACACATGTATTGTGTATTCATAATTTCAAAATAAAGCAGATACATTATTCATCTTGTCCACACTTTGACCCGGGTCTTGATGTACAAATCAGATAACAATTTCACAATGGAGTTGCAACCAGAAATACTGGCCTACTAATACTGTACAGAATATACTAAGAAAAATCACGTGGACAAAAGCAATTCAATAAAAAGGAAATAAAGAATAAATGAAGAAATTTGGATATAAACTCTATTTTCAAGTGCAGGTTAATCATTAAAAATTTTCTTGTGCCACTAAAGCAAGGATTGTTACACAATTCTTTCAAAAAATACCAGAAATAAACCAAAGACAAAATTCCAAACCTATCCCTTCCCATTACATCAAAAGCTAGGTTAAGGAGTTACAAATGGACAACTAGTGATTATAATAACTTAGGAGATAAGTTTCATTAGGTGTTTCGTAACAAGATTGCAAAAATACTACAAATCAGCAAAGTCATCATCATCATCTTCATCTTCTCGATCTGCATTCCAAAAAACATGTTCAATCTCATCTTCGATTCAAATTCATCATCTCCTACATCGAACCTATATCTCCACCATACATTTGGATCATTAAGAAGACCAAGATCATTGTCCTCCCCACCACCAATTTGATGTAAATTAATTTCATTGTCTTGAAAGGCCAATTCTAAGATTTACAGTTTTCGACAATTCAGCATCTCTAATCGCTCGCCTTAATCTTGCACACAGCTATCCAATCCGTTTGGGCTCGCCTTAATGAAGGATATGGTACATAATATACCCGGCACGCCCGTATCGTGCAAGCGAATCATCAGATATTAAACCTCAGCCATGGTTGACTTCTACGAGGCCGTAATTTGGGTGCCTCCAGTAAATTTTCATGCCTTTGAAGGGTCAAAACCAATCACATTTAAATAGAACCTGTTTTGAATGGATAACTGTGATACTCTTAACTCCAATATTCTATCAATTGACCATAATAATCACTAGCATTCTCACTATAGTTTGTACCCTTAATGCAAACACCACTGTTCATGGTAGCTCGACCAGTCCCGTGGCCTATAGTATGAAATTTGTACCCATTGACAAAGTACATTGGATATGACTGTGTGGTTCTATTTGGTCCTTCAGCAAGAGCCTTTACAAAGATGTTTGTCACGTTGTTACTAGGATTACGTGCCTGTTTATCAAAATATTAATGTCAATATGTATTTGATTTAAAATATTTGATTATGAAAAAATTATGTAGGGAAACGAAAATACTTACATAAAGTTCGAATCCATTCAACAAAATTATCGAGCATTTGATCAATGTCGCATCGCACTTCTGGATCTTGTTCACGTAGCTTGAGAATGTAAATACTCAAATAAAAAATAAAACCATTAAAATAAAAATCAATAATTTGTCATATTCCAAAAATACTTACTCGATATAAGGTGTAACCTCATCACAATTCAAAAGAATATAGGTTTGAGCAGCTCCGGGTTCCCGCTTCAATTGGGGCCTAGGGCTCTATGTGCCCATAAGATCACCCAGATACGTGAATATTGACAAATTACCTTCTATTGGAACAAAGAACCCGCCTATCATTACGTGGGCACATTCATATGTCTTGTGTGTGGAACATGTGATTCAAAGTAATGCTAACAAAAGTTTGATGTCAACTAAATACCATTGCTATTGAACCCTCAACTCTGAGCTCTATTACCGACATTTTTCAAAATGACGAGAACCTATACAGATATATGACAACAATTACTGTTTCATGTTATTAAACATCAAATATCATGAAATTGAAAATTTAATATGAGAAGTTAGTACCTCTCATACGGGTACATCCAACTTAAATCGCATCGCCTCGCTATCCTTGCTTCATATGGCAAGTGGACAGTCAAATGTTCCATTGAGTCAAAGAGCAGGAGGAACATCCTCTCTAACTTACATAGAATTTCGAATTTCTAACTCCAATCTCCCCTCATATCTTCCTCCTTGAGTTTACAGGCTAAGTCTTTAAAGAACAAGCTCAACTCAGTCAAGGGTTCCCAAACATCTGGCCGGGCATCAAATCTCGAAATGCTATCGATTAACTGTGACAAAGACGTGACACAGCCAAGGACTTTCATTCCAAAAGTCACTTCTTTAAGTCCACACATCGTCCCATATTTGACACATATCCATCGGGAAATTTGAGGTTTTTCACCCATTCACAGACAGCTTGCTTACCATTCTTATCCAAAGTGTAGTTTGCCTTTGATATTTACCTATTAGCATTCTTCTTCTAATCCTTTCTCGCTTCATACAAACATCGCCAAATCCTCCCTAGCTTTGATGTTGTCTTTGTTTTGCCCTCGTCGTTCATTTACGTTATTGAACACATTCTCAAACACATTTTTCTCTATGTGCATGACATCGAGATTGTGACGAATCAGATTGGTACTCCAATAAGGCAAATCCCAAAATATACTACGTTTTCTCCAACCACAACCACTAGTTTTACAAATGTTGCTATCGATCCTATCCATAAGCTTTCACATCTTCTGTCCCGAACATGTCGATATGCTCTAAAATTTCTTGCTCCGCACCTAGTGGGCGGTAGGACTGGGAAGAAATTATTGTTTTATTTTTAATAAAGCGCTTCTTGTTTCATTCTGCTGGGTGATCATGGAGGTGAATTTTCGATGATTATCGAACTACAGATGTCTACACCATTTGGGAGGAAATGCATCTGAAAGCACCCACACAACGCGATGCTTAATTTAATGGTCAGGCCCATCCGCATACCACTGAAAGTATGCCGGAAAATCACTAATAGTCCACAGCAAAGATGCTCTAATTTGAAAATTCTGTTTTTGAGACACATCATATGTTTTAACACCCACCTCCCACAAGTGTTTCAATTCAGCTATCAGTGGCTGAAGGAACACATCTAACTTATGCTTAGGATTGTTGGCCTAAGTACAATTATTGACAAGAACATATGAGGCTCTTTCATACATTCCCGTGGCAAATTATACGGTGTTATAATGATTAACATGACATAGTTATCTGATTGACCAAACGGTTGGAATCCATCTGTGCATAATCCCAACCTGACATTTCTACTCTCCGCAGAAAATGAAGGATGCATCCGTCAAATGAAACCAAGCTTCTCAGTCGATGGATGAGCATAATAATCGTTTTCCTTTGTCATGATCACTGGCGCCAACGCATATCCTGTAGCGCTTGCTTTTAGCCACACCTCGTAGCCTAGGAATGAGAGGAAAGTAATACATCCTCTTATACGGAACATCACCCTTATGTTTTGTTGACTCCCTTCTCCTACTTTTGTACCTAGGATGCCCACATAACTTGCAACACTTCAAAGCGCTATCTACACCCCAATATATCATGCACCCACACTCACAATCAATTTTCTCTCCGCAGGAAGACCCAACCAACCATCCCTTCAGACGTAAAAATTCTCCGCAACAGTGTTCTCCCTGAGGTAGTGCCTCTTTCATAAATTCCAATAAGGAATCATAACATCTCTCCGGTAAATGATATTCTGACTTAATATTCAACAATCGAGCTACTGCAGATAACTGTGAGTGCTTCTCACACCCTGGCCACAATGCTTGATCGCCGCTAAACATCTGTCCATACAATTTTTTTGTCGGCCGATTCGACTCTCCTCCATAGTGTCAAAGTCCAAGTCAGGTCCACCTGCATCCATAACCATAGTATGGTATGGACCAGGTGATTCAGTAGCATAAGCTGATGTATGACCTTCACCCTGTTCATAATTTCTACGAGTTGTAGTTTCCCATGAAATTCCACTATACATCCGGTACAAAACCCCTTTGCACTAGGTGTAACTTCACATTCTCAGTTTCTACAAACTCGATTCTTACACATACTACATGACACCTTATTCTCATCTATCACCCATCCCGTTGACTAATTGCAAATTGAACAAAAATGTGCACTCCATCAACAAAATTTGGCCAAATAACCACCACGCATCCTATTATACATCCATTGTCCGGTCGTAACTCATACTTACTTCGTTAATGAAAAAACACACGAGGACACACCAATATTTTATATTTTAAATTTAGTCCTTATATAATAAAGAGAAGTATGTATTGTTAATGCTATTTGTAAGGCTTAAGACTATGCATGTAATGACAAATGTGATTGATTGGTAAACATGAAGCTGCATGACATCTCAAAATCCATACCAGAGCACATAAAAGAATATGTTGAAAAATTCAATCATATATATATATAATATTAACTCTCAACAAGTTTTTTCAATGCTGTAACACAAAGTGAAAACTCCATAAAGAAAAAATATACTATTGCATAAAACAATCAGTTGTTTGCATCCAAAATTTTCTAACCAATGACTTAGTAAATTAAAAATCATTAACCATTAAATTTCTATCTTCATCAAGAACACAAAGCTAAATTCCGAGTCACGGGTTTAAGTCTTTAAAAGGGGGATTTTTATTTATTTATTTATTTATTAATTGAAGTGTGGAACCAGAAAATTAATGAAAAGTAATATTAATTAAACCAAAAAGGTGAAATATAGTGTGGCGGTGAGATAAAAAGTGAGATAAATTTGTAGAAAAGGAAGTATGGTAGGAAGTGGAGATAAAAATAAATAAATATAATAAGTGATAATATTAATAAATGTGGAAGACAAATAAAACAATTATTAATTATGTCTCAAAGAGGGAATAACATTTGAAACCCAAACGAAATATGGATCGTGAAATACAGTAAATTGGGAATTTGGAAGCCATAATAACAAAGAATAATAGCCACACACACACACACACACAATAATAATAATAATAATAATAATAAGAACATGAAACTTAAGCGAATAATATCATTTAATATTGTAATAATAATGTAACTAAATAAAATGGATATAAAAGGTAATATGATGATAACATGAAGACACAAATTGAATCGACAAACCACCATTTCTCCTAACACAAACCAGCCCTCAAATGGAATAAAGACACACAAAGCACCAAAGAACAGCCATGCGACATCCTCTTCCAACATACACCAACATCTCCCACCAAAAATCGATGGAGCAAATAGGGCAGGCCCAAAGCAACCAAAAAAAAAGAAAAATCCATAAATGAAAAGAGAAAGAAATAAAGAAAAAAAAAGAAAAGAGAAACAATAGTCTACGTAAAAATGGAAAGAAAAAGAGAGGAAATAAACTCTCCATGAAAATCATAATCATTGCCACCACAACACCACCTCGTAACATCGCGTTACCCAAACCGCAATAGCAAGATCTAGATACCGGGTGCCAATAAATTAAAACTCAAATTAAAACGAATATGTAGCCTAAATGTAAAATGTAGCAATGAAAATGCAACTGATGAATACTACAATGATATTAATATCATGGAAAAGTAAATATGGCAGAAAACAATGATAACCAATGGTATTAAGTATCATGTGGAATAAGTAAATTTGCCCATGGGAGTTTATAGTTGAGAATTAGAGTAATCTTGAGCTGCTTGGGATCTTAGAAGCTAACCGATTTGAACTTAGACTCTGCATCAAGTTTTTCATTAACTGGAACATGATCAGGATGGCACTCCCATGCCTTCCTTTTGTAAGTCAGCTTTTAACCTACACACAATCACTCACCACAGACTTATATTACATACACAAAACTACCCTTATTATGTGTTACAAAGTAAAGTCACTACAACATAAAAAATAGGAATTTAAGAGATCAATGCAAGTAGAGAACGTTTAGAGAAAGAAGAAAAAGAAGGAAAATGAATCACATGTAAATAACAAAGTATTGCATCTTTATAATGGCAGAAGACAAGAGTTAAGAATATGTCTTTTCGTAGTTCTAAGGTTCTTTTCAGATACCACCACTTAAGAGTACCAAGAGGATGTTAATTCTAATAGTTGGCCAGATGCATGGGGAGCAAGGAGAAAAACAACTTGTCATATCCTTATTTTACTTGTCAAAACCCATGTGCTTTTCGACCTTGTGCTGGATTTATTTAGTCAATAGTGATTCTTTCATGCAAGGCCCTTTATTCTTCTTTTTTTCTTTTTGGTTCTTTATATTTTTCTCTCTTTGTTTTTCCCGTATATGCCGTATCAATGTTTCCACTATTTGCTAGGCTCCATCAATATTATATTTTATTCGCCTATCATAAAATTTCTGGGACTCCGCTTCTCAATTTCCAATATCTGTAGTATAGATAGAATTTGCCCAAGGCATTTAGAACTTGATGCTCTAGTCTAAATTGAAAATCCAAAAATAAATGAATTAACCTTAACAATGAAACATTCAACTGCAAATTGATAAATCTGAACATACACGACATAAAAATCAGCAAATGATCTGTAAAACTTAATTTAGAAAATTTTAGCATTTTTCAAACAACCAAGCCACAAGGTTAAATCACTTATTTATCTAAACGATAAATCTGAATTTTTTTTTTATCGTATTTTTCCTGGAATAATTTCATTTACCAATATTCTAACATTAACATAACTAAATTAGATATCATTCTTCCTATGATCTGCAATCACAAGTTCAGCCATCGTACAAGCACATGGCTTGAAATCTGAAATACTTTCATCATGGAACACAAATAAATAGTAACTCATTTTAAATATAATGCACAAGAATTAAAAGTCATAAAGAAGAACTGCAAATAAAGATAATGCATGTCTCTCATATGACAAGGATCAGAAACCAAAACCCTAGCCGACCCCACGAACGGTCGGTTAGATCACACAGGCTTTCGCAATGAACCGAGAGCAGATACAAGATATTGGTAAACTCGACGTGAATCTCCGGGCCAAACTCGAAAGCTTCCCGCCGAGATTCCTTGAAGACCTTGGCCATCCCGATCTTCTTAGAGAATGAAAATACGATTTCATATATTCTCAACTGCTTTCTACCCATTACAACAAAAAACATCAATTCTTTATAAGAGAAACTGAGATTCCTGCAATAACTAAAAATCAAAACTTTTCACTTCCTACCAAGATGAACCAGATTTCTAATTCTAGCAGAGATGTCGTGAGACTCGAGATGGTGTCCCAGGTGAGTGGAAATTTGACATGGGGTTTGTTGTGATAAAGGGAGGTCCAGCAGAGGGCAGTTCAAAACTTCCTACGCAGACGGTGGCCGAGTCATATCCATCTCGAGACTGACCGCACCGAATGTGATACCATATATGATACTATTGTAGACTCAGTAAAGAATCGGGAAAACTCGGCTAATTCGACCGAAATCCCAAGTTGACTCGGTCGAATCGTTAGCTACAGAAGAAAATAGCACGATTCTACCGGTTCTAATCGCTGGATTACCCATCGCAATACAAAAATCATTTTTTTTGAGAAATTCGAGATTGAAGAACCAAATATCAACAATTTATCACCTACCAAGAATCGAGACATGTATGAAAATAACGATTTTCAGGCTTTCTCTCTTACCATCACAAAAAAAAAAAAAAAAAAAAAGATATTTGAGAACGACGGTATATTCTTAATGTTTTCTACCATCTAACAAAAAAAAAATCAAACCTTTATGAGAAATCTGAGATTCCTCCTCAAGAGAATAAAAAAAGATCCGATTAACACTTTTCCCCCGTAACCCTACAAAGGCCGTGATGCAGACTAAACGCCAAGAACTCTTATTCCACAATGGAGTCTGGAGTGGTGTGGCGGTGATAATGCAGTCTGCGGGTGCCCGCCGGACGACCTGCAGCTAATCGGCGGCGTAAAATGTAGAGACGAAGAGGAAGAAAAAATGCGGATCGAAGGAGAGAGAGAACCATAAAAATGACTATTTAACTTCCTATCAAATTATTTGAATAACTTGGAGATGTGTAACTCGAATATGAATTATATTTAACATATTTAACATATGGATATTTAATTATATACGCTTAAATAAACTTTATATTTAATTATGATATTAATATAAATTATATTTAATACGCATATTAATATAAATTATTTAACACATGATATTAAAAGTATTATTTAATCAGATAGATACTTTAATCTTTATCCCTAATTTAATATCAAAATCAATTAATAATAATAACTATATATAGATAAATAATAATTTAATATTATATTTTTTAATTACAAATTCTTGGTAAAAAAATCTATCTTTAATAAGAAAATCATTTTCATTTAAATTAATTTAAACGATAAATCTGAATATAAATATCAAATAATTTTAAATCATTATCTAACTGAACATAAAAATAACTTAATATCAAATATTATTTCTAATAGAAATGCTAAAATATTTTATACTTTTACACGTATTATTATTGATATTCTAATAGTTTTAGTTCTTTATATATATATATATCATTTTTTTAGATAACATTAATTAATTTTACCATACATATATTTACAATAATAATTATTATAATTTTATAATTCTTTTTTGATGAATAATTTTATACTATTTAAATAATATCAAACATAAAATAATTTATTTTATTAATTCTTGATTTACTAAATTACATATGTTTTCTATTAAATAATATAATATTTTATAATTTATATAATATTTCATATTTTTTTAATTTTTTTCACCTGAGTTGTGTGTATCGACGGATACCAAGCCTATACATCGAGACCGATACGTCTCAGGATCCTCCAAGTCGATGACCGATACCGCGACTTTGAACCATGTTTGAAGATGAAGAGAGAGTTGTCGCTTGTCGGAGATGGGAGATTGAGAATCGTTTCGCCGACGCTTAGCGATATCGACCATCGAAGACGGAGCCACCGACGAGGGGGGTGGGGCGAGGGTTGCCTACCGGCCGTCTACTACGTGGGCCCATCAAGGCCGGCAGAGGGGAAGGAAAAGAGACGAGGAGAAAGAAACATGACTGAGGTGGGTTGATCGGGCAGGTGGGAAAAATTAAGAGAGAAGAAGAGACTCGAGGTTAAAACCAAAATAATATCTTTCCTTTATTTTTCGCTCTAATTTTATGTATTTATGGAAAATAAATATAAAATATATATATATATATATATATATATATATATATATATATATATATGATAAAATTACGTTTACTTTAAATATGATTTAGGATTTTAAAATTTTAGATTATCATATTTAATAAATATAAAGTTAATGGTTTACTTGTTATGCAAATCTATTTTTTAAATTAAGAGCATTATTTATTAAATAAAATGTTTTTATATTTTAAAATAAGATTTATAGTTATTACTATAAAATTTAAATATTAAATAATCAAATATATAAAATAAATAAATTATTTACATTATTTTAATCTATTCACTTTACAAATACGTACATTAAAAAAATTATAATTACATATATATTTTTAGCATGAAATGATAAATAATTTATTTTATTAAATTTTAGCTTCCTTAATTATATATATATTATATATATATATATATATATATATATATATATATATATATATATATATATATATATATATATATATATATATATCTAATAATTTATATAAAATTTTTAATAATTTTTAAATATTTTAATCATCTTATTTTGCGTATCAGCCGATACGCGACCGATACGCCGCGACCGATACGCCTCGTGGACCGCCCGGAAGCTGACGACAGCATACTACCGACTTCAACCACGTATAGGAGGAGTTAATGCAGAAGTTGTCAGGGTCGCAGGGTTGTCGGGGCCGTTAGGGCTCACCACTACCGTATTGAAATGTCCTCACACGCTCAGAGGAGCCGTCATCTTAATTCAGCTGTCATAGCTAAGCCAGGGTTAGGTTTGCTAAGGGGAATCACCACAAGTCGCAGGATGAGGATGGAGAAGACATGAAGGGCAAGACCAAACGAGATATAGAGAAAGTGCCAGGAAAATTTATTACCTTTCTTGAAATTAGAAATATTTAATAAATGGGGAAGGTGGGTTTGTGTCTATTTAATTAATAAATTTAATATTTAATATAATATTAATGTTTTTTATAATCAGGATACGATATTAAAAATTTATTTAATTATGTCATTTTTAATAAAAAAAATTTGGACGAAAGGTATAATAATAAATTATTGACTAAATTAATTTAAAGATGAATTTAAGATAAAAGACTAAATTACTTTTAAATTAACATCTAATTTTGTAATACAATATATTATAATTTTATAATTTTTTAGTGAATGTTTTGTATTTATTAAATAGTATTAAATCTAAAATAAATTTTATTTTATTTATTTTTAATTTATTTAATTACATGTATTCTCTAATAATTTATAATCTTATAATCTCTCTATTTATTTAAATTTGCGATCGATACCAAGCTCGATACATCGGGCATCGATACGCCTCAGACCTCGCTGATGCTCCAAACGACGCCGCTTGTCCTGCATAAGTCAAAACAACGTTGTCCGATCAATGTTTTGAATTAAAAATTCTGATGATAAAACGAGGTCGCACCCTAAAGCCAAAACGACGCCATTTTGACGTTGGGACCCAACTATATTTTCCATGTTCAAGCCTTTCCAGCCCTCATTTTAAATATAAAAATATTTTATTAAATATTTAGTTTACTTAATTATATAAACATTTTCTAATATTATATAGTTTAATAATTTTTAGGTATTTTAATCACCTTATTTTGCGATCGGGGCCGACACGTGACCGACACCGCGATCGACACGCTCCACCATCCGAAGCCGGCGACCGATACCGCGACTTTGAATCATGCAAGGGATTGAGTCAGGAAGTGACAGATTCCAGGAAGTGCACTATAACTATATAAATTATATATTTTAAATAATTAAAAATATTAAATAATATAATTTTATTTATTTATTTTTATATAGTTGCTTTTAAACTTTTATGAAAGATGTATAATATTTGAATTATTGAAAATGAAAATAAAATTATATATTTATATTTTTATTTTGCATTTATACTATTTTGAAATAGGATATGTAAAATGAAGCCAAATTATTTTATTTCTTAACACTTAAAATACATTGGCACCATACTTATTTAGATTTATTAATCCATCAATAGTTTTCTATTCACTAAAATAGTTCAAAATTGTGTAAATTGTGAAATTGATATTTTACCTAGTTATCCCAATACATAACATTTCTTTATAATAATATATAAAAATTATTTAGTTGTTGGAAAGATCATGATGAAGTGACATAGAGATTAGTGTTCCATTAATAAAGAATCTAGGGACACTTGTAAGGGACACTTTATTTAAATTAATAAAGATTGGACAGCTCATATTTTATATATCCAATATTCACACTAATATTTATTAATTAGATTTTATTATAATTATAATGTTTAATAATATTAATATTGGAGACTAGTCCTAATAAGTATAGTTGGAAGTTGCTATGTACATGGAGATGACTATGAGAGGTTGGTTCAGATTAATTTTCTTGATTCATTTTTATGATTTGTTTCAATTTTATTATTTTTTCTTATGAGGAGTTGACAAATCAATCATTACATGCATGCTGCACCCGCGACACCCATATCGATCTTCTTTCTATCTCTTCATCACTTCAACATCGACCACCACCATATTAAAATAATAATATATTATACGTCATTTTAAATCGGTAATTATGAAACATCTAATTTATTACATGAAGCTCATGTTTAGAAGTAGCTTCCTACACAACCTACTACAAAGATTTATAGGAGAATTATGCTTAAGGATAGTACGCCTTATCTTTTATTTATTTAATAAAGGGTCCATTAAACTATTAAAAATTAAACAGCATATTATTAACTTAATGAAACAAAAATATATTTAACAACCATTTTCACCAACAAAACCGCACCCAACGCCTATTCCCAACACCCTGTGCACCCCTCACCCACCAATGTCATCCAACATATCTAATAGTCTATCTTTTTTTTTTAAATTGCACACAAATTTTATGATTTTTAATTTCTTATTTTTTAATTCATTTGATAATATAAAATATTATTTTCACTTATTTGGAAAATCTACTAAATAATTTTTTTAAAATTTTATTTACTCATTATTTTTATTCTTTTATTAAAATTTTATTTTGTATAATATATATATATATATATATAAGTATATATATATATAAATTCATAATACTTTTATTTATGATTTTGTTTCCTTATTTATTTTATACTTTTTATATTTTAAAATTTAATAAACTTGAAAATATAAAAATAGAAATAAAAATATTATCCAAAGTTACATTATTCTATACATAAAGGTAAAACGGTAATTTAAAAATCAGTGATAACTGCTTAAAATTTAATTTGAATATTTTTAACTACCTCATAATTTTATTTCTAATTAAATGATTAGCTAATTAATCATTTAACTACCTCAATTTCATTTCTACTTTATGTTTCACACATCCTCTGAATGTCTTTTTTGTCTTTTTTTTTGTTGATAAAAGTTCCATCGAGTATATTAATTAGTTATTTTACTTTAAAATTAATTATTCCGTTATTTCCTTTTATTCATTTTATTTTTTCCTCCTTAAACATTTTTTGGAAAATAATATATATATATATATATATAAAGATTGATGGACAAATTTATTTGTTAAAAAATGAAAGAAAATAAATTAATCATATTCAAACAACAACAGACAAAATCAAAGTATTGGTTTTTTAATAAGAAAGCTTAATTAATTCACATTTTAAAACAATAAATTATTAATTATATAATTTATCATGATATGTACTTCAGTTTTTTTCTTCCTTGATACATGCCATAAAAACTTGGACCATTTTCTAATTATTGTTATTATAGTAAGTATATGTTTTTCAATTGAGTGTAACTAGTATATGTCAGGATTCTAGACTTTCTATTTATAAACAAATTATTTAGTTTTTTTTCATTTTGTGTTTTTTTTTCATTATTTATAAAAAAGTCAATAAAATTCAAAAGATATTATAGGACCGGAAGATAGATAGTAGACAAATATGATATTTTCAAAATAAAAACAAATATTAAGGATAAAACCTAGATTGCTTTATGAATAAGATTTTCAATTTTTCTATTCTCATACTCTTTTTTTTTCAAAAGCCACAATAATTAGAAATTGAATTCAGAGACTGATTATTCTATCTGTTTCCACTTTCAAATATAGAATTTTAATGATTGCCCTGAATTTGAGACGGAAATTATTCGTCTTCTATTTAGAGACGTTAAAATGAGACCTCCGAATAATTCCGTCTTCAATCGCAGACTAAAAACTGCCTTTCTTGGATTAGAGACGGAAAGCTCGCTCTATTTCCGTCTTTGGATTAGAGACGTGAGTTCGGGTCTCTATTGTTCTGGGTCAGAGACTAATGATCGTCCAATTTGAGACGGAAATTATTCCGTCTCTATTTAGAGACCGAAATAGAGACCGAAATTTCCGTCTCTAATCAAAGAAGGATTTTTTCCGTCTCTGATTAGAGACGGAAATTATTCTGGGCTTCCTATTTCCGGGGTTTTCTAAATAGAGACTCAATACCTCGTCTCACACTGGGATCGAAATCATTCCGTCTCTATATAGAGACGAAAATAGAGACGGAACTTTCCGTCTCTAATCAAAGACGGATTTTTTCCGTTCGACAGAGACGGGAAATTATTCGGCCCTATTCGTCTTCTAACAGAGACTAATGATTTCCGTCCGTATCTTCTCGCCTCCGATTAGAGACTAATTATCTCGGTTCATTTCAGAGACGGAAATTGGGCCTCTAATATTTTGTATGCAATCCGTCTCTATCCGTCTCATTTAGAGACGGATAATTGTCCTATTTCAATTTGATTTCTTTCTTGTAGTACCAGGCCTGACCATGGGAGAACATCTCAAGGAGGCTGCCTGCACTGGGCCATCTCAAGAGAACATCTCATGAGGTTGCCCAGTACTAGGTCATCCATGGAGAACATCTTAAGGAGGTCTCGGTCACTGTGCTAAGTGATGGAAGTTTACAAATGCAGCTACTACAATAAAACTCTACTTGATCCCTACAACGTAAATATTTATTTTACATCGCAATTAAATCTATTGGAAATACTTTTTTAGATATAGAGAGTTCTAGGGCCAAGGCTCTATCCCGCCCCTTGGTGACCAAACATTCTATATGTGCCTTTACTCACATCGGCTTATAACATAGGGTCCTTCCCAATTTGTTGAATTTCCTCTTCAAGTTTTTGTCGGCTAGGATGAGCTCACCTGCTAACGCCCGGGCTTCTGACAAGCCTTTATACTCCTTACTAAGCGGCTTCGGTACTTCAGTACTCACCATTCGAATGGGAGACTCGTTCCTTCCTCAAGCCTCTGTGAGCCTCGTAGGAGCTTTGATTAGGTTGTTGGAGTGGAGTAAGTCTAGTCCAGATTCGATCGGTATCCGAGCCTCGACGCAAAAGGCCAGGGCTTATGGTGTCTCCCCCTATTGGTTGCCTTGGAGTTGTTCAAGCGGCCCAATGGGTTATTGGTAACTCGTCTACCCATTTTCCTTTTGTCGTGGTTAAGCGCTTTTCAAGTACCCGAGCGGTGTTTCATTCGTGACCTCGGCCTACCCATTTGATTAGGGATATCGAGGTGATGAATAGACATTCTTGATCCCGTACTCGATACAAAATTTATGAAACGCCTTACTGATGAACTGCGACCCATTGTCTAAGACCAGCGAATAAGGAAACCTAAACCTACAAACTATGTTCTTTTGCACAAACTTAATGAGATGTGTTTCCATGACCTACGCATAAGCCTCAGCCTCTACCCACTTGGTGAAGATATCAGTAGCAACCAACATGAACTTCTGTTGGCCCGTAGCTAAAGGTAGAGGTCTCATAATATCTATCCCCTACTTATAGAAAGGCCACGGGCTTGTCACTGGAATGAAGTGCTTCAGTTGGAACATGAATGACATTTCCGAACTTTTGGCACACATCACACTTATGCACAAACTCTTGAGACTCCTACCTCATCGTTGGCCAGTAGTAACCTTGCGTTATAATTCGATGGCACAGAGTCAATGTGCATTCAACATATGCCTTAGTGAACTTTGCTCAATGACCTTCTCGGCCTCTCCGTCGGGAAAATACCTCAAGTACGACCCTGAGAACGAACACCTATACAACATTCCTTCTATGAGAGAGTATCTTGTTGCTCGGGCCTTTACCTTGACAAACTCGACTCGGTTCTCAAGCAGTGTTCCATGCGACAGATACTCTACGATAGGCGTCATCCAAGATGGTCTGACCTGCTGATCTATGGCCATGACCGTTGTGCCCTGTATGGACGGTTGATCCATAACGCTTATCTCGACGTTGCATGGGTGCAATGCGCTGGTTTCCAAATTAGCAAGCGCGTCTGCCATTTGATTTTTAGTCCTGGGGACATGCATTACCTTGATGCATTTAAATGAAGCCATTACGGGCTTGCCTATCTACAGATATTGTTCCATTCTCTTATTCTTAGCCTCGCATTCCCTCCCGTAGTCACATCCACCACCAGCCGCAGTCACAATCAAGATCTGCGATCAGAGATACTTCGCCACCGTTAACCCTAAGATGACAGCCTCGTATTCGGCTTCATTGTTAGAAACTGTAAATGTGAGTTTGATTACCTGTGCGACGACAGGCCTGTCAGATGACTTCAAGATTATCCTGATGCCTCCTCCTTGAGCTAGGGATGACCCATCAGTTTCGAGTACCCACTTTTCGTTATCCACTGCCTTCGCGCTTCTGACCTCCACAATGAAGTCGGCCAGCACCTGCCCCTTGATAGCAGTTATGGGTCGATACTCTATGTCAAACTAGCTCAATTCCACCACCTACTTTAGTAGTCTCTAGAACGTGTCCGGTTTGTGGATTATGGCCCTGATCTGTAAGCTCGTGAGCACCACTATGGTGTGAGCCTGAAAATATGGCTGGAGTTTCTTTGCTACCATTATGAGAGCTAGTGCCAATTACTCAAAATCTGAGTACATGACTTCGACTTTGGAGAGCACTTGTCGTGACAAAATAAATCGTCTCGCTTTTTGATCCAACCTACAGAGCGGCGCTGACTGCACTCCCCAAGAAAGACAAGTATATATAGAGTTCTTCCCCTTCGACCAACTAGGAGAGTGACAAGGGGGAAGCAATATATTCCTTTATGGTCCGAAAGGCCTCATTGCACCCGACCCCCCAGCCCTTTGCATTAGTCGCTTTCAATGCCTTGAAGAAAGGCTGCAAACGGTTCGAGTATCGCAAGATAAACATGTTCAGGGTTGCCAATCGCCGCTGAGAGAGACTCCAGATTCTCTTCGCCGCCTATACCATTTGACAGTTAGCTCTGATCCGCCTGCGCCATCTCTCGATCCCTCTTTGTTTGACTAAGAAGCCTAACACTAACTGAGCCCACCCTTAAACACCCATCATCGTGTTCAATCCAACTATGCTGTCATAATAGTGAATGCTTCCTTCAAATTATTTAGGTGATCCCTTCGGGCTTTAGACTTTACCAGGATGTCATCGATATAAATCGCCATTGTCTTTCCTAGCAGAGGTTCAAAAACCTGAGACATCATGTGCTGATAGGTTCTTTTCATACATTCATTTATACCATTAATCACATATCAATCATATACTTTTATGGTGTTTTTAACAGCTCTAATTCTTAATTTTATCATCTTATGGCTCTTGGAACATTTTAAAGCAAAGAGAGTACAAAGAGCTCCAAAAAGATGAATTTTTGGGTTGTACCATGACCTCCCATGGCTTTAAACTTGATATATATATATATATGGATTGGACACTTCTCAATCTTTCCAACGAGTCCAAGATCACCAAATTCGCAGCTCAACTGCAAGTGACAGGCCTCTGAAGCTCGATACATGATCGTTTCTACACCACATGCAAAGACTTCAACGTTTGTACATTTTATTCACCAATGGACTCCAATGACTCCAAGATTAATATTGATAGATTCTTAATTTTTATTAGTTTAGAGACAAAAATCATTTCACGAGGTCTGACGAGCAGCCATGATCATTTGAGTCTATGTTTGTCACACAGCTTCATTGTATGTCAGAATGGAAGGTTCACCGAGGCGAACCAGAGCCATGCAAAAAAGAGAGCTACTGGTTCACCGAGGCGAAGGACGTCGGGCCTTGCAAAAATGAGCCATTTTTGACGATTTTTTGCCCTTTTAAAGGCCCATTTTCCATTCACCTATAAATATATGTTTCATGACTGCTAGGGTTGATTGGGAGAGGAAATCACCTTCTGTGGTTTCTCCTTCCTCCTTTCTTTCTTGTTTGCTTAAGATTTTAGTTTTTGTTCATTTCACTTTGTTTGGAGCTGATATTGAAGATCTAGCTCATTAGAGGAGCTATTATAGCGACGGTGTAGAGTTAGGGACAAATTTCACCTTCCATTTGTTTTGTATCTCTAAACTCTACTCTAGTTGTAAATCTTTCATTAAGCCATTCTATGCTGTAATGAAGGCCTTCGCAGAGGCGAACCAGAGCCATGCAAACAAGAGAGCTACTGGTTCGCCGAGGCGAAGGACATCGGGCCTTGCAAAAATGAGCCATTTTTGACGATTTTTGGCCCTTTTAAAGGCCCATTTTCCATTTGCCTATAAATATATGTTTTATAGACTTCGTTAGGGTTGGGATTTTTGGGATAGGGAACACCCTCTTAGGGTTTCTCCTTCCTCCTTTCTAGCCATTTAGAGATTTTAGTTTTGGGTTCATTTCACTTGTTTGGACCTGATATCAAGATCTACTGCAGGAGCCATTATATCTAAGTGGTGTAGGAGTTAGTGGGACGAATTTCACCTTCCATTTGTTTTGTATCTATAAACTCTACTCTAGTTGTAAATCTTTCATTATTATATTTATCTTAAAATATGACTTTGTTGATTACTTATTGTATGAGAAGCAAACATCCTCTAGGGTTGATTGCTTGGTATAGATATATATTTTAGAATGGTTTTGTGAATTCATGCATGTGGGTGTTAGTTGGTGTAGTTCTTAGGAATATTACAGTTTTAACTAATTAATCCATGCTGAGAGTTGGGTCTTTGATCCCCATAATAGGGCATCCTTGGTGACGCTTGGATTACGCCCTAAAATATGGTCCCAAGTTTCTTAAGGTGTGAATTAGTTGTAATCGACATACTAATTAACCTAATCAAAGAAGTCTAGAAATTAGGAATGTCTATTACTATGATACTCTGACAGAAAATTATCTGTAAACAGGAGGATCAGAGGGACCAGATTGACCCAACATAGTCCGAGTAGTCCTATTGTATGGACTGAGAGGTGACCAATAGGATTCTCGAGGAAAGAACTGCCTTAGAAAAGTATCACATTTAATGACCTAGATGGACCGAAAAGAGAATATGGAGTTGGAGAGGTAAAATTGAGGAGGTAAGGAAAGTGAAACCTTATATCGGATTCCTTGACATTAGTGTACGTTCAATTAATCAATACTTAATGAATATAAACTATAAATGCATCACTGACATAATCCAGAATATTTCTCGAACTTTATCTCCAATATCACTTCATTCAGAGTGGACATTGATTATATCCTACTTTGTTTTATTTTGTTTTGTTTTTTAAACTTGTTCCACCTTAGACCCCCATAGTCGCTCAAATAGCGAATCATTCTTGCAGCTTACTCAATCCTCGCTAAAACCACACCATCCTTGTGGAATCGATATCTGGACTTTTTAGTCCACCATATTCCTTGTGCGACCCGTGTGCTTGCAAAAAATGGCTAACAATTTTTTGGTGCCGTTACCGAGGAAAGTACGATTTGGTTTGGATTGATATTTTGGCAAAAGAAAAGTTTGCTAATTTGAGCAAGAATTTTCTTTTCTTTTCTTGTTTTTATTTGTTTCTTATTTGAATTTTGTATACTTCATTTTTCTTTTATTTTGTATTTTTTTTTACATGGTGCTAAGCATAATGTGGAACGAGGAGATGAATGAACTCTTCTACTCCCTCCAACAAGAATTTGTTTCTAAAGTAGCCCAAATAGCACCAACATGGGAAGAAATCGTTGTAAGACAAGCACAAACCTTCACAAGTCAACAAGCTTATAATTTTGAGGGGTGAATTCTTTCAACAATGTGGGTTACATCTCTCAACCCCACAACTATATGTCAAGCTACAATCATGCGGGTTGGGGGACACATAACAATATCTCCTATGGGCATCCAAGTGTTCAACCACAAGAAGGTTCAAGTTCCTATTATCAAGAGCAATTCTGACAACCATCTAATGAAGAGTTATTCCTTGCATTTAAAAAAGAAAGTAAGAGGGATAATGAGGCTCTAGAAATGAGGTTTCCAATTATGGAAACCAAGATGGACGCCAACATGATAGCAGACATGGGCACCAATTTGAAAAATATCAATAGAGAAATGTATGCTATCATGGAAAGAACGGCAAGACAAGCCGATGAATTGGAAAAACTTGAAAAGGAACAATCTTCAAGGCACCTCCCAAGCAACACAAAGAATGATGACATACGGGAGAGTGAAAGCATACCTTTAAGCGTTGAACATGAATTTTCGAACCCGACTTTGGATGAGGACAAGATCACAATGAAATATGACAAAATGTCCTTGATTCTTGAGGGAGAATTGCTAGTCCCGACATTTGTTGAGAAGAAGGAGCTTGCTATTGATGAAGAGCCATCATTGAAAGAGAAACAAGTTGAAAAGCAACATCCCGAGCTTATAATGGAAAATTTCTTAGTTGGAGTTGAAGATTTCTATTTCCCCCATAGAATCTTTGACTTTTGGCATGGAAGAGGACCAACAAGTTTCATTTATAGAAAGACCTTCCATTGCCAAAAGTCAAAGTGTGGATTGATGCCGAACATTGGGAAATGACACTCCTTGTTGGTGAGGAGAAAATGAAGTTTGACATCCATCAAAGAAAACCACTAACAGATGAAGAAATGAGGGAGTGCAAGAAGATAGAGAGTTCTACTTTACGCCTACTGAGGAGCATCATTTGCGATCCTTCAAGACGGTTAATTTTCAAGGATATAAATTTGAAGTCAACTCTTTTCCCATCAAAGAGTTGGAATTTGAGCTTACATCACATATTCCAGAGGTGGAGGAAGTCAGCCTCACAAGCGATGGGGATGAAGAGAGAGTATTGGCCACAATGGATGAAGGGCCAAAGATTGGATTTGTTCAAAGCAAATGTTCAGCTTAAATTTTATGGAAAAAAAAGCAATAGTTGTTAATGAATATGTGATTATGTTAATTGGAAGACAATATCTTGCTAAAACATTACTTATGTTCTTCAAAACAAAGGAGACCACGCCAAGGCCATTGAGGAAAAGGTGTTGCAAGTTGAAAACAATGTGATGCCGCGAAGGGCATAACAGATTTTATTACGTCTTTGTTTTCAATTTGGTGGATGGAGCATGTGTTGTACACAACTCTCTCCATTGCTAGAATTGTAATAGAAGAGAACCTAGTAAGGGTATGTTTGGTTCTTTTTTTTTTAATATTCTCAAAAACAAACAGTACAAGGAAAACAGGGGGAGAACATGTTTTTATTTGAAAAATAGAGACAACATAGAAAATACTAAATTTAAATAACAAGAATACTTTTCATAAAGAGAACACCAAAATAGTTTTTTTTTTTTTTTTTTTTTGTGTTTTAAAGAACAAGAACCAAACAGGTTCTAAATTTCTTAGTGTTCTGCTGTTGAAGTCCTCAAAAATCGCTGCCTAACTGAACATGATCCAATGAAGACACCTAATTTTTATCTTATATGCACCATGGAACAAATTGAAAAGAGATTGCTCTTATAAAATCAAACATTGCATTTGAATTTTGACATGAGGGCCAATGCCATCAAACAAATGTAGGAAGGTGACTACAATTCTGTTTGTTTACCGTTTTTTAAAACTATTTTTTTATTCCGAAAAATAAGGAGAACGAAGAGAACATAAAGAACACTTTTGATTCCTAGTATTTTTGTTATGGAAAACAAGGAGAACACATAAAATACTAAATTCAGAGAATAAGAACAGTTTTCAAATAACACCAAAATGGTGTTCTTTGTGTTTTCAAAAAATGTTCTCAATAACGGTTTTCAAAAACATGAACCAAACACACCCTACACATCTTATCTGATAAACCCAACATGGTAGGTAGATGATAAAATTTCTAGATATGTGAACATTGGAGAGTGGAAATACAAGAGGAACAACAAACAGAAATGTCCACTAGAAAAATAAGATACTTACAAGATAATGCATGTTCCAAAGCCTTCTTTTGAAAAGCAGCGAGCTTGTTCAGCCTTTCTATGCCTACAACATCTGTGGCATCACCTGTGTAATTCAGAAGGCAAAAGAGAATGAATAAAACAAACAATTGTTTTTAAATATACAATTTTTTTTAATAAGTTATTTTAAATATACAGAATTAAAATTTTATGTTAGGCATATTATTGATCTACATAGATTGAACATACCAAATATAATCAATAATAGGAGAGTCACTGTGGACATATATATGTGTGTCTATATATTAATAAAAGAGGTGCCGAAAAGGCGGCCGAAGGGATACAAAAAGAAAAACTCACCCCCTTACAAAGAGAAACCACAAAAAATATGTACAAAACCTCACCCAAATCAATTAGTGATCTCCTAATCAATAAAATGCATGAGGGTCGTGGGACCATCCACAAAAAAACAACTTGGTCTCCTACCAAAGAAGATGTGCAAAAAAATGTTTTAACTTTTGTAAATAAAAGACTTCATTCTTGAAAACAATGTCATTCCTAGTTCTCCAAACCGCCTAAAAAATGCACAATGGGCCTCTTCTCTCTCTCTCTCTGTGTCCCTTGATATATATATATATATATATGAGGGTCGTGGGACCATCCACAAAAGACAACTTGGTCTCCTACCAAAGAAGATGTGCAAAAAAATGTTTTGATTTTGTAAGGAAAAGACTTCGTTCTTGTAAACAATGTTATTCCTAGTTCTCCAAACCGCCTAAAAATGCATTACTGGTTTCTCTCCCTTGATATATATATATCAAGGGAGAGAGAGAGAGAGAGAGAGAGAAAAGGGATATAATCAGAAAAAAATAATTTATGGATTAAGCTAAAAGTACCTACAGTATATGATGGGAGTAGATGATCTAGTTTCAAGAAAGGGTTCCGCATCCAAAGCAGAAAGGTCCAACCGTATCACCATGAACTCAGATTTTCATTTTGTGAACAAAGAATATAGTTGACTTGGCACATGTCGAATAGGAGACAAGCCCCCATTACATATAATAGCCATATGAGAACCCCAAAACATCCATGGTTCTCAAGCACTAAGGCATGACAGATCCATTGGATTCAGCTTTAAAAAGTCCCAGTGCAAAACTTCTATGTCTATTAGGCATGTTAAGACCACGAGGACTCATAAATCTCATTGGTGATGAATCATGGAACTCATAAATCTCCTCCTATTCATGCAATGGCCTACAGGGGAAAGGAGAAGTGTTTACTAACAGAACTGAAGTTGGTTTGGTATCCTCTTCCATATTCCAACGAATAAGTTCACTTTTCTTATTCATGGACCCTTCTTGATGGATATGGACTAGACCTATTGGGATTGTGAGTGACTTGTGAAATATTACAACAAGTAATATTTGGGTGGCTTTTCCAATCCACTGTAAATGTTACCAATTGAGTGGCAAGGCCAATCCATAGGATAAAAAAACAATTAGGTGGCAATGCCAAACCTTCAAGAAATTAATCAATGGTTGGGTGGTTGTGCCAATCCACATAAATGTAAACAAGCAGTTTGGGAGGCTGAGCCAATCCACGTAATAAAAGAAGTAGATGGATGACTATGCCAACCTTCGAGAAATGAAAGTGTAGATGGATGGCTAAGCCAAATTGCAGCGAATAATAAGGGAAGATGATAATGACACCTGATATAACGTGGTAAAACCCTTAAAATGCGGGAAACCTCCACAGGGCAAATCCGAGAAAATAATCCACCATGAGATGAAACTGGTACAAGATGTCACACACCCAGGATATGTTCATAATCATCTCAGTTTTTTCTCTCAATACTCTGACTGCGAAGTACTATGTTTCTTGTCACTTTCCCTGGTGTGATAACCCCGATTATTTCACACCAATCCTTTCAACTCTCTATGATTGAAAGAATGATCTCTAAAACTCTTTCTAATCTCTTGGAATTCCCATTTAATTATGTTCCTCGAAGCCTATTTATAGGCAAGGTTTTGATCCTTGGATGGATTTCATTGGTTGAAATGGAAACCAATTTGATTGGCCAAAACAATGACCAATTCTCATCCATACGAATATAGGATATGAGACGTGGTAGCAACGTGGAGAAATCTTTCTCCTAAGGAAAAGGCTATTGTTGCAGCAGCCATTAATGGGTTTGGACCCCAAAAATCTCTCTCTCCAAACTGATTCGTGCCACGGTAGGGTGATGCGGAATCAACAAAATTTATATCCTATATTCTCCCACGCGTAGTCAAGCTAATGGCAGATAAAATGTCTAGGGTCGAACACAGGGATGGGTTTTCTTCGTACAAATGATTTGAGTGAAGTCAAAAATGGTGAATTTCAATTTGGATTTTCAGGTTTGGTTAAAAACAGTGAGGTTTTGGGGTTTAAAACTGAAAATAAAATGAAGAAAAAATAAGAGAACTTGAAGTCTCGTACATCGGGTTAGTGTTTTTGTGGCAACTAACATGTCCTCGGTCTTTTCTTTCGCTGCTGGGGAAGATGACATATAGTCATTTCCCGAACCGGATCTTCATTTAGCTTTTAAAAACTAAACCCTATGATTTTTCCTTTTGAAAAACAACATTTATTGAGCATTAATGTCTCTTAAAATGAAAATCGCGCCTCCCCCGACTTCCAATTTCAATAAAGGACAAATAGAAAGCAACTAATGAATCTCGCGGATCTAGCAATAAGCATCCACCGAACCCAAAAGATTGTAACATCGATCAATGAAGGTATATCAATGAGTTCTAACCTAGAGTGAGAAATAGAACATAAATAACCAAAATGCGCGCTGCTAAAAATGTGAGGACCGCGGCGTTACCTCCAAACCAATGCCCGCAGCCGTCTCTTCAAGGAGAAAGAGGCCTAGCCAACCATCCTCCGAGTTGTCATCCCCAGGAGTGTTTGCAGCCGAGAAAGGGCGAGAAAATGAGAGAAAGCAAAACGGGAGAAATGGAACTCTAACTTTATTTACGAAAATCATGGTTTCCTCCACCGTGTATACAAATGGCTTGCGTAAATTTTTACAAACTAAGTGAAGTTCATTCAATCCAAAACACAAGTGAATAAAACAAGGGTAGAAATGAGAAACCAAAAATTGTGGCAAAACAAAAAGTGCGTGAAATGCAGAGAACAAAATAAGAGGGATGCACAAAGGTCGAGCCATAGTGCTCGCATGAGAAGCTTCCGCCAGGGTGTTTTTCTCTTCACATTTCGCCCCTTCTCTTTCCTTCTCCGATCTTTGATTTGAAATGCCGAGTTTGACTAGAATTCTTCGTGCTTGATCGACTCAACAATTCTCGCATAATTAGCTCACAAAACCCGCAAAATTTGCCACAAAATGCGACAATAAAATAGTAGGACCTTAATGTGAAAATCTGTTAATTAATGATTAGTATACAAAAAGCACTCAAAATCTATAATAAATAGGGTTCAAAATAGCACTTTGGGCACTAATCACACCCCAACCTGGCATTGCTAGTCCCTTAGCAATGAAAGAAAGAAAGAAAGAAAGAGCATACAAAACGATAACAAAATTATGTTACAAAAAGGTTGCAGTTCAAAAAGGTTGTGAAGAAGTAATGCCTAACCCTAAGTAAAAATCATCAAAGCCTTGTCCAATAACCATTTCGAGAGAATGAATGCCATACAAAAATTGGAGGTCAAAAGAGCTTCCTTCTCGATGACTCAACCAGAAACTTCCACCAAATTCTAAGTGTTTGTTTTATCACCTCTCAACAATAAACTGCTAAACTGCACTCTCCCCCCCAACCTAGCTACTACCACGACCTAGTATGCTAATCAACCTAAATAGATCAAGACCCACATCTTATTCCACAATTCTTTTGGCGTTAGGGTGCAATGTCGAGGAATCGAATTTCACCAAAGTCCATGTAAATGTGGATCTACCGATGACCTCCCAACCAATTAAGGCTTAGGGCACTAAGTCATAAGGATCTTTCGACCACAAACTCTTCGTATTTCACTGACTTCGAATGATTTCGAGACTCCAGCACCTACAACTTGCTAAACTCCACCCATCCACCCATGTAACGAACACTAAGTCGGTGACTCCCAACCAGTGAAGGTTTAGGGCACCGGGCTTTAAAGGCTTTCACCATATACCCCTCGGACCGTGCTCGGGTTTCAAGGCAAAGCGTTGCAATTTTTATTCTTTCTTTTTCTCTTTTTCTCTTTTTTTTCGAAGACGCATTGGCCTTCTTTCCACATGGGTCCTTAACCTATTAAAGGCGGTTAATGAAACTAGGTAGGTTATGCAAGGTAAAGGAGGTTATGCAGCTTTTTCAAATTCCTATCATCAAAACCTAATGTGCCTGTGTTAGCTAAAGGTGGAAGAAAAATGTCGAAATCAATAAGAATTCAACTAATCATTCACTCAACCAAGCATGGAACCAATCTAGCATCAATAGAATTGGACAAAGTTTCAATTTTTCAAACCACAGGCTAGGCAAAACACAAGAAAATTCACTGCAAAACTGCCCAATTTGAAAAGTAAGCTGTATGGTATAACAGCCTTATAAAGAAGGGACCCAAAGAGTCACCGAACATCACAAAATGGGCTTGCACAAAATAATAACAAAACATAATGATAAACCACTTCCTTTGCTAACTCTCCCCCCAACCCAAACATCTCGATGTCCAAATGGGTTCTGATTGAAAATTAGAGAAGGGCGGTTACTCTCCTGATGAGATGTGATCATTTCTGGATAGGAGACTTCAAGAAGCTTTCCATCGACACCTTATTCAATTCGCTGGGCTTCAAATAAACAAGTTAGGAGAAGAAAAGAGAGGAAAAAAGTGACCAGTTGGAGAATTTTTAAAATTACACTTTCATAACAATCTCAAAAATGTTATTTCTAGCCATATTTGGATTCTACACTCTCTAAGCTTTCCAACGGTACCAAGAACGCCTAAAATAGAGTTCGGATGAAAAAGTTATGAGCGAAACAAAATTTGGAGGCAAAAGTGAGGCCCATAGCGAAAAATTTTTTTATGGCACAGCGAAAAATTTTACTTCTTTGTGAAATACTATCTTCGCAATTGTTTGTGATTTTTAAATTTTTTTTTTGAAAAATCAAATAAAATAATTAATAAATAAAAATAAAAATAATATAATATAATAAAAATAAAAATAAAAATTTTAAAATTTTTTTTATTTTATTTTATTTTTATTTTTTATTTTGAGAGACAAAATTTTTTTTTTTGTTTTTGTTTTTGAAATAAAATAATATATATAAAAAATAAAAATAAAAATAAAAATAAATTTTTTTTTGAAATAAAATAATATATATAAAAAAAAATGACGTTTTTTTTTTTAAATAATAAAAAAAAGAACACTGTTGTTGCAATTTTGTCACAGCGCGAAAAGGCTCGAGGATTTTAACCAGCTAAGCGAAATTTGCTTCTTCAACGAAAATTTTATGATTTTACATTTATATAGCGAATTTTTTCGATTTATTCTGATTGCGAAATTTTACCGCTATTTGCGAAAATTCACCTTTGCTCCTTCTTCTTGATTTCACTTCATTCGGAGTTTCAAAATTTGCGTGCAGCTGGGTGCACCTATTTGCAAAATTAACACGAAAAATTAAGAACAATTGCGAGAAAAGCAAAAATTAATTTAAAAACATAAATTAACTAAAAATTAGATAAAACCTAAGAAGAAAAGTGTAATCAAAATAAAATACGATAAAGTAAAACAAAACAGAAAATTAAAACAAAAGTGGGGAGCTTAGAAATGGGTCGAGTGCTCCCGAGCAGAGCAAACGCACCCCGAATAACATTGTGCCATGCAATGTAAAGGCGGTACATACATCTTGGTCTATTAAGCCCAGAGAGTACATGCGAGGAGGGCCACTGATTTCCCTAAACATGTTTTGCAACCTGGCGGTGATGGGGTGGCCTTTGTGGTGGGTTCTTTAGTGTGGATTGTCTTTGGGCATGTGGGCGGTCAGAAGGCGAGTCGAGTCTTTGTGACAATGGGTTGTCGGTGGCTTTAGTGATGGCCCATTAAGGGCTCTTCCATTTCTTCCTTTCCATTACCCTCCTCGATCGGCATTGGGGAGGTTCCTTCCCTTTCATGGCCACGTATTCACACATAATTGTGGGGCACCACCCGTAGTTCCTGGGAGGATCTTCTGCTTTGGTTCCTGCTTTCCAATTCACCTGCAGTTAGGCTTGTTCTACAATAGTGTCGAGTCTGACACTCTTCCTCCAGATTCTCTCCTCCTCTTGATGAACAAAGCGATTGGTGAGCTTTGAGATAGTTCCTGTGGACCCTGTTGGACATTACTGCGTGTCGATTTTGATCAATTTCGCTTTGGGACGCCCATCGATTTCTTGTTCAAGGAGCTCTCTGCTGTATCGGTTACACTTGATTGACACAGACGATCAACGCCTATTATCCTCTATGAAATTGTCCACTTGTTTGCTCAAATTGAGGATAAAGCATTCCATATGAGGATAAGGGTGAGTGATTGTTGTTCTTCTTTGGGAAGTTAAGTAAAATGTGGAGAAGCGAGGAGGTATATAAGTTGAGGGAACATTATAGACGGAGTGCACTCATCCATTGGTCTCTATATTCCCTCGCCAGACCTATGTGGGTTTTGGATTTCTCTCTGAGTTCTTTTGCCATTTCATGGAAGGTTCTGTAGTCCCTCATTGTCATGTATGCTCTAGGGTTACTCTCAAGCGGGGCATCATGTATTGTTCTCCTTCTTCCCATTTTTGGTGCAATTCAAACCAACGAACATCTTTGCTGCCTTGAATTTTTAACCCATTGAAAATGGATTCTATAAATAAGCAGGCGGAGACACCAAACAAGCGAAAAATCCTCCGGCCCAACTCTTTTCTTTTTTTTTATGAAATGAAAATAAAATAAAGCCAATAATGAGAAATAAAAAAATTCACAAAACTTGTGATGAGATGCAAAGTGTTCCACCATTCAAAATGCACTTAGGCACCATCATTGCGGCGCCATTTGATTAAGTGCCCACGGCGGTAGAATGCGGAATCAACACTTATATCCTATATTCCTCCCTCTGCTTTTGTGTCAAGCTCACTGCGATTATAGTGGATCTAAGTGGAACACGGGGATGGTTTCAACCGTACAAATGATTTGAGTGAAGTCAAAATGGTGAATTTCAATTTGGATTTTCAAGGTTTAGTTAAAAAGCAGTGAGGTTTGGGGTTTAAAACTAAAAATAAAATGAAGAAAATAAGAAGAACTTCTTGAAGTCTCGAGGCCAGGTTAGGGTTTTAGAGACAGCTAACATGTCTACGGGTCTTTTTCCTCGCGTTGGGGAAGATGACATATAGTCATTTCCCGAACCGGATCTTCATTTAGCTTTTAAAAACTAAACCCTATGATTTTCCTTTTTGAAAAAACAACATTTATTGAGCATTAATGCTCCCAGAAAATGAAAACATGCCTCCTCGATCTACCTCACAGTGACAAATAGAAAGCAACTAATGAATCTGGGTGGATCTGGCAATAGCATCCAGACCTAAAGATTGCTAAATACTGATCCAATGAAGGCATATCAAGCTGAAGTTCTAACCTAGAGTGAGAAATAGGAACATAAATAGCAATGCGTCGTTAAAAACGAGAGGGACCGTGCGTTACCTCCATGACACCAGTAGCCGTCCTTCCAAGGAAGAAGCCTAGCCAACCATCCTCTGAGTTGTCATCCCTCGGAGGAGTGTTTGAATAACCGAAAGGAGAGAAAATGAGAGAAGCATGGGAGGAAATGGAGCCTAACTCTTTAAACAAGAAATCCGTCTCCCTCCACCGTGTATACAAATGGCTTATGTAGCCTTACAAACTAGAGTAAATACCATCCAATCCAAACATAAATGAATAAACAAAGGAGTAAAAATGAGAAAAACCAAAAAATTGTAGCAAAACAAAGTGGTAAATCTTTTAGGAAACGAGAGACTCTTAGGATGCACGATCTTTGGTACATCTGATGCTGTGAGAAGCTTCTTATAGCACCCAATTATACCCTAACGGTTTTATAACATGTTTGGGTATAATAAGCGTAAAGAGTATATTTATTCGAATAAAATAAAAGAAGATAAAACAAAAGTAAAATATACAAAAAGAGTTAAAATTACAAATAATACAAAGAAGATTGGAAATGCAAAAATATTATTAATTGATTTGCAAATATTCTAAAGTTAGGACAGAAGTAAAATAAAAAAGGGATAAGATCAAATAAGGATAAGATTCCGAAAGAAATATCTTATTTTGGTCTTGGAGAAAGGGAGAGCAAATACGGACAAGAGAGAAGAGAGAAGAAAGGAAGAAGAAGAAGAAGAAGAAGAAGATCACAAGTACGGATACATGTCTTGGGTTGTATGGAACTATGAGTATGTTGTGTAAGTTACGGGTGTATGGAAATCTAGTTTTGGTCTAGAACGTTTAGATACATGGTTTGGAACCCTTTGTTTTGTGTATGGTTTGGGTTTGGAAACTCCCAAACTCATTTACGTGTAGGAGTTGAGTTGAGAGAGCTCTAAGGCTCCTAGATATGTGTTTTGAGGAAAGTCTAGTTGTAAGGTTAAACCAGAAAATTCCCTATTTTTGATCGTATGCAGTAACGGACCTTCGCACAGGTTTTTAGGTAAGAAATACAGGTAATTCAAAGTGAGTCCTTCTAGTAAATTGTAGCCACATCAATGAACTTGGAGTGTTTAGGCTTTCAGATTTCTTGATTTGGACCTCTGTAGACCAAGTTATGGTCCTTTTACCAAGATCAGTCCATTTAGATCTGGTCGGGTCAGTTCTGCCAATTCGGGTCAACTAGCCGGACCTTAGAACGAGTTTTTGGGTCATAAATAAAGGGCCCGGCAGTCAAGTCCTTCTGTGAGTGGCCACATCAATGAACTTGATGTTAGGATTTTGAATTTCTCAGTCGGACTCCTATAGATCAGTTATGGTCTTTATACGAGCAGCAGTCAAGGGGTGAGTGATCGTCAAGCGGTGGTCGTCCAGCGGTGGTGCGTCCAGCGTTGGTGATCAGCGATTGGTCGTCAGCGTTGATTAGATCCAGCGGTGTGGTAGATCCAGCGTTGAATTCGTCAATTAGTCGGTGTTAAATGTGGCGGTGTTAGATCCAGCGGTGGTCATCAGCGGTGATGATCGGCGATTGCTTTCGTCCCAATAGTCTTTGCGTCAAGCGGTGCTCGTCAAGCGATTTGCTTTCGTCGCGGTGCGACCGTCGGCTCGTCAAGGTTGCCGATGCGACTCGTGTTTCGTCAAGGTTATTTGCGCGCGACCTCAGTTGGAAGGTCATATTTCTTTCATTTGAACTCCGATTTGGGTGTTCTTGGACTCTATGGAAAGCCGTTGAGTCAGAATCCATCCGCATGCCTGAGGAAGATATTAGATGTTAGACCCGGGGTGTCAGGCCCAGGCTCATCCTTCGATTACGACTCGTCGGTCAGGTCGACTCGTCGGGGCGAAATTTGTGCATGACCTCCGACCGGAAGGTCATATCTCATCGTTTGAACTCCGATTTGGGTGGCTGTTGGACTCTATACGACCCATTAGGTCAAAGAATCCATCCATATGCCTGAGAAGATATTGGAATGTCAGACCAAGGTGTTTAGAATGAGCTCATCAACCGAAATTCACGACTCGTCAGTCCAGGTCGACTCGTCATTATTTGCCGCGCTGGCCTCACGACCGGAATCTCGCCTTGCCGTGCGAACTCGGAGTCGGTGTTCTTGGACTCTGTGAAGGCATTGAGTCAAGAATTCATCAATAGATAACGCGGTGAGATTGGAACTCATATTATTGGAAAACATATAAAACAGTAGGTTAAGCAGAGTAACTATATTTATTCATAGAAATAACTCATGGCATACGGGGTAAGCGTAGTTATTGTGCATACAATGGACATGAAAATGCAGAAGTTATGAATAAATAATAGTATATATATCATCATATGATTGCGGTTGACCAATTATTCAGGAATATAGGAGGGTATATCTGAACATAAAATGCATATGATTATGCTGCTTAGAACGCTGGTAAGAGGATAGATGGGCATGCTATTAGGAAAAATAAATCTGCTGACATATAAGTTACATTGCATTACGTTCTGATATGAGGCCCGTTTGGGTCGATGACGCAGTCCAGTTGGATCAGGTGGCCCCGAAGGGTCTCACGTCACTCAGCCCCATAAAGGCGATAATGTCAACCTGTCTAAATCTAATATGTAAAGAGTCTCCTCATTGCTTTAGTTCTGTATCACCAATTCTCGATTATAAACATAAGATGACCGGTATATGCAAGCGAAGGTAGAGATATATGACATGATATGAAGCATAGCATTGCATACGATGAGAAGTATCTGAGTTACAAGAATAAAGTGAAGTCTGAGATGACATGAAAGTATATGAAGATAGTGAAATGAAACTTATTTATGAAAATTAATATATATATGAGAAATGATAAGAATCACATAGCTGACATATGTATTTATATGCATTTTGTATAGAAGTGGGGTGACCCTTAATGGAGTCATCAGTGTATTTATTTCCCTTTAAGCATAAAGAAACATACGGGTGTTCAATCAGGTATGGAGTACAGGAAGAAGAAACGAGGGCGGGCAATCCACATCGTGATCAAGGCCACATCACTAAATTGCCCACTGGAAGACCTTTTATTCTATTTTGTATATGAAATTTTATAAACTAATGTAAATATTGTAAATGTTGTTCTTCCATATATGGAGCTTGTATATATGTTTGTAATCATTTGCTACGAATATAATACAAGTTATTAATTTAACATTATATGAATATGTAGTGTAAAGGTTATAAGTTTAAAAAAAAAAAAATATGACCCTCACTTCGACTGCTCTATGCGAGTTAGTCACGGGTTTAGTATTGTGTCGGAAAAAACGGAACTGGCGTTTGGAAAAGCCTAGATTTAGATGGCTGCAGATAGAATATATGATAGAAAAGGCATTGTGTAGTAATGTGTGGGCACATTTGGATGTCCTTGTGTTTTGTATAGTGGATCGTCCAGAAGAAGGCTGCTGAGTGTTAACCAGCTTGACAAGGGTTATGAAACTGTTCAGATAATGTACTAATAGGCCCACGAAGCCTTCTTTGAGAATATCGCAAGACATGGCTCGGGTTTTGGATAGATTGACCTCTCCTAAAGCTCCAATAGACACAGTAAGAAGACATGGAGCAGAGGAATTCCATGGGTCGAGCATGGAAGAGTCAGAGAAAGCCGAGTTCTGGTTAGAAAAGTTAGAAGAGTATTGGAGAGGAGTTAGATCTCTCCGTCCCGAGAGAGCATCATATGGAGTCTCACTGCGAAATTGAGGCATCGATTAGTGGAAGCTAGTGCTCAAAAGTCCAGGATTCGCAAATCACGACATGAGATTCTTTGTCCAGAGTTCGAGCAAAATATATTCTTAGAAGGATGTATACAGGGATTCAGTGGAAAGCAGGTTCTGAATTTAAAGCAAGGAGAACTTAACGGTGGCTGAATAAGGAAAGAATTTAGTCATCTTAGTAAGTATGCACAGAATTGGTTCTGCAGAGGCATTTCGGTGCAAGGCAATTGAGGATGGTTGCATGATTCATCAAAATATGTTTGCACTATGAGCCTCTCAAGGTGGATTTATCGGTTGGTCAGCTGCCCAGTAGAAAGTAGAGGGCTAAGAAGCGGAGAGAGGCAACAAAAAGATTTAAAGAAGAAGTTTTTCTAAGAGGAGCCGTCCTCCTCGGAAAAGAGCTAGAGAGTCCTCCGGCTCAATCGGAATATAGTTAAAGCCCCGAGGGGGTGAAGCGAAAGGTCGATGTAACACGTAGTACGGGTAGAGGTGCTTGGTTGGAGCCCGGGGAGAAATTCGAATGCCCTCATTGCCATAAAGGCATTTGGGAGTTTGTAGGTTAATGCAGGGAGGGTGTTTAGGTGTGGAAGCCTTGATCATTTGATAGCAGTGTCCCCGAGAATCGAGGATAATAGAAGTGTGAGGAAGTGGTAGAGAGGGGAAGATCATGGCTGCTTTTGACTGTGATCGCGGTGGGGGTCGTAGTGGTCCCATGTCGACATGGGGACGAGGGGCATAGTTTGGGAGGCGGTGGATCGTCCTGTGCCCTCTGACCACCAGCCACGAGCATATGCTATGAAGGCTCGTGAGGTTGAGATATCTGAGGTTATAAATTGGTATATTTTCTTTATATGATATAGAGATGCATGCATTGATTGATCCACGGATCTACTCATTCCTTATGTGTGCATGGGCATGTATTTGACAAAGTACGTGATGGAGAATTAGCATATGACATGCATGTAACTAGTCCGTTGGGGCCTAGCGTTAGTGTAAATAGCATGTATAGAAATTTCTTTGTTGTTATCTGACAGAGAGTTTCTAGCTGATTTGATAACCTTACCTTGAGAGTTTGACTTGATTCTAAGATGGATTGGTTGTCTAAGCAGAAACTATACGTTGATTGTGGACAAGATAATGTTAAGATGCTCGACGGTGAGGTAATGTACAAGGCATTGGATCAAGTATAATGTCCCAATGTCATTTCCCTTATGTCTGACTAGGAGTGAGGAAAGGATGTGAGAGGCATTCTTGGCTTGTTTCTTGACTCAAGAGGAGTCGAGTTGATGTGAAAAGATCCGATGATGAGGAATTTCGGATGTATTCCATGAAGAGTTACGGTATTCCACATGAGAGAGAGGTGGACTTAGCCATAGAAATTGTACGGGAGCAGTCCACATGTCAAGGACACCATACAGGGATAGCTCCAACGGACTGAAAGGATAAAGTCGATTCTGAACTTTTAGATAAAGTTTATCCATTGATGTGTCCTTGGGTGCACATTTTATTTGTGAAAATAAATGCTTGCTTACTCTGAATCATACATCAATTATCAGCCAGTTAATGGGTGATAGTGAAAACAAGTAACTCATTTAAAGGGGTGAAGAGATCTTTTGATCGGTTGCCAGAAAGGAATGGGTGTCTTTTAGAGAATGAACTGCGATCGAGGGTATTATCAGTTTGAGGTAAAGGAAGGGGTGTATGTTTGCATTTAGAACTTAGATATGGTCATTATGAGTTTTGGTCATGCCATTTAGGGTTGACTAATGCAAAGCATTCATGGATTGATGAATGGGTTTTAGGCCCTATGGCGGATCAATTTATTTATGGTTTTATTGATGACATTCTGGTGTATTCTAAGGATTGCACGGGAGCATGAGCGGCATGCGAGAATAGTCTTAGAGGCGTTAGAAGAAGTTATATGCTAAGCTCAGCGATACATGATTTTTGGCTAAAGGAAGTCTCATTCCTAGGCCATATTGTGTCTCTTGAAATTATAAGGTTGATCCTACTAAGATTGAAGTGGTGGTGAATTGGAAATCACCTCAAAATGCAGGGTGAGAAGTTTCTTAGGCTTGCTTGAGTTATTATAGAAGATTTGTGAGAGGTTTTACTGTCGCCAACCTTCTCAGCTCATAAGTTACTCGAGGAAAGGAATAAAGTTTGGAGTGGACAGGACAAATGTCGGAATAGTTTTGAAGCAGGTTGAAAGGATCTTGGTTGAAGCACAGTATTGTAGCTACTTTGCGGAAAGGTATACCTTGTATAGTGGTTACTTCATGCATTGGTTTAGGATCATTATTAATGCAAGATGGGAGAAGTAGTGGCTTATCGTCCAGAGACCGATTGAAGCCATGAACAAAATGCTCCCACTCATGACCTAGAGTTATTGCGGTAGTGTTTGCTTTAAAAATATGGCGACACTACTTATACGGGAGAAAAGTGTAGAATTTGCCGTCATAGAGTCTCTGAAGTGCTTGATAGCATGAGAAGAGTTAAATTTGGGACAGCGGAGGAATGAGTTAGAGTTATTAAAGTTATGTATTTGCATCATAGATTACCTGCCATCCCGGAAGGCTAATATAGTAGCCGATGCTTTAACGAAGACGGAGTGGTAGCGATATCACTCTGATATAGTGATTGGAGACTAGGAGATGATGGGCTATGTTGGCTCAATTAGACGCAACCCGTTTTAAAACAAATGATTACCTAGATCTTGCAGAAAAATGATGAAGGGATTCACAGAAAAATTCACAGATGGTTAGAGATGGTGACAAGACCGAGGTTTTAGAGAAAGAAGATTTGGAAGTTTGTATTTCGGGAATAGATTATGTGTGTGCCAGGATGATAAAGAGCTAAAGAAAAAAAGTTCTTTATTTGAGGCTCATAATGCAGTGTTACCATGCACTCCACGGAGAATAGATGTACGGGACTTGAAACAGTTTATTGGTGGAAAGGAATGAAAAGTGTAATTTGAATATGTGTCTAAGATGTTTGACGTGTCGTAGTCAAAAAGTGCGAGAACACCAGTGCCAGGTTTGTTAAATCCTTCAATTCCTCGTGGAGAGTGGGATTAACATTACCATGGATTTTGTGTCAAGTTTCCCTCTCACACAACAGAAGCATGACTCTGTCTGGGTGATTATAAGATAGGCTCACAAAGTCGTACATTTTATACCGGTCGGGATTGACTATTACATGGATCGACTAGCTGAGTTATATGTGGATGGTGTGTGCGATTGCATGGGTGTGCCGTTGTGTATCTATTGTATGGATAGGGGTCCAGAGATTTACATCGCGAGGTTACGGAAGAATTACAGTCGACTTTAGGCACTAGCTGAATTTTAATGCAGCTTTCCATGCTTAAGCAGATGGACGATCTGAAGGTCAATTAAATGCTCGAGACATAGCCCAGTTGTGTCATAAATTTTAGAGATTGGGATAGGTATATTCCATTAATGGAATTTACTGTAACAATGGATTCAGTCTGGCATTGGTATGCCACCATATGAGCTTTGTATGGTAGGAATGTAGAGACTCTGTGTGTTGAATGAGGATTAAATGAGCATAAGGCGATAGGTCAGGACAGTAAAGATACGGAAGAGAAAGTACAAACGTGTGATTATTCGAGCGAGGTTAAAGCTATTAAAATAATCGTATGCCAACTACGAGAAATCTTGAATATAAAGTGGAGACAAGGGTGCAGCTGTAAAGGTATCACCATGGAGGAGAATTTTTAGGTTTGGTCGGAAAACGAAGTTGAGTCCAGTTCGCGGGCCATATGAGATTTTAGAACGTATTGGCCCTGTGGCTTATCGATTGGCACTCCCTACGGAGTTGGCCCAGTCACTATGTTTCATGTGTAAATACTTGAATGCGGCTTTGATGAAGTCGCATGCCAGTGCAAGAGATACAAGTACAAGAAGATTTGTCATATGATGAGGCTAAAGACCATTACGGCTCGAGAGGTGAAACGATTCTTAGGAACAAACAAGTACCATTAATTGAAATTAACAAGCAGCACCCGCAGTCAAAGAAGCTACTTGGGACGGAAAACCTTCTGAGGCACGAGTACTCTGCAGCTCTTGAATCAGGTATAGATTTTGAGAATGAGAATTCTTTTTAAAGAGAGAGATTATAACACCCCAATTATACCTAACAGTTTTATAACATGTTTTGGGTATAATAAGCAATGAAATATATTTATTGAATAAAGTAAAGATAAAAACAAAGTAGGAATATATAAGTTAAATTACAAATAATAAAGAAGATTAGAAACAACTGTAAAAATGTATTAATTGATTTGCAAATATGCTAAAAGTTGGAGGACCAAGAGTAAAATAAAAAGGGGATAAGATCAAATAGGATAAGACCGAAAAATATCTTATTTTGGTCTCGGAGAAAAGGAAATACGGACAAGAGAGAAGAGAGAAGAAAGGAAGAAGAAGAAGAAGAAAGAAGATCACAGTACTGGATGTGTCTTGGAGTTGCCATGGAACTATGAGTATATTGGCATTATGAAATTCACGGGTGTATGGAAATCTAGTTTTGGTCTGACGTTTAGATACATTGTTTGGAACCCTTTGTTTTGTGTATGGTTTGGGTTTGGAAACTCTAGCTCATTCGATGTAAAGGTTGGGGTGGGAGGCTCAAGGCTCCTAGATATGTGTTTTAGGAAAGGTATAGTTGTAAAGTTGAAACCCGAGAGAAAGGAATTCCTGTGCACGATCGTATGCAGTAGCCGGACCTTTGAGTTTTTGGGTTAGAAATACAGGAAATTCAGAAGTATGTCCTTCTAGTAAATTGTAGCCACATCAATGAACTTGATGTTAGGCTTTCGAATTTCTTGATTTGGACCTCTGTAGACCAATTTATGGTCCTTTTACCGAGATCAATCCATTTAGATCTGGTCGGGTCAGTTCTGCCAATTTGGGTCAACTAGCCGGACATGGCGAACGAGTTTTAGGTCATAAATAAAGAATTTGGCAGTAAGTCCTTCCTGTGAAATTGTAGCCATCAATGAACTTGATGTTAGACTTTTGAATTTCTCAATTTGGACTCTAGACCAAGTTATGGTCTTTTTACTCTAGACAGGTCAAAGGGGTGGTGATCGTCAAGCGTTCGTCCAACGGTGAATTATCCAGCAGGTGAATTATCAACGATGTGCGTCAAGCGTGGTTGTCAGCGATGGTATCAGCGGTGGTCATCAGCGATGGTCGATCAGCGATGGTGCTTAGCGTTAATTAGATCAGCAGGTGGTCGCCTTCGGTGGTCATCAGCGGTGGTCGATCAAGCGTTGATCGTCAAATAGTGAATTAAATCGGCGATTGCTCGTCGCGATTAACCGTCGCCGGTGGCTCGTCGGCTTGTCAAGGTTGAAATTTGCGCGCGACCTCTAGCGAGGAAGGTCATATCTCTTTCGTTTGAACTCCGATTTGGGTGTTCTTGGACTCCCATAGGCATTGAGTCAAGAATCCATCCGCTATGCCTGAGAAGATATTAGATATCAGACCGAGGTGTCAAGCTGAGCTCGTCGCGGTCGCGCTCGTATTCAGTCCAGTCGACTCATCCGAAGCCCGTATACGCGACCTCCAACGGAAGGTCATATCTCCTTCGTTGAACTCCGATTTAGGTGTTTTGGACTCTGTCGACCCATTGAGTCAAGAATCCATCCATATGCCTGAGGGGAGATATTAGATGTCAGACCGAGGTGTAAGACTGAGCTCGTCACTTCAGTGCAGCTGTCGATCGAATCCAGTTCGTCAAGGCCATTTGCGCGCGACCTCGACTTCGAATGTCATAACTAACCGTCACGAACTCCGGTCGAGTGTTCTTGGACTCTATGGAAAACCCATTGAGTCAAGAATTCATCAATAGATAGCATGATAAGATTGGAACTCATATTAGTCCTGGAAACATGGCAGAAAAGCATTAGGAACCTATAGGTAACTATAGTTATTCATAAATAACTCATAAGCATACAGGGTAAGCATAGTTATTTATGCATACAATGAGACATGAAAAATGCAAAGTTATGAATAAATGATAGTATATATATCTATCACATATGATTACCGAATGACAATAATTATTCGGGAATATGAGGTATATACTGAACATAAAATACATATTGATTATGCAGTAGAACTATTAGAGGATAGATGGGCGTACCACAATAGGAAAATAAGTGCGGCGCTATAAGTTACGTACCCATTACATTGCGATATCAGGCCCGTTTGGAGTCGATGACATAGATCAGTTTGGATCGGGCAGCCCTCAGAAAGGTGCACCACTCGCTTCGGCCTTTATAAGATGATCATTGTCTCAAATGCCGACACTTGATGTGGGCCTTCGTTTCCTGAATCCCACTTCTAAGGTTTATGCGGACATGAACATAAAGAAAATGACCGGTATATACAAGCGAAAGGTAAGAGAATATATATGACATGATATGAGAAGCCTTAGCATTGCTATGCGATGAAAGTATCTGATTAAGAATAGAAGTAAAGTCTGAGATGACATAAGAAAGTATATGGAAGATGACAAGAAATGAAACTTGTTATGAAAAGTATATATATGAGAAATGATAAGAATCTGTAACTGTTATATGTGTTATATGCATTTGTATAGAAGTGGGGTGACCCTTAATGGAGGTCATCCATGTGTATTTATTTCCCACTAAGCGTAAAGCTTAGCACCGGGTGTTCAATCAGTAGTACAGAAAAGAAAGAAACAGGAATTTAGGGCAATCCCACATCGGAGTCAAAGGCCACATAATAGGTGCCTTTGGAAGACCTTTAGGTCTATTTTTATATATGAAATTTTATAAACTAATGTAAATATTGTAAATGTTGAACACTTCCATATGTAGAACATATATATTTGTAATCCATTTTAACTACAGATATAATCTGAGTTAATTGTTATTTAACATTATATGAATATAGTGTAAAGTTATAAGTTTAAAAAATATATATATATATGACCCCCCACTTGACACCCTATCACTAGGAGTTGGGGCGTCACATTACTAGGTGTTGTTTTTCTTCACATTTTGCCGCTACTTTCCTTCGATCTTTGGAGGTACAAATGTTTAAATAGAATTCTTGATGCTTGGATCGACTCAACAATTTCGCGTGTCTAAGCGCAAAATTTGCCACAAAAATCACGATGATAAATAGTAAAGGGACCTTAATGTCAAAGTGGGTTGAAGTCAGAATGAATCTAAGTATACAAAAAGCACTCAAAACCTATAATAAATAGGAGTTGAAAATAGCACTTTTGGAGGCACTAATCACAAACCAATCCTTGAAAAATAAGTGCGGAGTCTTCTTGACTCCTTGGTAGGAGCTCATGCTCGTGTTCTTAATACATTGTATAGTTTTCTTTTGCCAGCAGCCTTAGTCATCATGCTCGTGGTACTTCGTCAGGTTCCCGGATCTTTCTTGGCTGGAGCAAATTGTTATTCAATTTCCTTCTGATCGACAACATCACATCTATTAGCCGTCCTTACTGCATAGTACATAGTGTTTTTGCTTAAGTCTATCGCAATGTACTATGTAGTATTTATGTTTTAAATCCAGTTCTTGAAGAAACCGCTTCATCCATAACATTATTTTCAAACCGTGGCCTCTGATATATCTTTGTACGGTAGATGAGTGAAGAAACATACCACTTTTATAGCTTTGATTACCATGATATAACTCCCCTTGCAAATGTAAATAAGTACCTAGAAGTATATTTTCTATAATCTAGGTCTCTAGCCATTTCAGAATCTGTATAACCTTCAAGAGATGGTTCGATCCTGACTTAAACATACCTTTGAGGTACCTGCGAGATATCTAAAGATCCGTTTCTTTGCTTTCCCTGATGCGCTTTACTAAGATTTGCTGGGAATGCGCACAACTCCAATTGCATGAGATATACTCTGGACGTGTACACCATAGCATACATTGAACTTCCTGTTTGTCGATTGGATTGTGAATGATTGAAATTGCCTTTTCTTTCTCAGTAGATGGATGAGTCTCTTACTCGGCTTTAAATGGCGATAAGTAGTTGTAGAAGCGGCTTTGAACTTTCATATTGAACCTTTCTAGCATCCATTCAATATATCTTTCATGCTTGGTAGCCCTGATTTGTCACACTTTCTATCTCGTAGAATCTCCATTCCCAATATACGCTTTGCATTGCCCAAATGCTTCATTTCAAACGTCTTTGACAATTCCATTTTTAGCTTCTGGATCATATCGGCATTCTAACCCAAAATCAGCATAGCATCAACATATATCAGGAGAATGATGAAGTTATCATCAGGGAATCTCTGAATATGAACCTGAGGATACATAAATGTCCTTTTCGTGACCCGTCATGAAGAGAATCAAATTTCCCACTACCATTTATGGTAAGCGCTATTTAGAGATCCATATAGACTTTTCTTTAACTTATGAACCATATTTCTCCTTCCTTTTCACTTTGAAGCTAATACAGTTTGCTCCATAAGATCTCTCTCTTCATCCTAGATCACCAGCTGCAAATCACGGTCTTAACAGTAATTGCTTGCTCCAATTCGAGATTCCTACTAGCTGCCCATCCTAGTATAACTTGAATTGAACACATTTTCTGAGATGAAAAAGATTTCATCAAAGTCAAATACATACTTTTAATGAAACCTTTCACCACTATGAGCTGTGTATGACGACTTCTTGCTTCGACATTCTTTATATTAAACACCCATTTATTCTTGAGTGCTTTTCTTCCTTTTGGCTATTTTGTCAACTCGTAGGTATCATTTTTCCATAATGAATTAATCTCTTCTTGCATGGCTTTTATCCAACGGTCTTTGTCTTTGTGAGACTGTATTTCTTGGAAGCTTTCAGCCCCCCTCATCAGCAATTAGAATATACTCTGAACTTGGATACCTTGTAGATGGTTGATGTTCTCTGGTTGTCTGTCTCAATTGAGGTCCTTCTTATAGTGGAGGGATTTGCTCCCTAAGGCCTCCCATATCCTTATCATCACCACTTTCTTGTCATTGATGACTAGTTCTTCGGTTACACGTCCTAGTTCTAATTCGAACATCTACCTTTATTAGGCATTGGCACTTTACGTTGAAGTTTGTCAGGTGTCGGATCATGAACCGTATGTGAGTTTTGGACCCCTCACATTTTTCTCCATTCTTGATAGTTTCGTGTTCCAAGAAACGCCTAGCGTTTATTATGCCACTATCTTTCTTCTCTAAATCCTATCCTCTAGCCAAACCTCATCTCTATATCCGATGAAGATGCAGAGGTTGCTTTATCATCAAGCTTCATTCTTTGCTCCTTTGTTTACAAGAATGAATTCTTGCATCGAAACACCTTCAAATGAGAGTATGGAACATATTTTTTGTCCCGAACTCTTTGAGAATATCAAAGTCAAGGAACTTAAAGCGATTTGTTGATCGGGTGAATACGGTGTGCAGTTTCACCTAAGTGACTTAGGAAGTTTAGCAAATTTTATACGAACCATACTTTCCACAATAGTCCGGTTCATCCTCTCTCTGACTTACCGTTGTCTTTGTGAGTAATACCGAGGAGCGAATCCTTCGTGCATAATTCATGCGGATAATATTCTTTGAACTCCCTAGAATGTATTCTCCACCATTATCGGTCAACTTCAAAGGATTTCCTGCTCTTTCATCATGGCATAATTATGAAAATGCCAGAATGTTCCATCTTTACAAGAGGTATACCCATGTCTTTCATGAAGATCGTCACTTTGAAAGCAATAAAGTATTTTTGTGCCAACACCCGGGCCTAATCTACCTCCGCGGGTCCGCAAACATCGAATATACTAATTCCAATTTCTCCACTGCAGTTCTTTTGAATGATACTGCGGTTAAGCTTTCCAAATAAGCAATAGTCACAAGGGTTTGATGATTTGTCTTTGGGGCCATAGGAATGAGGGACTCAAAGCTTGGTCAAAAGTTGTGACCCTCTTCGCTTGTTATGTGATGAGCCACTTGGAAGCACAAATCTGAAAAGGTATCGTATCATCACTCTATTTAGTTGTTCCAGGCACTACGCTGTCTTGTATATGGAACAACATATCTGCCTCACAGGCCACCGATGTGCTTTTCATACATTCATACCATCAATCACCTATTTTAAGTATGTTTTTAACAGCTTTAATGCTTAATTTTATCATCTTATGGTTTTTAGGAACATTTTTTGAAGCAAAGAGGGCAGCATAAAAAGAGGGTCAAAAAGATGAATTTATAGGTTAAATTCCATGCACCCTCGCGGCCTAATCATGATATGGTGTTGACGATCAAACACATATACAATTTATGATCGCATTTAAAGTGACTATTGTCTTAACTCTCATAATCTTGGGTTATAAAAACTTGTTGACATTATACTATAAGTAAACCAAATATCTCCTAGAGTAAATCATTTTCAAAGTTTGTTTTGGTCCGATATTCCGCAAGTGCATTTGCAAGCTCGACAAGTAATAAAATGGATTTGTCCGTATATCGATCCCACGGTAGATCTCAAGAATTCTAACTCAACACCCCACTACTCAATTTCTATACCATTTGGACTACCAGATGCAGATCCAAAGACGCATGGTGCCAGGAAAAAATTTAAACGAATCAAAAGGGAAAATAACCGAATGAACACAAATCCTGAATATGTTGTAACAAAGAATAATTGGGGCAGTTAGGATAAATGAATAGAAATTGAATAATTATCGCTCGTATAGGAACACCATTAAAACCAATGCTATTGTAAAGCATCAATCTCGCTTGTCAACTTTAAAATTTTTCTCGTGGAATCTGGGATTTTCAAAATACGCTCTAAGGCTATCAGCCACCGATCTCTCCACACTCACATTTCATTATTCCACTGACCGATTCCTCTCGATCACAGGGAATTAGATAATCACTTTTAACGGACCTCCTAATTCCATTTTTCTTTTCGCATTTCATACTCCATTTTACGACCGTACACCTTAGCTCCCAAGTTACTCTGGCCAAGCAAGGGATATATGTAACTTCCAGGTTACTCTTCCTCCAAATTAAAATAGATCACCCTCTCTCGATTAGACTTCTCGCTAACACGATTGGCTTCACTTATTCGAATTGAGGGTGAACTCTCTTCGCTTGTTTAAATTGATAACTCATTCAACTTTCTGCTCGATTTCAAGTGAGAAGAGGTTTATCAAGTAAACTCACAAAGCTTATTAGATCTCTAATAGCAGGTTACCTTCAAAGAAATATTCATAACTCCCAGATCACATCTCTCGTGGTCACTCGAGGACCCCCTTTGAAATCGCAGAGCAATGAAACGCTTTCAATACGTATAAGAAACCCCATAAGATTCATCAAAAAACCTTAAACCCATAACCGAAAGTAAATTCATAAATTGATATTCGCAATGTGTCGAAATAACAATAGGAAAGACAATTTCGACAATAGCATTCATTTAACAATGGAAGCTCGGGTTCCCAATTACCGACTACACACTACATCATTCTCCGATCATGCTAATAACCGCATTTCGAAACCGTATAGCTCGACCTGCAAATTCGTCCTAACTTCAACATTCCGTGTAGTAATTTGAAAAAAGAATTGAATTCTCGCACTCGGGCCTTTTGCTCAAAACGATATCCACTCCCATGAAATAAAGAAAACTAGAACGACAATCTAATCTAATCTTTCCATAAAAAAAAATAAAAGCAGTGCTAAGTTAAAAAAATAAAAATAAATAAAGAAAATGAGTCCTTCACTATCCGCATCTCTCGCCTCTGTGGGCCGCCAAGCTTCCTTCCCGCCTTCCTCGGATAGTCAAGCAGATTTTTAGGTTTTTTTTCTGGGCTGGGCCCTAATCAATGTAGCCTCGCTGTGGATTTAGAGTATCCGTGCCCAAGTCATCGCTCCTCGTCACGACCAATTCCTTGTCCCGACATCATCCATGTCGCGACTTCGATCTCACGTCGCGACCTTAGCTCTTTGGTCTATACGCCTTGATAGACATTGGGGTGATGTCGCGACATCACACTCTTGTCACGACATCGCTTTACTTTTTGTAGGTTTTACAGTTAAGCTCCCGGCCATGTCGCACGTCATTCTCGCCGTGACATCAACTAAATGAAACTCACCAAGCCAATGGCGCCCGATGTCGCTTATTATCGATCTCTTGTCGCCATTACCCACTTAGCGCCTTCGGGCTTTCAACTCGGTTGTTCCTCGGGTGTCACTATTGGGTCAATCTCTTGTCGTGACATCTGGGGTCACGCCCTTTGTATATTTCAATCGGTCGCTTCTTGACGCCGCGACCGACCACGCCGCTAATTCTCGCCGCTGTCTTTCTCAAGATTCAACTTGTCTTCGCATGTCGCTGACATCAATCTCTTGTCGCGGACATCCACTAAATGATTCGCGTGTTTCAACTTGAGCTTCTAATGATGTCGCGACATCAATACGCTGTCGCGGATATCAACTCGACATTAACACGCATGCTTCCATCTCTTGTCAAATACCACTCGTATCTTTCCTTCGCTACTTCGCCGCCGCCATATCAATTCCTTGTCGCGACATCATTTCATTCCTCCACAAGTCTCAACTGCTTGTTCCTGATGTCACGACTTCAATCTCAATGCCGCGACTTCGCCTCTTTCTTTGCAGCCTTCTCATGAGCAGCCTCGTGTCGTGACCTCAATAGGCCTGCTATCCATGTCATGGCCGTGACTGATTTCTTCACTTCCTCGATGTCGCGACCATGACTCGAACTCGTAACCCCCAAAATCGCAAACATAAGTTAGCCGCTTGCTTTCATTTCACCCCTCGCTATTTTCTCGCATTTTTCTACTCCGTGATTTTCTTTCTTCTTTATACTTCCCGTTACCAAATTTGGTGAGTTTCTTCATATCTCTGTCTCGACTATTCCTTTTTTCATTAAAATCAATCAGAAAAATGGACTAAAAATAGATGACTTTTAAGCTCATCATATGGATATATTCTACACCTTCCAAGCTTTCCAACGAGTCCAAGTTCACCCAATTCAGAGTTTGAATGAAAAATATACGGCCTCGTGAAGTCAAGAGAGGATTTTCCAAAACACCACATGCAACACCCCTCAACTTTTGTGCATTTTCAGTCCACCTGGTGGCCTCCAATGACTCCAATATTGATACAGATAGATTCTACTCTCTCTTAGCTTTCCGTAGAGACAAAAATCATTGCATTTGGAGGTCGGATGAGAGAGTTATGATCATTTGAAGTCAGGCAATGGCGTTCGCCTTGCACCTTCGGCTTAGCAAACTAGAGCCATGCAAAGAAGAAAGCTATTGGTTTGCCGAGGCGAAGAAGGCTTCGCCTAGGTAAACGACATCGACCTTTCAAAAATGAGCCATTTTTTACCATTTTTTGGCTCTTTTAAAGGCCCATTTCCTAAAACCTATAAATTTTTTGTTCTTTATACTTGTCTAAGGTTCCAGTTTTTGAAAAAGAAACACCCTCTTGGTTTTAGGGTTTTAGTTGTCCTTCCTCCTTCTTCTTGAGCCATTTTTTAGGGTTTTAGTTTTTGATCATTTCTACTTTGTTTTGGAGTTGTTATTGAAGATCTAGCTCATTAGAGGAGCTCTTGTAGCGGTGGTGTAGAGTTGGAGACGTTTTTCACCTTCCATTTGTTTTGTATCTCTAAACTCTACTCTATTTGTTAATCTTTCAGTATTACATTTATCTTAAATATGATTTTGTTGGATTACTTAGTTGCAATGAGTAGCTAAACATCCTCTACGGTTGATTGTTTGAAGTTGATGCTTGGTTTATATATATTTTATGATGATTTTGTGCATCCATGGTTGTGTGGATGTTAGTTGGTGTAGTTCTTAGAATTATTATGGTTTTAACTAATTAACCATATTAAGAGTTGGGTCTCGATCTCATTAATTATGGCATTCCTTAGTGACACTTGGATTACGCCTTAAAATCTGGTCTCGGGTCTCTTAAGGTATGAATTAATTAACTGAAATACTAATTGACCTAATCAAAGAAGTCTAGGGAATTAGGAATGCCTAGTACTAGATGGATTTCATTAGGAGTAGCACCATCTTAGCATTATGTGAGGATCGTATGGACCGAGAGGTGATCGATCCAAGCGTTGTCCAAGTACTCCCAGCCAGGCGGGACCGAGGTGCACCAATAGATTCCCCAAGGAAATCATTGACTTAGAAAAGTATTGCATTTATTGACCTAGATGGACCGAAATGAGAATAGGGATTTGGTGTGAGAAATTGAGGGGAGACACAAAACTATAAACCTCATATCTGATTCCTTGGACATGCACAAGTGCATGTTCACTTGATCAATGCTTAATGAATATAAACCATAAATGCATGAATGGCGACAATCAACCTTGAATCTTTCCTTGAGTTACATCCCGCTTATCACTCCAGGCCTTGTAAGTGGTCATTGATCATACCCTACTTTGTTTTATTTTTAGTTTAGTTTAGGAAACCCTTTTTCACCCAACCATCTAGTCGTTCAAATAGTGAACCACTTTACAGTAGCCGGGGTACTCAATCATCTCTAAAACCACACCTTCCCTATGGGATCGATATCTGGAATTGTTAATCCACTGTATTACTTATACGACCCGTGCGCTTGTGGATAATCACTATTGAGTATTTAGTGTTGCTGTTAGGGAATTAATAACGAGTCTTTGGTAGCTACGCCAATTACCGAACAAGTTTTTGGCGCCGCTGTCGGGGAAGGTAGGTATGGTTTGGTTTGGATTGATATTTTGGCAAAAGAGAAGTTTGCTAATTTGAGCAAAAAAATTTCTTTTTTTATTTTCTTTACGACTCAGATTAGTATACTTCATTTTTCTATTTTTCTTGTTTTTATTTGTTTCTTATTTGAATTTTGTTTACTTCACTTTTCTTTTCTTTTCATTTTTGTAAGGTGCTATGCATAATGTCGAACGTGGAGATGAATGAACTCTTCTACAACCTCCAAAAAGAATTTGCTTCTCGAGTAGCCCAAATAGCATCAACATGGGAAGAAATCATCACAAGACAAGCACAAACCTCCACAAGTCAATAAGCTTATAATTTTGGAGGGGTGAATTCTTTCAATAATGTGGGTTACATCTCTCAACCCCAAAACCATTTGCCAACCTACCATCAGTTAGGTTGGGGGACACTTGACAGTTCTCCTTATGGAAATCTAAGTACGATAAGTCAACAAGGAAGTTAAAGTTCCTATTATCAAGAGCAATTCTAGCAACCATCCGATGAAGAGCTATTCCTTGCATTGAAGGAAGAAATCAATAGGGATAATGAAGCTCTACAAATAAGGTTGCCAATTATGGAAACCAAAATGGACGCCAACATGATAGCAAACATGGGCCCCAATTCGAAAGATCTCAATAGAGAATTATACGCTTTCATGGAAAGAAAGGCAAGACAAGCCAAGGAATTGGATAAAGTTATAAGGGAACAATCTTTAAGGCAACTCTCGAGCAACACAGAGAATGATGATATACGGGAGAATGAAAACATAAACTTAAGCCTTGAAGAGGAATTTTCAAACCCGGCATTGAATGAAGACAAGGACATAATGGAATGTGATAAAACGACTTTGGTCCTTGAGGGAGAATTGAAAATCCCGTCATAGGTTGAAAGCATGAGTCAAGCATCGACTTTAAGAGCGCTACTGGAAGAGAAGCAAGTCAAAAGAAACAACCCTGAGCCTATAATGGAAAAATGTCTTAGTTTCGAGTCAAGACTTCTATTTCCATAGAATCGACTTTTGGCATGGAAGAGGACCAACAAGTTTCATTTATAGAAAGACCTTCCATTGCCAAAAGTCAAGTGTGGATCGATGCTCAACATGGGGAAATGACACTCCTTGTTGGTAAGGAGATAATGAAGTTTGACCTCCATCAAAGAACACCACTAACGGATGAAGAAATGAGGGAGTTCAAGAAGCTAGAGAGTTCTTCCGCTCACTAAGGAGCAAGCACCCAAGATCTTTCAAGAGGAAACTCTTGAAGGAGATAAATTTGAAGCCAACTCTTTTCCCACCAAAGAGTTGGCATTTAAGCTTACAATACCTATTCTAGAGGTAGAGGAAGTCATCCTCACGAGCGATGAGGATTAAGAGGGAGTATTGGCCACAATGGCTAAAGCAAAATCTCGGACTTCCCTCACGAGTCTAGTTGGACTCTAAAAACGTAGCAGCTCTTGGGAGGCACCCTAAGCAAAAATAAGGATTTTTATCCACTTAATATTTTAGTTGTTTGTTTGCAGTTTTTTTTAGTGTGTGTTGCATGCTAATTTTATTTTTAAGCATTTATTTGATCTTTGTTTTTCAAGACATTGAAGCTGAATTTTAGAGAGGGAATTCATCAAGACCCGCCACACCCAAGCCCAATGATCACTCTTGATCATCAAGGGGAGTCCTCTGTTCCTACTCTTTTTCATTTTTAATAAGACAGGACAATGCATAGTTTAAGTTCGAGGTGTTGAGTGGAATTTTTCCTTTGTTTTTAAATTTTTCCAACAGCTTCAATTATCCTACCTTTAATGTTTTCTTTTAGTTGTTTGTTTATGTTTTTAGTTTTTAGGTTAATTTTTTCATTTTTAGGTTGTTTTTGTTTTAGTTGAGCTTGTTTTGAGATAATTATGATGCCTATGATGAATAATGATTGAACCTTTTTTTTACATGAAGAAAATGAGAGATATTTGAACATAAAAGCATAATGGTTTGACCATAGTTGCGGTATCTAACCCCTTGTTCTTCGTGATTCGAGCACAAGTCATTTACCCTTTTTAGTCAATTTTGCTTGGTTTAAAGAAGAATTAGGTGATCATTTCATATTTTGATCTCTAAAGACTCTAGAACTTGTTCAATTATTGCTCAAGGCAAAATCCTAGGCAACACGACAATTAGGAAATGATCTAGGCCATCCTTGGATTGATTGAGCCTTTCTAGCTAACCTTTTTGTGCATATGTCCATAGTCACCCAATTTGATCCATATTAGCCATTTTACTTCAAGAAAAGTCAAGTATGAACCCCTTGTCTCTTTGTGTTGAATACCTTTTAGTCAAAGCCCTTGTTTACCCTAACAAGTTGATTTCAATGCCAATATCTTGTGGATACATATATTGTGAATTTTGAAGTTGGTTGAAGAGGGTGTGCCTTAATTGTGAACAAATGAAGTTTTGGAGTGGAAAAAAGAAGAAAAAAGTAGAAAAAATGGCAAAAGAAAGAAAAAGAAAGAAAAAAGCAAGGAGGAGTAAGTTTGGCCTTGTAGCCTTCCTACCTTGAGCAAGTAAGTTCTTAGGGGTGTTCTACACCTAGTACCCTAAGGCCAACTGGTCTGGGAGTTAGTAACCTAAATCTCGTTACATGGGGGTAGGTAGAAAGCTTAAAGGGGTTGAACATTGCACTACTCCGTCCCTTGTAATATGAAAAATAAAGCTCTTTGTGTTCTTGTGAGGATGGTGAAAATCATGCAAGTTTGGGGGAGGTATGAGATAAAAAGATGCAATAAGCAAAGTTTGGGGGGAAGCTTAAGAGGTTCAATGAAAAAGCAGGCAATATGCAAAAAGGATGAACAATTAGTGGAGAAAAAAGGAAAATGTGTATGTTGTGGGTAAACTAAAACCTAAATGATTTATTCAACTACCCTTACCTAAGCCATACAATACAAGCTATATAAAGACCTAATTGATCCTAAGAGTTGTGTATAGCCTACATTAATGGAGAGTGATATGCCAAACAAGCATATGGAGTCTTGCACACTCACCATGTGAGTGAGAGATCCCCATTCCACTCATGCTCATCTAATTCCATCCGAACGACAATTGACCAGAGATGGAAAGACCACACACACACTTTTGAGAACTTTGGTTTAGGTTGTTCAACTCATGGTCAGTCTATTGTTTTTTGAAAAAGGCAATCTCAAAGTTTTCAGGTTTGCATTTAAGGTTAGATCCTTGAGGCAATTTATTATATATTATCTCAATTTCTTGCTCAACATACTTGTTTTGTTTTTTAAATAAAGGGAAATGATCTTGTTCTTTGCTTGAGAACAAGAAAAATGTCAAGTTCGGAGGTATTTGATAGGTTCTTTTTATACATTCTTTTATACCATTAATCACCTATCAATCATACACTTTTATGGTGTTTTTAACAGCTCTAATGCTTAATTTTATCATCTTATGGCTATAAAAACATTTGGAAGCAAAGAGAGCATAAAAAGGGCCAAAAAGATGAATTTCTGGGTTGTACCATAACCTCTCATGGCTTCAAGCATGATAAACGAGCCCAAGATCACCCAATTCAGGGTTCTAATGAAAAATATACGACCTCGTGAAGTCAAGAGAGGATTTTCCAAAACACCACATGCAGAACCCCTCAACTTTTGTAAATTTTCAGTATACCTAGTGGTCTCCAATGACTCCAAGATTGATATAGATAAATTCTACTCTCTCTTATCTTTCCGTACATACCAAAATCATTGCATTTTGAGGTTAGATGAAAGAGTTATGATCACTGGGGTCGGCAGTTTTTCGCCACTCCGAAGGTGTGCTCTTCGCCTGTGGGACCGTGAGCCATGCAAAGAAGAAAAGACTAGTTCGCCGAGGGGCAAAGGAGACTTTGGCCTCGCTATGATCTCTCGCCTTGCAAAATTAGCCTTTTTTTTTTTTTTACCCTTTTAAAGGCCCATTTCTTAAAGGCTATTAATTTTTTGTTCTTAATTTATCCTGGGTTCCGGTTTTGTAGAGAGTGTTCTCTCTCTTGAGCCATTTTTTAGGGTTTTAGTTTTTGTTCATTTCTACTTTGTTTTGGAGCTATTATTGAATATCTAGCTCATTAGAGGAGCTCCTTCAACGGTGTTGTAGAGTTGGAGATATTTTTCACCTTCCATTTGTTTTGTATCTCTAAACTCTACTATATTTGTTAATCTTTCAGTATTATATTTATCTTAAATATGATTTTGTTGGATTACTTGGTTACAATGAGTAGCTAAACATCCTGCTGCTGATTGTTTGAAGTTGGATGCTTGGTTTATATATATTTTATGATGATTTTGTGAATCCATGGTTGGTGTAGTTCTTGTGGATTATTATGGTTTTTAACTACCTTTCAATCCATACTCGAGAGTTGGGATATTTGATCCCCACACTAGGGCATCCTTGGTGATGCTTGGATTATGCCCTAAAATCTAGTCCCAGGTCTCTTAAGGTATGAATTAATTAACTGAAATAATAATTAACCTAATCAAAGAAGTCTAGGGAATTAGGAATGCCTAGTCCGAAATGGATTTCATTAGAAGTAGCACCATCTCAGCATTATGTAGGATCATATGGACCAAGAGGTGATCAATCTGAGCGTAGTCTGGGTAGTCCTATTGTTTGGACCGAGAAGTGTCTAATAGGATTCCCAAGGAAAGCACTGCCTTAGAAAAGCATCGCATTTAATGACCTAGATGGACCAAAAGGATAATAGTGGAGCTCTGGTGTGAGAAATCGAGGAGACACGAAAGTGTAAACCTCATATCGGGTTCCTTGGACATGCATAAGTGTATGTTCACTTGATCAACGCTTAATGAATATAAACCATAAATGCATCAATGGAGATAATAAACCATGGAATCTTTCCTTGAGTTACATCCCGCTATCACTCTAGTCCTTGTAAGTGGACATTGATCATACTCTACTTTGTTTTATTTTTAGTTTAGTTTAGGAAACCCTTTTTCACCCAACCATCTAGTCACTCAAATAGTGAACGACTTCAATAGTCAGGGTACTCAATCCTCTCTAAAACCACACCTTCCCTGTGGGATCGATATCTTGACTTGTTAGTCCACCCGTATTACCAGGCGACCCATGCGCTCGATACCCGCTATCGCAGTTTTTAAGTGTTGTCAAGGCCATGACTTAACAACTACCCTTGTAGCTACACCAATTACCAAACACCACCACCAATGATTCCTTGGTGAGCTTCCAATTGCCACTATTGATAAAGTGGTTGTATCCATCCTTGTCCAACATATGCATAGAAATCGAGTTTAGATGCAAGTCTGGAATGTGTCGCACATCTTTCAACATTAATGTGCACCCCATACTTGTTTGTATGCAGATGTCACCAATCCCCGTGATCTAGGAAACACTTTTATTTCCCATCTTCAATGTGCCAAAGTCTCTTGCTTTGTATGTTGAGAAATATTCCCTTTTAGGGACGCGAATGGTAAGGATGTCGCCAAGTCCCCCACCACTAATATCTGTTGTTTCGCTACATGACAACAATCTTCTCGATTGCAAAGTAAGGTCACTTCATTGTCATCTAGACAAAGCCAGCGGTAGAAGTTTTGTCGTCTTCCTCCTTTTGGCTCTTGTCTCCTCCTTGCTTTAGGATCTTGCAGTTCCTTTTCATGTGGCCTATTTTGCCACAATGATAACACTTTATTTTCCCTCTAGACTTAATTCTACCTCTTGACTTGTTATGCCCAGATGGTCCTCTACTTTTGCTTCAACCCCTGTTCTCCTTGACAAGGGCATGTGTGTCATTACCCACAAAGTCCTTCCTTCGACTGGGATTCATTGGAATAGGGCTATTTCTAAACTCATAGCCAACATGACTTTTTCCTTAGCGGGCCTCGAATTTCCCAAAGACATCACTGCTGTTCCAACTATCTAGTAAATATTGTTTCTAGTAACAAGCATGCTCGTGTCTCAACATCAAGAGAGATTCGTAATCGAGCAATTGCGCGCCTATTCCTTTTGAAATCATCTATGCTCGCGAATTGATCGGGCCTTCCTTAAGCTTCAAATTCATCGCCTACACTAAGAAAATCTTTGTTTGCGCGTTTCTTGTCTTCATACATGTTTTCCAAGTTCTTCCAAAACGTGTGGGGATTTGTCTCTTTGGCAACATGGTTGTAGAGACTAATGTCCACCCACTGGCGAATGGCACCCAATGTTTTCTTCCTCAACTACTTCCTATCAACATCTGACATGTCACTTAACTTGGCATTATCTCCCTCAATAGGATCATATAAATCCTTACAATTAAGGAGATCCTCCATCATGGACTTCCATAATGAATAATTTGTTGCTATCAATTTAATCATGAGACCCGAATAAATTTCAGCCATGATTCCACCCAAACTCGAACCACGCTCTAATACTAGTTGTTGGGATTGTGAGTGACCTGTGGAATATTGCAACAAGTAATATTTGGGTGGCTTTGCCAATCCATTGTAAACATTAGCAATTAGGAGGCAAGGCCAATCCACGTGATAAAATAGCAATTGGGTGGCAATGCTAAACCTTCAAGAAATTAATCAACAGTTGGGTGGCTATGCCAATCCACGAAAATGTAAATAAACAGTTTGGGAGGTTGAGCGAATCCACATAATAAAAGCAGTAAATGGGTGGCTATGCCAACTGTAACAACCCCCGAGCCCAGTCCAACCCGATCGGCGAGTCTGAACCGAAACCCGGGGACGCTCGGTTTATTTCTTTTTATTTTCCATGTTATTAAATTTTCTTTCAAAATAAAAATGAGATCTCTAATCCCTGCTCGACCAAGGGCGGATCCGAACCTGAGTCTCTATGATTCCGGACGTTAATTATCTTATCAAAACATTTTATTTATGTTATTTCTCTTTAGGTTTTCGATTTGCGCGGAAGCATTTTCAAATGGTAGGCCCACAAACATTTACATTTCATAAAATACATTTACAGTAAAGGCATTTTATGTCCTTTCAAAATGATATACAAAACAAAACGTTTCTTTAGAGTTCGACTATTTGTTCACAAAATATCCCATGTTCCAAAAAGGAAATGATATGCATAGCGGCGTGTGGTATACACTTATACGCCTGTAATCTCTGTTTTTATGACTCTCAGGCTTCACGATCTTGTCTTCCTTCTTCCCGTCTACTCGAAACCCGCGCAGAAAACTATATGCTAAGCATTTTCATGCTTAGTGGTTCTATACAGTTCTATTTCAATATTCAATTTAACTTGGCATGCATTAATGATTAAACCATGCCTATTATATCAACATATACTCATGCTATTCACTTTCGCATGCTATCATTTTACAATTCATTTACTATATCACAATATGCATTTTCAATGCAACAATTCAATTTATGAGATTTAAGCATATACATAACAATCCCATTTACACTCGTCAATGTTGGTTATTTCACTTTGACTATTCAATTCACATTTCTGACGGATTCCGTTTGATGAATCCCGCCCTTATTATCATTCTGCAGAATGTAAGCCACACATTTAACAACCCGTCTCCCATCATGACGCACGTCGCTTGGTGCACCTCGATTACGTGGTATCACTTAAATGTCATACGTCATCATGACTCCGATGCCGCATTGGTGCATCTCGCCAAGCGGGACATTTCTTCAATGTCATACGCCATCACGACGGATGCCGATTGCGCATCCCGGGCCAAGCTGACATTGAAATTTCAGTGCCTTCTCGTGATCGATGCTGATTGGTGCATCCCGTCATGCGGTTCATTCGATATATCATTCAATTCAAGATGTTAGAATTGACCAATTCGCTTACACCGATTTATCATCCCCGCCATTCATTCTGCCAAATATCACTTTTCAATTCCATATTCACTTTCGTATTATCTTTTGAAAGATATACTCAATCTATGTACTCATTTCATATACTCATTCATATACTCATTTCACATACTCATTTCATATACTCATTCATGTACTCATTTCATATTTATTTGGTAAACTACTAAAATACTTGAAATAATAATAGTCGTATAACAAACCTAAGTCGTTAGATCTAAATTTCCTTCTTCTTCGATCTCGATCCTAGGTTGGGGCGATCATCACCCGTCCCTAGTCAATAAATAACAATCACACTCGCTGGATACTAATTGCTAAACAATTTTAGTGAATTACAAGTTTATTTTCGCACGCCTCGGGGGTTAAGACACTAAGTCTCGCCAAGATAGATGAACCCTGTCGAGGCAAAGCGAAGCTTCACCGAGGCGGCGAGGTACGGTATGTTTTTCACTTAGTTATATTCTTATTTGAACCCCCATTAATTATTTCTTAGGGTCCCTAACAATCGGTACACGAATACGGGGCTTAACAGTGCAAAAATATGCACAACCGGTCGGCAAGCAATGGTACCGGTACTACCTCACCGGTACCAGACACCACTTTGACTGGTACCGGCATCGCCCTTCTTCGCAGTTGGTACCGGGTATCAGCTGAATGGTACCGATACCACTCTTGCCCATCGCATCATACCGGTACCACTCTTTGGTACCGGTACCACCTACGGATTTTGCCCAAAAATGCTGGATTTTGGCATTTTTACACATTTTTTTCTTCTACAAACCTTCTCCAATTCGTCCCATATCAAAAATCCACCCAAAACAACTCCAAAGGTGGTTTAGAATCAATGAAAACCCTTTTTTCTCAAGTTAGGGCTTTTCCCCAAAATCCAAATCAAATAGGATGAAGTTAGGGTTTTGATTTATTACCTTGAACCTCTTCAAATCTCTTCTTGTATGTTGCTTGGTCTCTTAGGAGCAAGAAATGGGAAGCAAAGCCAACCAAAACTTGATCTCTTGCCAAACCCTAGCTTTTCCCCATTTTCTCCTTCCTTCCTCCTCAAAAACGTGCGTGATGTGCTCATAAAATTGGGGCCCTAAGACCACATTTCGCCTTTATATTCCTAAATCCATAAGGCCTCAAGCCTTTAATCCATTTTCTATGAAAGCCAATGTTCGGGCTTACGCCGACTCATTCTTATTCCTCATTTTCTCCTTTTAGTCTTTAATTTTTTTATTTCCAAAAGGCCTTGTTTAGCCTTTAACCCATTTTTCATTTAAGTCTCCTATTATTCCACTTTGGCCATTCATTTATTATAATTTCACTTAGACATTTATTCTTTATAACAATTGACTCTTAGGTCCTCATTTTACAAATTTCCACATTTGCCCTTTTTCACTTGGGTTTATTTCCGGGTTCGATCACTTTCTCATTTTAGCATATAATATTCAATCATATGCTCACACTTTCAATTTACATTTCTCAATTTATCAGTTCATCAAATTTCCTGGAAAAGCCCAAGTTTGACTCAATTCATACCCAGAATATATAATAAAATTATTATAAAAATTCTAGGGTATTTTTGGGGCGTTACACAAACCTTCGGGAAAGGAAAGGGTAGATGGATGGCTAAGCCAATCTGTAGAGAATAAGAAGGGAAGATAATAATGACACCTGATATAATGTGGTAAACCCCTCAGAATGAGGGAAACCTCCACAGGGAAAATTCGAGAAAATAATCCACTATGAGATGAAACTGACACAAGATGTCACACACCCAGGATATGCTCACAATCCTCTCAATTTTATCTCTCGGTACTCTCATTGTGATGTACTATGTTTCTTGCCACTCTCTCGTGTGTGATAACCCCCATCAAGCTTTCACACCTTATCCTTTCAAGTCTCTACGTGATTGAAAGAATGACTGAACTCTTTCTAATCTCCCGAATCCTCATTTTTATTATGCGTTCTCGAAGCCTATTTATAGGCAAAGGTTTGACCCTCAAATGGATTTCATTGGTTGAAATGGAAACCAATTTCATTGGTTGAAACAACGGTCAATTCTCATCCGTACGAATATAGGATATGAGACGTGGTGGCGACATAGAGAAATCTTTCTCCTAAGGAAAAGGCTATTGTTGTAGCAGCCATTAATGGAGCTAGACCCCATAAGACTGACAACTACAGTTTTATGTCAAGTACATATTTCTTTGTTTCATATAGTGGACATCTGCATTAAATATATCTCAAGGAATTAGAGGCAGATAAGATGCATGAGTGCAATATTCAAGTATGATCGGGTCGATGTAGCTTGAAAAGGATGGACAACTCTTGAAGGGGGAGCATTATTTCTGGTGAAGCTCTGCTTTGAGTTTACCGAATAAACAATAATGGTTGCAAATAGGATTTTCTATTTCATCGCAAATATCCACACCCAAGCTTGTCTGGTACCGATAAGAACAAAAAAGAAGAAAGGGTGAGTTCCTAGTCAAACATTCTAAGATTCGCATCACACCCTACCGACCGATACCTTTGGAAGAGTTGGAGTTTATTGGGCGAGAGTGGAAACTGGATGTGTATGGAACCTCCTTTGTTCATATCTTGATAAGGAGCTGATTGACGAATCAATGTTTGATTTTCATGTATCTCAAGCTTATAGGGACTTAAATTTCATGTCAAATAAATCAATTTTAAATTGTTAAGTTCAACTGTGATGTGGAATTGTATTTTCTAATTTTGGTTATGTTTGTATCATTGTTGAACCTTAAGTTTTCTTTATCTTTTCACGCATTTTAATAATTTTTCTTTCTTAAAACATATGATCTATTGTAAATTTTATATTTTTTGTTGAAGTACATGGATGGGAATTAAATGTATTTCTATCTTGATTCCGCTAGTGCTAGCAAAATTATTTTCCCGCTAAAGTAGAATTTCATGATTTGTTCACACTTCACGGTTATTTTTTAAGAAATGTTTTTTTAATTAAATTTATTTTTCTATAACATATTTAGAAATAAAAAAAAATGCATTCACTTAATTAGAAGTTTCAAATTGAAAATATATTTTTATTTTTTAAATATCCAATTGTTTCAATTTCTTTTAAAAAAAAATACATTTTGAACAAAACTTTAATACTTATACAAAATTATTATAAATTATCTTTCAAATCTTGTTGATTTATTTCTTTTAATTAATATGGCTTAATAATAGAAAACTGTTCTTTTAGCCCTCTTCCTTAAACAAGGAGGGGAAGGATTTTTTTTTTTTTTTTTTTGTCATTCTTGGCCTGAAATTATCCATCTATATCTTTTTCTATCATTTTATTTTTCAATAAAATGGTTCTTTAAAAAAATTCTGGAATTTTAATTTATATTTTTGTGTTTTTGTGTTTTTGTGTTTTTGTGTTTTGCGGTTTTTGGCTACCATTCAAGGCTGATGTGTGATTTGTGTCATCTCAGGCACGAGTGATTCTATTGGTTTCCAAGACGACATATCGTTTTTCGGCTATCTTACGTGGTGTTTTCTTGGGTGTAGGTGATTCGAACGGCAGAGTAAATTCGATCGAGTAGAGACATCAAGTCAAATTATGGTTGTCAATATACTGTAGAACTTGAGTCATGTATTCTAGTCATCATAGAATTATCAAATGTGTAGGCTTTGAGCCGATTTATTATGCTATTAACCTGGATACCACATTATCCTCTAGAGTTTTTAGGGAATTTGATTTGGTGTTTCTATAAAATGTATTACTAGCTTGAATCACATTATCCTCTAGAGTTTTTAGGGAATTTGATTTGGTGTTTCTATAAAATGTATTACTAGCTTGAATCAATCAAATTATTATCCTTTCAAAAAAATTAGAAAACCCAAAGAACTAGATTTAAAATTAAAATAATGATTATAATGTCAAATTTTCTAATTAAATTTTCAATCCATTTAAGGTCATTTTAGACATTTTCAAAATTTAATACTTTACATGGCTTGTTGGATCAAATTTTCGTAGTTATATGACCTACTCCTTCATTTTGGAAACCCAAAGTATCCTTAAAACATAATCTTTCTTTTAGAGGATCCTAGTAGACAAAATGGTATTTAAGTCGGTACAGTAGAACATTTTAGCAACTTCTCATACCGTTATAACATAATCTAAGAAAGTAAAGATTTTTCTGAAAGTCGGAGTTCTGGGTAAAAATAGGTTTGCTTTTGAAACATTTATTACTTTTAACTTTCTTTACAAACTTTTGTTAAATCTAACCTCATCCATGCCACCTAAAATGCCACATAAGAGAGAGGGGAGAGCATGATAAAAAAAAGTTTGTTGATAAAATTGTAATTAGGAATTACGTTTTCATTTTTTCATTTTTTATATTAAAATCGTAGTTGAGAATTATGGTTCAATTTTTGTACTAGACCCATAGTTTTATAAAATAAACATATATCAAAATCGTTAATAAATCACTCGGTTGAAAACAAGGAAAAGGGTATTTTCGTCATTTCAAAATAAGGTTCCACAACTCTCTGGAACCATACACTAACATACTCAGCTCTACATTTTCCTTTATTATTATTATTATTTATAAAAGGTTATTAACTTATACCGTAAAAATACATTTTAAAAATCAAGTATTTATTTACCTAAAATGAAAACAAAATATGCAAGAAATAAACACATATCAAAATTCTAAAAAATGGGTAAGTTTGAAATAAGATTCTCGTAAAAATAGTAAAAAAAAAAAAAAAAAAAAAAAACCCCTAATTTTGAAGATTTTTGCATATTAAGCTTGAACTACAAAATAGCATAAAAAACCCTAAATTTTGACTTTTTTTTTTTTTATTGTAAATGAAGTCTCAAACAACCCGAATATTCCAATCTGACCACTATTTATAATTAAAAAAAATAAAAATCTTTAAATTCAGGCTTAAGCAAAAACCTTCAAAGTTCTAAATTTCAAAATAAAATTTTGCTATTAAACCGTAGTTGAGAATTACACTAATTTTTGTACCAAAAATTTAGTTGGAAATTACGCATTTTATTTTTTGTACTAAGTTATAGATATAGTACCACGGTTTCACTTTTCTTTTGTACCAGCTTTATGACTCGTGCCAAAATAAACATATATCAAAAGTTGTTAATAACAAATCTACTCCGATAAGTTTGTGGGAATAAACTTCTATAAAAGCAATTTTTAATGAAAAACAAGGAAAAGGGTATTATTTACAAAAAGGTTATTAACTTTATACCAAAAAGAAGTGTTCACATGTCTAATTTAATTATATAGCTGCCTCATGAATTATATTGACGAGTCCTTTCTTTCTTATCGTTACGCACTCATTTCAGCGTTGATCGGGTTTCACTTAAACTAAACCG